>JANAVB010018993.1:32022916-32284120 GCA_029216955.1 Iris pallida | reverse complement strand
GAGCAAGTGCCACAAGGGATGCTTCACTTAAGAACTAAAACCAGCATATTAGCACATGAGAACATAAATGAAATGGCAAAAGACATGAATTAGAGAAAATAGGGTGATAAACGATAAGAGTACTAAAGGACAATTCCGGTAACCAAGTTACAACCCGTAAACCAAATAAGGACCGGGGTTGTAACCTTTCACCTGAACAGAGCTTAGTCTCTAACCAATTATCGATAGTGTAAAGCATTCACAATCATGTCATGAGATAGCCATGTACTGGGTCTAGGCAAGACTACAAGATAGGACTACAACTAACATTCACGGCCAAGCAAAGAGTACGGCTTGATATTTAACTAACTAGGATTATTACAAGCCTAGTTACTAGCAAGATGCAATGAGATTTCCAAGTCCAGTTACCCGCCTGCTGCTACCTGAGTGACCCCAGTAAAAGAAAAATAAGTATAGCAGACACACTGCGGTAAGATACATGTGTCCTAAGGAGGTGCCCCACTCGACGGTGAGCTGTAAATGTGCTCATCATGACAGATAGCTCCAAGTCCCATGTATATATATTATATAAGGCCGGGATCAAAGGGGCAACAGGTAACTGGAAAAGTCTCTTCATGAACTACTTGATCAATATAGTCATTAATCCTAGCCAGATTCAGTATGAATCCCTGACCGTGGGAAATCAGGAATTCATGCCTTAGACATGATACAAGATAAGACATGTAGCTTACACAAGCATAAACACCCACGGTGTCAAGACGAGTTATTATTCAACATGTCAAGATAGCCGTCGCAACAGCTTTCGAGATTACATGTTAGACTTACTTATCAAGATTACTTGTCAAGAGTGTGCCACGACGGGCCACTATCAAGATTAGTTGTCAGGGGTACACCACAACGAGTCACCATCATGTCATGTTACTTGTCATGTTATTATCTGAAGTGCACCGCAACGGGTCACTATCATGTCATGTTACTTGTACTTGTTACTTGTTAGGAGCGCGCTACGACGAGCCGCCATCAAGGTTCATTACATATCATTCATCATATCGTGTTCACATATCATGGTTATGATCATATTGTATATAATCATATTAGCAGAAGAGACATATCCTGAGTGCACCCTAACGGGCCACCGATGAAACGAAGATAACATAGCTTAGAGCATGAAATGTAATAAAGTGAAAGGACATTGCAACATATAGAGAAAAGTACATATCAAAAGGGAAAAAATGCCAAATCATTGTGTGTCCCAAGGCTATGCGCCTACGGGGTTCTGTGCGCCTACATAAAGGCCACATATATACCAAATCGTGCTAAGCCGTGTCGCGGCTTGCATAAGTCGTAGCCGTGCCTCTATATTAGCAAAATCATAGAAATGCCGTGCCATGATCAAATAAAATCGTGCTAATCGTGTAAGGTCGTGCCAAGTCATACTGCGACTTGCACAAGTCGTACCGTGTCGAGTCGTACCATGCCTGGCCGTGCACGCACGTATCATGTCGTGTCATGTCATGTCATGTCATGCCAAGCTATGGCACACGTGATTCGTGTCGTGATCGTGTGAGCAACCCATGGAAAAATCATAAAACAACTTGGCCAAAAGGATGCAAAACCCAAAAGATCATATACAGCCCAAATGAATTCTGCCTGACCACTATGCGCCCAAGGTAGGAAGCTATATGTGCCCACTAGGGAAGATTCTATGCGCCCACATGAGGGTGGTTATGCGCCCAAGTAATGGAGCAAGACTCTTGGCCAAGTGCCAAGGAAAAGGGCAAGGGGCTGTGACTTGTTTAGAAAGTTCATGCGCCAATACAAGGCTATGCGCACACATGAGAATGCACCTATGCGCCCAAAAAGGGGCATATATATGCGTCCACATGGGAGGAAGGTCTGCTTTGGGCGCATGACAAGTCCATGCGCCCAGCAGTGCACTGTTCGTCTTCCCGACGATTCCGGGAAAGAACGAACCATGGCCGAAAACTTCAAAACTTCGTCATTTCTCCGTCCGGAGTCCAAATTTTGACTTCCTTAGGTCAAAATAGGGGTAAAACGAAATTCTCTACCACATGGAACCATCAGAACATGCAAATGAAGAAATTAGATAGATCAAAACTACAAGAATCCAAAAATGGTAATTTCCTAGATCTACAAAAACCCATGCACCAAAATGAAAAATTCCAAGTCCTAAAGTGGTTTAGAATTATGCTAAGAAGTCATTGGAACCGTCAAAATGGGTTCTTGAGTGAGAGCAAGATTGCACATGCCTATGGAGGGGGAGAGGCTTAATGGAGAAGAAAATAGGTTGTGAGAAAATAATGAAGAGAGAGAAAAAGTGGGTGGGTTTATAAAGGGGAATGGTGGTAGGTAGGGGGTTTATCATGATGAACCAAAAATAAACCAAGCCAACCCAATAATGAACCAAGCCAAACCATGACATGCCATGATGAACCTAAACAAGATTAAACCAAAGTTAACTAGCAAGACAGGAGAAATAAAAATACGTGTCAGGATTTTGTATACATATACTGGAAATACGTATAGTGAAAAACGGGGGTGACAGTACTCATCATTCGTCCAAATTAATTTTATTGATGGCATGGATTTCGTATACCAAACACGTCGCTGAGTCAGACTAGCCATATATGTTTTCGACCATGTCTGACTTGCCACGAGCCTATTACATAGTGCTTCGTTCCAACAGGAGCGGGGCACTACACTGATTGCATAGCGTGGACAGTAATAAGTAGCATTATCATTTTGACTCATGCGAGAGTTCATTTTCTCAAAGTCGTACGTTCTGATTTAGCATCCCGTAGGCACCAAATTGCCCGAGGCATCATAAACCACCATCGACGTTTCATATTGTTTACAGTATGAAATAGTCTATCTCTTTTCTAGAACTTTAAAGTTTCTCATTTTGATGCGAAACTATATTTTCAGAGTAATTTATTCTAAATCGATACATTTTTTCGAGTTTTTGATCTTAGTGGATTGACATGCATTTAAGTTGGCATCGTCGATTTGGATAGGTTCGAGGAAAAAGAATTTCGTTTGCGGGACATAGTAGAAAAGAATGGGCCGAACCACCCACCAAGTATTCGATCGTGCCGATAGTCGAAGCGTTTTGCAACGTTCAAATTTCAGTTACGCGAGCTCCTGCAATGGCACCAACACTTAGTCAGAATTCATTCTTTAATCCTTCGTTTCAAAATTCGTAGAATGCATTCAGAAAATGACGCGAAAAACACATTCATCAAAACCAGGCGACGAAAGCTCCAAGAAAATCAATCCAGCAGTCCGGTTCCGTCGAAGGGACACTTATATAGAGCTCACTCGCCGAGACGCAACCTGCTGCATTTAGGACTTATTCCAACAAAAGTCGTTCCATTAATTGGATCGATTTCGTAACATTCGTCCAAATCGATTTGATCGATGCCGCAAGGTGTTATCAGTTTACCAAGCTTAGCGATCGAGTCAGATGGCCATCTAAGTTTCCGATCAATCTGACTCGGCGCAAGCATATTACGGAATTCGCCGCCAATCGGAAGCGGGGACACTACAGAATCCGCTCGCAGATGTTGGACTAAACATTTGTGAGGAGCTTGACTTTTGAATGAAACAAGAGCAACAACACAAACATGTAATATATATATATATATATATATATATATATATATATATATATATATATATATATATATATATATATATATATATATTACATGTTTGTGTGTAGCATAAAATAATTGATTCTGGAAAAAAAAATATCTACGTTAGTGACGTGCGACTGAATAGTGAAGGAACAACAATGGCTCAACGACGGAAAACTGAAAGAAAGAAAATTATGCAGCTACGAAATAGCTACCGAACAACGATGTCTGGCAACGAAATATTGACAGACGGTATTATGAGAAATGCTTCTGTTTGATACTCAAAGAGTATCATAGAGACGTTCGTTAATTTCATCGCTATTATAGTCGTTAATGTAGCGACGGATATATCATGCGCTATTTCGTTGTTGGTGTTCCGTCGCTATTATTTTCATCGTTGAGTAGTCGATACATTGATGAAAACTAAGCAAAATGTCAAAAATTGTGACACAAACTTTCGTTGCTATTTTGCTATTTTTTTTGTAGTGATGTCTATACCGACATTCGTATTCATACAACATGGATAAGAGTCCTGGCATATTGGAGGATCTTGGTACCAATGATAGTGGAAAAAATATAGTTGCTTTTAAAAGTTAAGAAAATCCATAGAAATTTTGTGGTAAAATATAGTATAAACGTGATCATATCAAGATAGGAAGTTAGTCCATTTATCCTGTATTTGCTAGTGAGTGGCTGGCGGGCATGCACGCTTAGGAGGTGTCAAACATAGATTGAAGCCAACGACCATGCTCAAACCACACCAATCCAACTACTCCCTTTATAGTTGTGTTAAATGTGCTAAGCATAGTTTTACTCAATATGGAGGCCATGAAACAACACTCCCAAGTTTAGATCAGGATGGAGATTCTATGTAGGTAAATAGCTAATACTATTACAATAAACCTTATATCCATAAATTTTGGGGGGATATATATAAGCTAATGGTGTACAGGAAACTAGGACGAGATGTTATTTGTTCCGGAAATGATATTTGGCCCACAATCTCTGTCCGTAGACGCGACCACGGACCACGCGTCCGAATCCCATAAGCCTCTTCCCCTATTTGTTTGGGTCCGTCGCGGTTGACCCTCCAATTAGAGAGGTATCACGTGGATCATGAGTCAAAGTTGTGGACTAAAATTACAGTCCATGTAGCATCGTCATATTTGTTCCATCCCTGAGCACGACGGTTATTATTCGCGTTCACGTGAACTTCCATTGAAACTAGCAGAAGGTGATTCGGAACCAGTTAGAGTGGTGGGTGGGTGGAGCCATTGAGAGCCCACCACGTAGGTGTGGGCCAACGGCACTCACGCCCACCACGGAATAAAAAATGTATTTCCAAGGAAAATATATAGAAGGAGACAATCATACTAGAGCCAAGCATATCACGACAAGGGTTTCTTATTTTATTCACCACGAATCCACGATCGAGCAGTACACTTGACTAATCTTTTCTCTCAACTTTGCTTTCTTAATAGGAAGGAGGAAGACTACGTAGGACGAACACAAGCAAAATAAACTTCCCAAAGGAGATGACGATGTCCTCCTAACCCATGCACGTATGCCGGGATTTGTACAATTTCTCCTATTTTTTCGTGCATTAACTACTTGAGCTAATGCATTTTAATAGGACCTTTATTAAATGGAGGCTGCTACGGAAAATTGGTCCACACTTTTGGTCCCCAACCACGTGTGGGCCCTCCAGTAGGGGACGGGGAGAAGGGGGCGGCGATAAGTGGGCCCCACAGTTTGAGGAGTAGAATTGGTTAATACTTTTGGCCCGCACAACCGCGTGTTGACTCTCCATTAGGGACAAGGGAGTCGCGCTTAGGGGCCGTTTGGTAAACCGTAAGTGCAAGAAAATATGGATTTAAATTTTCATGTGGGAAAGAGTGATAGGAATCCATTCACTTTTTTGTCCCCCTAATAGGGGACAAATGTGTTTGGTTGGAATAAGAAAGTGGAAAGTGGGAAATAAAAATTAGATAAATGTGTTTGGTTGAGATAGGAAGTGAAAAGTAAAAAGTGGAAGAGTATTTTATAATAATAATAAATTATGGTTAATTCACAATACAATGTAATAAATTAAATAATTAGTTTAATAAATTAAGATAATTAATTAGTAACTAATTAAAAATTATCAACTCAAAATTAATTACAAACCAATTAAGAGTTTATATTTAAAACTCCAACTATTTAGTATTAATTACTATAATTCTTTTGAGATTATTCATCTAATTATTTACTATTAATTGAGAAAGCTGACTTAAATAAACTGTTAATTACATTGATTATATTAATGATCTAACTATTCTTTCCATTTTAAAAAAATTTAGTGCAGCTGTTAGCAAAAAAATTAGTGCGCCTGTTAGCAAAAAAAACTATTAATTACATTAATTATACTACTATTAAACTTGTCAATAATGCGGCTGTTAGCAAAAATATTAAAATTACTGTTAGCAAAAATATTAATTACATTAATTATATTAATTAGCAAGAAATTAGTGTAGTTGTTACCAAAAAAATAAAATCTACAACTAATTAAGATTTTTTTTGAAAGAAAAGTAAAAAAATAAATTGAAAAAAAAAAAAACAAACTCCCACCCACATCCGGCTGCCAACTCCGGATGTGGTTCCCATGAAATAACCCCTCCTCTTCCCACCCTCTTCCGCCGACAGGAACTGGCAGTGCCAGTTCCTTTCCCTCTTCCCTCTCCCAACCAAACACCCGATTTACACTTCCATCCCTCTCTTTCCATAAATGATGGAATCCACCACCACTTCAAGGTTACCAAACAGCACCTTAACCTCAAGGGTATCTGAGAAGAACTTTCAAAATGAAATTCGGAGAGGAACTTTCAAAATAGAATCTCCATACGTAATATATAAAAAAATAAAAAAAAATTGTCATCTCCAAGAATTAAAATAAGGATCTCGTATATGCAAATCTAACATAGTAACTACTATGACATAATTATTTTATGTTAAGTGAGGCCCATGGAATATACTAAATCTATTTCTGATACAAACTGATTTGTGGGAGCCTTTTAAATTCGTGGGTTCTGAACGATTGTCCTGTTTGTTCTGAACTAGGACCGGCCCTGAAAGAGTACGTCCGCTGCGGATACAGCACAGCCATGGTCACCCCTACTGTGGGCCAAAAAGTGTTTTCGTTAATAAATATTTCATTCGTAACACTTTTTAAGTGTAATCAAATCAAGAGAGTTGATCAACCCCATGCTCTTCAATGAAACTGCTAGAACAACAGATATAGTAACAAAATCATAACGATCATTTGCGTGACCATGTAGAAGATCGTCATAATGGAATTACAATGGGCACTATGGTATAGTAATTAACGAAACCACTAGACTGAAAAATATATTACTTTCTAAATTAAGTAGCTAGTACTAAAAGAGTGTGGCCACATGGTCTATTCTTGGTTCTCTCTCTCTCTCTCTCTCTCTCTCTCTTTGAAACTACATCAACATGTGTAAATCCTAAAAAATTAAAATTAAAATTATATTTAAACTAATTAAACTGATATTATCTAACTAACCACATATCAAAAAGTTTTAAAAACATATTTATATTAAATCATAACTAATATTCAATCTATATTTAAAATATGTAACATAACTTAAATTTCTATATTTCAATAGTATCGTAGATTTTTTCTTCTTCTTTTTTTACGTGCAATGCACCTGAAAGTAACTAGTATATACATGAGATCATGTCTGATGATACGTAGGGGACTTTTTACACGCTGTATTGCATGTCTTTTGAGAACGATATGAACTTTGGTATGCTGCATTATAAGTCTTTTGGGTCCATATTTTTTCAACTTATACTATTATTATAAATGAAAGAAATAATACGCCTTCGTGGTTGATCTTCTATCAGCCAAAATTTTATACATCTTCTCGATAACCACAAAAGTCACTCGGAGTTCAGTAAACACAAGGGAGTTATACCCCTCAGGGACGGAGCTATGTATAGGCCAAAGGGGGCCCTGCCCCCCCCCCCCCCCCCCCCCCCCCCCCCCCCCCCCCCCCCCCCCCCCCCTAAAATTGATAAAAAGTTCAAAAAAAAATTATAGGCAATGTGTTAGTTCAAGCACAATAATGGTTAATGATTCACATAAAGTCCAATGAACTCACTCAATTATGTCATTTATTTTATAGTCTCCAAACTCTCTACAGTTTTGTTCTTAGTTAAAATTGTTCATGCCGATGCTTCTATCTATAACACAAAAACTGTAACACAATTCGGCCAACCCACAACGAAGTCAAACATCAACCCCATCCTCTCATTCGTTTGTTGTTTTTCCTTGGCGCTCTGACGACCAAAAGCTTTCCGACGCGTTGAGCATCCCATCTCCTCCTAGTCTCGACTGCCAGCTCTCGCCCAAAATTTTAAATCTTGTGAGCTTCCAAGTCATTTAATTAATTTTATTATTATCTAGTTAGTCATGATTTTTGAGCCTTGCTTTTGCTTAGTTGCTTACTTTGAAAAGAACATCAGTAAAAATATTGGCTCTATTTTGGCTTTTTAAGGTTTTGTCTTGTTTGTCAATGCGACAGCGGACGAGTATAAATCGGCACAACATAAGTAAAATACGGTCAAAAATTCGGCCAAAAATTTGTCTAACGAAAAATATTCGGATCAGATTTAATTCGTGTTTAGTACGTTTCATATGAACCAATTCGGCACTAAAAATTCAGCATATATATAGGGCCCACCCACCTCTACTCCTTCATAAACAACGGTTCAGTGTGAGAATAAGAAGAGGTTGGATGATAGGAAAACCGAAAGAATTTTATTTGATTGTTGCAAGCAACATGTGCAAAGACTCTTGGGTTTCTTTTTTGGTTACTGTGAGACTTTTTCTTCTTTTCTTTTGATAATTTTTGAGAATTGTGTCAGTCTTAATATCTAAGAATAGCAAGAGTCAAGAAAGTCAAGACTGTTGGGTTTCTTGGTCACATTTTTTTGGCCAAATTTTTTAAAAATTCTTACAGGTACGCGTTTAATACGCATACAGGCTTAAAATTCGCGTACAATTCCGAATTTTTCAAAAGTACGCAAGTATTATACGTTTATGTAAGATACGGAAAAATTCGCGTATAATACGCGTTTTATTCGGGTGATTGCTAACAAGGCTCCAGACTATTATGATGTGATTATTATTATTATTTTTCTCTTGAAAGAACATCAGTAAAAAAATATTAGATTTGTTCTGATTGGGTGCACGCCCCCTGTAACGCAAGTCCTGGCTCCGTCCCTGATACCCCCTCTCTCTTTCTATATATAAAAGACTATCTTTACATCTCGACTCCACTGCACGATGTACAAACAAGCTATAACCATCAATGATCAAGCTTCAAGCACTGAGCTTCGTGGTGCCGGCGCCCTTGAATCGACAGCGAGCCAGGGCCAGGCCGGAGGCCAAGCTGAACATGCGGCCGACGACGAGGCTCGTCGATCGTTTCCGGTGCTTCCTCGTGTGCGGCGCCTTGCCGCTTCCCGCAGCTAGTCCGCCGCCCCCGGCCGTAGCTGCTCGGAGGGGCGCTAACAACGACGACGGCCACCGCCGCCAGCTGCAGGATTTCCACAAGAGGTGGTGCAGCTCGTATCTCAGCCCGCCGGACTCGCGCTTCGACGAGGCCATCAGCGACTGCATCGAGTTCTGCAACCAGTCGTTCCAATACGCCGACAGATCGAATGCTCGGAATCTCAGCGATTTTATCGGAAGTCCTCTGGTCTATCATTAGCTCGAATCTACTGCTGCTACTAATTTGCGTCCTTGTTTACCTAGTGCATAGCATATAATGGTTTGGATCCTGAACTAGGATTTTATGTACAACTCTTGTTCTTCTTATAAAGTGTTTTTTTTTTTTTTTTTATGGTTGAATGCTATATAGACATTCTATATTTGTCGGGATGTTAACTGGGCTGAGCTGGCCGGCACGACCCGATCCGGACTCAAGTTTAACCGGATCTGGGTTGGGCTCAAGGTGCAACTTGGGCCGGGAGGCCCGACCCAGGCTCGGATCCGGCCCGGTCAAAACTGGTCTGGGCCGGCCCGAGCACGGTCAACGACACGGACCGGCCTGACCCACGAACCAAGCGGATTCGGACTGGGTTGCGCCTCTGCACCCGCAAGCCCGAACCAACCCGGGCCGGTCAAATTCGCAGAATCCGACCGTGCCGGTCCGGACCGACCCAGTCCAAGACCAGTTCAGGTGCGGTTAGGCCGGTTTTTTTTTTTACCATTTAGAGGCCAAAAAGATCATTTTATACTCATTTTACGTGCTGCTTTTAGAACGTTTGAAGGGTATTTTTGTCATTTTTCTGAAAATGACCAAAATATTCTTATAAAAACTTTTTTTTGGGGGTAAAATAGGTAATTTTGTACCCAAAAAAAAATCTACAAATACGCTATAAATCTTCAAAATTAATCACACCAACAATCTCTTTCCTCTTACAATTTTTACAAGCAACCTAGTGTGAAGAGATGATTTATGTTATGTATAATGATCACCTACCACATCAACGACAAGATCAGCAATCGTAAGATCAGCAACTGCAACCTGCACCGCAACCCGCACTGTAACCTCAACACGCACCGCAACAAGAGCCTGAATCAGAATCAAAATTTGCCAACATTTTAGCGAAGTTTACAATGAACGTGCAAGTGACGATACCGAAAGAAGATACTCAACAAAAAAATTTGTTGAATGTTTGCATTGTAGTTCAAATGGGACCATAATGATACATGGAAGCTACGCAGACATTTAAAATAATATATCAACATCTACTAATCTTGTATGAGTCATTAATTGCAGTTTATGTACTAGTAATTTTTATTAGTCATTCATTTTCAAATTATACAAATCTTATATTAGTCATTCAATTCATGTTCCATTTAGCAAACTAATTATACAAATTTTCTAAATTTTATTATACGTGTACATGTTTCTTTATACTAATTTAAATTGTACTAATTTTTATTTTTTATTATATAAATTTTCTAAACATTAATAAAAATATTTTTAAATTATACTAATTTAAATTATACTAATTTTTAAATTATACTAATTTATTAATAAATTATTCACTTTTATTAAGATTTTTTTTCCTAAAAAACGGGCTGGTCCGATCCAACACTTAACTAGCCCACCCAAAACCGGGCCACGGGTCCTAGTTGGGTTCGGGTTTTTTTTTTTTCCCGGACCGACCTGCTGCTCCATCGGGACTAAGTCCGGTCAAAACCGGTCAACACCGGGCTCGGGCCGGCCCAGCCCAGCCCGTATTACACCTTGAGGTTGGGCCGGGCCAGCCCGGTCTGGAGCAGTGGGTCAAAGACCAAAACTCTAAATCCAACTAGGCCTCGAACCCGGTCTGCGCTGGTTCAGAGTAAACCGGCTGGGTCCAGTCCGGATGCGGGTGAAGTCGGTACTATTTTTATTAGACAAAAATAGATTTTGGACTTTTGGCTTAGGCTCGGACCTTGGATTGAACTGTTTAAAAGAAAAATAGTAGTATAAAATATTTTAAAAAAACTTATTTTGATTTGAATTTTTATAACAATTATATTTGTTTTTAGAAAAGCTTAAAGAGCGAAGTTACAAGCTTTATTTTCAATTTGATCTTTAGACTTCACGTCCAACTTTTTTTGAATCTTGGATGAGGGTCTTCAATTTTTTAGATGGATCTAACCTTTCAAGAATTCACCGACTTCATTCTTCAGCTTCTGTAATGTAATAGATACTAAGAACTTGAAAGTACATTCGTTAACATCAAAACTTTTATCTTTCAAGTGATGAGTCTGTTTTTTTAATTTTTTTTTTAACAACCCACTCTTCAACGCAAACTCATACATTCAAATTTTATGGTAGCATTAAGCTTATCTGATTCGTTAGCATTTTGGAACCTGCAATAAACAAGAAAGATTTTTATACTACCTTAGACATCGGGACCACGAAAATATCACGTAAAGAATAAAATATATGATAATTTTTTTAGAATCCTGCTACGTTGTCCGTTGTTTGTGACCGCTTGCCGACGTGGCAGTCTGCTATTGGCTTCCGGTCTTGTAGGACCTGACGGTAGCAGAGGCCAATGGTTAGCTGCCATGTCGGACTGCAGTTACAAACCACAGACCAAATATTATTTCTAATATTTTTATGTGCTTTTTACCATTCCAAAACTTAAAAAAATATGATATAGAATCTTAGGTTATCTTCGTTATCATAGGAGTTCAAATGTAAGAAAAATTCTTGAGTTGGAAGGAGAATTAATTTTTTTTTATTTTTTATAGTATAACCATGAGATAACTTAGAACTTAAATTAGAACTGCTAATGCCTTGAATGATTGAGATATATAACAAGATTTACACCTGTCCCATATTGTATGGGATCTAGATCAATTAGAAAATTTTAACCAATGGCTAGGAGAAAGGACAATTGTCACATAACCCGATAACCAATTAGACTTCGATTGGTTCCAAGATAGAGCTAGACAACTGCAATTAATCAATCGAAGGTAAGACTAGGGGGTGAGCACTTGGTTAATTTGGTTTCCAACCAATCGAATAATCGAAAATCGAATTCGACTGAAACCAAATAAGCAAAATCGAAACCAAACTGAAATAGTTCATAACCGAATTAAACCGAATCAAATTAAATCAGTTCGATTTTCAGTTTATTTGCATTTTTTATGTTTATATATATATATATATATATATATATATATATATATATATATATAGAGAGAGAGAGAGAGAGAGAGAGAGAATCAAAACCTGCATGCTATATTATAAATCAAAATCAGAAGTTACAACTAGAATCAGTTTCCTTCACAAGCTGCTGATATATGCAGCTCGATAAAGAGGAGAAGTAGGCTTCTTAGGAGTTATTCAACGAGTAGGAAGCTAGTAGATTGGCCACCTCATTTACATCCCTGCGTATGAACAAGTGTTCAATGTTTTTATTTATCCGAGCGAGCTCTTCTTGGATATCTTGGACCAGATTGTATAGTCTCCATGGAGTTAGCTCCTTCTCCCCCTTGAGAATCCTGTGAGCGATAAGCAAGTCCCCTTCTATAAGAATATCATTCACCTCAAGTTTGTGAGCAAGTAAAACTCCAAGGCGAATCGCATGTAACTCCGAAGAAAGACTCCTTTCTTCTTCCATGTCATGTCTAGGCGACGAATACGACGTCATGCGCTGCCACAAACTTTCCCTCATGATCCCTGGCAACTGCAGCTGCAGCCAGAGATTGGGATGATATTGCTCCATCGATGTTGATCTTAATAAAGCCCAGCGGGGGAGGCTCCCATCTGTCTACTTCCAACCCTCTTCGATATTTATCTATGAGTTCCTCCCTTGCCGCCTGGCCACCCAAGTATGACATATGCATGTAATTCGCCTGGAGCAAGATCTTGTGCACAGCCTGTAATGTCCCGCTGGTACATTATGCTGAGTCGTTGACTCGAAGAGTTGCGTTGACCCGATTACGTATCGATGCGAATCCATACAAAGAGTTACGTTGTCCCAAGAGGATGCATTGAGTCGGATAGTTACATTGACCCGAGGAACACATCGAGTAAGATCGATGCAAGTGTGAAGTTGGCCCAAGGGAAAGCATTGAGTCGGTTCGAAGATTCTAAGAAATCGAATCGACGCAAGGCAATTGACCGATTCGAATAAGTATTGATTTTAGTTGGTTTCGTGTGCAGGCTATACGTTTGCGCTGAAATATTAAAGGTCGACATTTTGCCTCATTCGCAACGGGTCCGCAAAACATATCGTCGCCTCGCGACGGACTGAGGCGTTGGCACGGTAAGCCAAATCGATCGTATAATTCAATGAAGCACGAAGTGCTCAAATGGCTAAGTCAGGAGAGTTGGTCGTGCAACGAAGTTATGAAATCGAGCCGCATCGGCTCGACAAAACGACAAGGCATATCGGCTCAAGGTGGGGGGACATTGACTTCTCTTTCCTACTCCTTTATTCCTAAGTAAAAATATATATCATTGTATGCTGAGTTAACCTATCGACGCCACGGACGTGGCTCGATAGAGAGAGAAATATAGTACGTATCGAACACTAGATAGAACAATTAAATGAATCGTACAACAAATGTACGAGTTGCTATGGAACATTGAATATCACAAAGGCGAGCGCCTCAGTGCGCAAGTCATAAAAATATGGAATAACTGTATCAACGAGTGCCTCAGTGCACAAGTCATTCGTGCCCCGTGCATGAGTTAGCATGCTAGAACATTGAAAGACTATATCGGCACGAGTGCCTCAGTTGCACGAGCTATAGAACATTGAATACCCTATCGAGGCGTGCCTCAGTTGCACGAGTCGGAAGGATGGAACATAAGTATAACGCGTTGAACACTAAGGCGTAGAACATATAAATACGGCTTCGAGGTGTGCATCGAATGCACAATGCAAGAAAAGATGAATGACTATATCAAGGTATGCGTAGCAAGACGAGACTTACAAAAGATGGCATCGTTGCGATGAAGAGAACAATTATGGCACGGATGTGACATAACTGTCGATGCGACATGGTGCCTTCGAAATGTTCATGGCCTTCGGGGCGTTTGTTGAGAACATTGGGGTGTTGTGCTAATTGAAATAGAGATAGACAAACTTGCTTGGTTGTATGAAAGATAAGATGCGTTGTATGGTCAAATTGACTTAATATAAAGAAGCCTGTGCAACGGGCAGCCCTCGAACGTGGTTCGCCAGGGCACTGGGACCATTCGGCCTAGGAGGGACTGCGGGATATCGGTATTGTTGGTGCACTTCATTAAGACGGTTTGCGACCTGCTATTGATGTGATAAGCCACTTACTCGAGTAATTCGGGGGTCCTCTGATTGTTTGGGTTAGCAACCGCACAGAGTGATCTTCGTCTTACATATTCGATTTTGAGAAATATAAGTCCACTTTAACCCAAAAAGTTAGTGACCTCCATATAATTAAGGGCGATGGGTTGGAAGTGCAAGGTATACACATATCCTGTATGGATGGATCCTGGGTCAAATGTACAAGGTACACTCATATCGTGCATATATAGATCTATATAGACAGCACTTATAACCTGACAGGAAAAGCTGATAAGCGTATTCACCTTACATCGGTGCAAGGACGAGTGCGTCGATGTTGGTAAGAAGTGACAAAACAATATGAGATTGCTTGCCTGTTTACTTATGTGAATTGAATAACATGCTTGCCATGATAACATGCTTTACAGTCTTTGAATATGCCATGAACTGATCCTAAGGAGAACATAGAAAGAGAACTAAATTGTATGTTTGCATGAATCAATACAATACTAAATGTTGATTTGTTAAGTGGGTCTTTGATCAGTACAACGAGGACGAAAGTACTAATCCTCCACTAGTTTGCTAGCAGGTTCATAGATTTGGTCTGCTCACGGCGGAGCTTCGCTTGAACGCATTGAGGCTTGGAATGTCGAATTGTATTGAGACGTGCGACCGCATTAACGCTCGGACATACAACATGATTGATGCAGCCGGGATATAGAAGGCATGATATATAGAACGGTAAAATCCTTTGTGGGCAAGAGAAACCTGTGTGTTGTAGCCAATCTGGCATATATTGTTGGGCTATCGAAAGCCTTTGTAATCTTATTTCGAATATCAATAATTCGTATACTCTATTTTTCTTTCGTTGTTAATATTAAATCAAATATAACTATTTGAGAACTTGTCATCTTGCCTTGTACGAGTGCAACTCCAGACTCGTACGGTATCACGCCCCAGCGAGGACGATGATTCAGATAAATCGATGCGAGGACGAGCAATTTTTTGGGTCAGGACGTGACAAATTGGTATCAGAGCTCTAGGCTCAATTTCTTCAGGACGCTTGCTTCGTTTCAATTCTAAAGAGTTGCCCACCACAAATCAAATCACTCTTGACTCTAATTGATGCCACACTGGATGTTCCATACAATAAGTCTAATACAAATCATGTAATTTTGTCGCGTGTTGTTTTGGAAATTACATGATATTTGCTGGAAAAGTTGTGAAAGGTTTGTTGTTGCAAGTGCAACAAGTTACGAGATGTGAATTCAAGGATTTGTTGTTGTGAGTGCAACACATCGTGAATTATGATTTGAGATGTTAGTTATTTGCAACGATCGAGATGAGAAATGTTGGTTGCATCGATACAATGAAAGTCGTGGAATGTTGCTGCAACAATTGCCACGCGTTGATTGTAGATGGTGCATTGAAAGAAAATAAAAGTTGATATCGAATGTGTTGAACGGAATCACATATTGACTTTGAATATCGAAAATGAATCATTGTAGAAGGTGCAACGGATGTCGGGAATGATGCGCTGCACGCGATGCAACGGATGGAACGAAAGTTTGTAAATTGATAGAAACAAAATCGGTTCAGTTGTCCACCGAGCTTGTGTTGGCAAATGAATACATTGGCCGAGTTGTGTCGAATTTTAATTGATCAAAAAGTTACGATTGTGATCGGCATGATCACTGCGGAAATCGTGAGTCAGAATAGATTGTTGGTTCGTACAAAGTATGTTGCGTCGGAAATAACTTGGTTTTTGAGTGGTATATGACATACCACCGGTGCGATGAATGGCTCGATTTCGAGTGGTATATGCAATACCACTTGTGCGATGGGTTAAATCGACGCGTTGTGAGAATTGCAGAAGATTCGTCCGCAATGGACGGTATAGCACCGAGACTCGATTGAGAATTTGTATGACGGCATATTGATGCAAGTGTTCTTCGATGATCGGTTAGAACGGTAAGGCGGGACTTGTATCATTGAATGATACGTCGATTGAAATTTTTTATGTTGGTTAAATAATGGAAACTAGCGAAACGATTATGCCTTGAGGCAACAATCGGATCGACGGGATAAGAAACTTGAAACGTTGTAATCGAACCGCCCGACTTGCGAGCTCGATAAAATGTTGGGCAATACAAATTATAATCGAATCATACGACTTGCGATCTTGACAAAAATGTTAGAATACGCGAATGGAAATCTAATCGCACGACTTGTGATCTCGATAGAAATGTTGGGCGAGGAAAATATAATCGGATCGCACGATGTGCGACTACGGTGAAGAGTTGGTTGATGCGGATAAATAGTGCCCAAGAGATAGTTAGCTACGTTACGACGAAACTCATTTGGGTACGACTGAAAAACATGCAAAACTTAGAGGGCGAGAGCGTATGACTTGAGGGTTCAATGTTGGATAATCGGTAACTCAGTTACACGATCAAAGTATAGCGGGATGCGGCGAATCGAAAAACAAGTTGATGCGTATGAAAAAGTTCGTTGAGAACTTAGATGTATGCGATACGAGTTAAGTTAACGTTGAAACGGATTCGAAGTCGACCCTCGTGTTATCGAAATTGATACGACCTATCGAAAATCGATACGCAAGAAAACGTAAGTACGATGTGAGAACATAAAACAGAGCGGACCTACATATCGAGATTTTGGAATAGTAATACGGTAGTGTCGAACTGGTTGATCGTAAACCTTGTGATTGATCAGGACGAGACTGTAAAGTTATGGACGATTGTTTCGATGCGTATAGCATCTTGGGTGTCGACCATGGGTAGAAAGACTTGAACTCGATACGTGTGGATGTTTTGTAAGTTGCGAAATTTTTCAACGGTAGTGCATGAGTTAGTCGGAGGCTAGTTGCGCATCAGTTGCGTCGATAGAATGGTTATGTACGGTTTTGGGTAGTTGCATTTGTAGTGCCCCATTCCGCTCAGTTAATCGGAGGAATAGGAACGCCGACGGCGTTCGGACTTGGCCTTACAACGGCGACTCGAAGACATCACTCGGTCAAGGCGACCGCTCGCTCAGGTGGGATAGTTTCGGTGAACTCGCCTCATCTTTCCCTTCACTTAATAAATCGCATATTTTCAACTTGCAGAAGTAGGCTTAATAATAAAAGAGATGAATCCACATAGCTAAAGGGAGTAATCCCGATGGGTCAAATTGAGATAGAATATGGAAAGGTCCAACGGTCGGCTTAGAGTTGGTGTACGGCGTGCTTTGAAAATGACACTCGATCCTTCGTCCCGTGGCTTGGAAGAAGGAAAGTTGGTCTTCGACACAAAATTATGAACTTGCCTAAGTCATAGGCGTCGCCCGCGTAAATGCTTGATAAAGCATGCACGCTTCTACTGCGCAAGGCTTGGCATAGCCTTTGCTCGTCCCTCGGGTTAAGTTGTAGGCTTGAGTAAGTTAGGCAAAGTATGCCGGTCGACCTAAGTCATTCCAAGTGCTGTCCCGTTTATTCTGCGGTTGTCAAGTTAAGTAGCCCCATGATCTCAAGGCCCGTTGACTTGGGCATGAGTGTTGCGTAGAACACGGTTGGCTTAAGGCACAGTGCACGGACTTAGTGTTTAAGGCACGAGCTACGGCGGGTTTTCAAGTCTAGTTTAGAAAAAGGGGGCCATCAAGGAGTCATTTCTAAGTTGAGTACAAAGGATATTGCATCAAGGGAGAAGGCTCGTGACCATGGGTCGTCGAGGGATCTCAATGAGCATCAAGGGAGAAGGCTCGCGACCGTGGATCGTCGAGGGATCTCAAGGATAGAAGTCTTGAACATGGTTTTGAAAGGGAGAGTAACATTGAAAGAATGATGACTGTGTGAGACATCAGTTTGAGTCGAGTCTTGCATGGTCATGGACAACTTGTCGACAAGGGCGATGTTTCCTCGAGCGGCAACCCTGGGCTATGGGACCGACTCGGCCTAGGAGAAAACAGGGTATAGTGGTGCATAAGGTTTGAGCACAGGGTTAAAGCGGGGGCTTACAACGGATGCTAGCTATTTGCGTTGGAAGGTCTCCGATTTAACAAAAAGCTATACGTCTCAGGATAGCTTGTGATGCTAGTGGCCAAGTTCATATAGATGTCAGCAAATAGCAGCTATCCGCGTGTATACCTTTGGATTGAGTCGAGTTGAATGTGTGTACAAGTTGGAACACAAAGTTTGGGCCTAAGATTTGGCTTCAACATAGGCGTCGTGCTTCGACACGAGATGTGGCATCGAGTCTCAAGTGTTGACATGTGAGTTGCGCAAGTTGGATTTGAGTTGTTCGAGTTTAAGTCAGGAATCGCTGCAAGACAAGTTGGTCAAGTGACACTAAGTTCACAAGTCTCGATTGGGTCGGTGATGATCAAAGTAGCAAGGGCTGCATGGCGACGATATGGTTAAGTCTCACTGAATTGCGAGGCACGGCCTCAGCAAGGGTTTGTAGCCCGGTCACATAAAAAATGGAGCTTCATCGCGTAGTTGCGTCTCTGATTTTAAGCCGTAAGGCAAATACGACTCGATAGGTTAACGTTGTTGGCACGAGAAGGGTCTTGAGGCAAGGTATGAAGTTAACGTTCTACTTGCAAGCATGAGATGGTCTAAAGACACAAAACAGGCAAGGCGTCGGTCATAAAACTGTTCCTAAGGCAAGACTAGAAAGACAATCGATAAAAAGTGACTATGTTGCACAAAGTAAATCAAACGTATTGGATTTGTATGGGTGGGTGAGGAGCTCATTCCACCAGTACAGTTGAGTACTGACACCCACATAGTTTACATGTGCAGGTACAGGTAGAAGCTCATGGCGCGGAGCTCGCTTGGACGCGTCGAGGCACAGAGTTCCTTGAAGATTCGAAGCGTGCGGCCGCCTGGAGTAAAGACATATACGGGACATAATATGTGGACGTCGCCTTCCGAAGCTTCCGCTGGATCAAGACTTGTATTTGAGAGATGAGAGAGCTGAGTGACTTGTAATGTGAGCTTGAGTGAGCTTGAGAGACTTGTAATATTGGCCTTGTGCCCCATTGTAATCTATGTTTCAATATCAATAAAGAGCTTCTTTTGAATAACTTGTATTTGTTCTAAATTTCTGCTGCTATTATTCAATGTCTCTGCTCGGGACTTCTGTGCGACGATCCCATCGCAGCCGCTGGAATCGGCCGTTATGGAACCCGCCTTGCACGAGCGCAATCTAGGCTCGTGCGGCATCACGCCTTAGCGAGGATGATCGCTCCTACGGGAGCAGGGCGTGACATAATGGTATCAGAGCACGGCTTTACGTCCTTGGACTATCGATTGAATTCTTTAACTCGTTGTTTCCGCAAACTCTGTTGCTTCTGCATGTTGATATCGTTGGTGCGCTCTCTCTCAATTGTCCCACGAGATGTCCATACAATAAGTTTAAATAATTTGCAAAAATGTAGGAGAACAGTTTTTGATAAGAGAAAAGATGATTCACATAAGCACGGTTGGCTAAGTCGGGCTGGGCATGTACACCAAAGTTGCGTCGACCTTAGAAAAGTCGAGTGTGGGATTCAAATTGTGTCAGGCAAGAATTTTTTGAACTCGATTGAGTAAAGTGAGATGACTATCGATAGGGGTGCTATCGAGCGACGATATCGTCGGTGCGATATAGGTGAGCGTGCTTGGAATTAGAGGAATAGTTCGACGGGATTCAAAGAAGTCAATTGTGAATCAAATGATAAGTGGAGGAATCGTTGAATGACTTCATTCCTGAGTGGTGTATGCGATAGCCTCAGGAATGTTGATTGATCGATTGAGGATTCGGGGTGTCGATGAGTCTATCAGCAAGCGTCGCACATATGCAAATCTTTAGATTGAGTGAGTTGTTGTCATAAAGTTTGATAAGTAGATTCGAACAACCTAGAATTTACGTGCACGGAACGTGCACGGGATTAAGGATTACGCAAGTATGAAACGCGAAAATGAGCGAGTAGATGAAATCGAATCGAGAAAAGCTAAGGTGTAGCGAACGGATGACTTGATCGAGAAAAATGGATACAAATTGCATATGAAAAGTTACCACGACAGGTAGATAGCGTGCATAAAAAGTTTGATTTTTAAAGTTACGCGAATGACTCTGAGGATTGAAATCGATGTTGCTTGATGGTTTGAGTTAGCAAAAATGATACAAATTGAAGAAATACGTTGGTCGATGACTTAAGGTAAATGGATGAACAATACGTGAAATTGGTTCAAGAAAATTGATGGTGTGGATGCTTCGAGGGATAATGATCAAACTTGAATTTGAATGTCGAGGAGATTATCCAGTCGGACGATAGCATCATTCGCACGACTCGAAATTGTTGCAAAGAAAGATCGTCAGGTTACGCATATCGTCGATGGTATTGAGGCGTATCAAAGATCGATATGCGATAACTCGGAGGTACTCTGACTCGGCGAATGACGACCGTGCAAGTATTATTGTTTGGTTGAATGATATACTTAGGATTTTGATCAAGATGAATGTTGGATGAAAATAGAAATGTCTTGATGGTTACGCGGATAACCACAACGTCGACATTCTTGTCTTGCACAAGCGCAACTCCAGCCTCGCACATGCGTTGCGTCAGATTTGGGGTGATTGTTCTGCGTGAGCGCTGACATGGTGATTCATATCGCGGGAATGATCAAACTCGAAAAATCAGGATACGGCAACTTTGATTGTCTCGACTTGTTGGTTTGATGCGAAGGAAAATTTGAGGATGTTAGGACTTGTGATTGACGAATGAATGAAACTTGAAGATTGAGTAGGTCCAATCCGTGCGTCGAAAATGAACTAGTCTAGACGCAAATAAGAGTTACATCCCGATGAGAATGATTATTCCGCAGGAGCGTTGCATGGTGATTCATAAACCACCGTGGATAATCGGACTCGCGTGAGATCGAGGCGCAACGTATTGTTAAGCTAGACGACATTGTGATCGATTGCGTGAATTAAAATAGATGACTTAGGGAATGTAGAATGTGAAATCTTGGTAGCGGCAATTTGTGTCATAGTGTGTTTGATTCGAGAAGGATGGATGGGCGGATTATGTCGAACGTGTTCGAAGAGATAGACTATACGAAGATGGTTTTTTGAACGAGCGATATTGAGATGTCGTGAAATTGGTTGAAATCGGAGTGATACGAGCTTGGATGGCAAACCCCCGTACTATCAACTTGGTTTGAAATTAGGATGGGGTCAGTGTTGATATTATTGTTTGGGAACTATGATTCCAATACTGACGGAAAGACATAGCCTAGCAGTTAGGCAGACGTTCGAGTGCGAAGTGGTAGGATTGTGGAGGCACCACTCGCGAGTATCGGTTGACATGCATGTATATCAGGGATGCCCGAATATGTGCACGATCCGGCTCGAGTGATTATGGTGGATTCTCTATCACGAGGCTTGGCTGAAATGCATGTATTTTGGGGACGCCTAAAATATGTGCACGATCCGACTAAGTGATACGTTGAATCAAGTGAGACTTAAGGAACGGGAAAGTGTCAAGGATTTTGAGATCGTGAGTTTTGAAGGAAAGATTGAGGGTAGCACGAGCGTGGCTCGGATTTGGAAAATGCATAGGCGTAGCGTGTGCGAGAGTCCTTGAATGTTGAGTAAAGTGATAAGTCGATAAGTGTACTCAGTTAGTTTCGAGGACGGTGTATGATGTAGTGCCCCGTCCCGCTCAGTTAATCGGAGGAATAGGAACGCCGACGGCGTTCGGACTTGGCCTTACAACGGTGACTCGAAGACATCACTCGGTCAAGGCGACCGCTCGCTCAGGTGGTGTGAAACCCAGATTTTATGAATTATTGGATTTAGCTTAGTTATTATTTATTATTATTATTATTATTATTATTATATATTATTTTTAGTCAGATTTGGGGAAAAACATTATTTTAAAATTATCTTTGATTTTTGATTTCGTCCCTGCCCCGAACCCGAGTTCGAACCCAGCTTTCCGAAACCCAATCCCGATCTGAACCCATTCCCTTTTATTTAAAATCCTGAGTTCTATTTATTAAAAAATATATATATATATATTTCTTAACCTATTGGCCTGGTCACCCACGACCAGGCCAAACTACCTACTCTATTTCCCTCTCCTTATTTTACTCCCCATTGTTTCACTCCTCTCCACACGTTGCTCACTACTCCTCTCCATAAGACCATATTTTTTTCTCCCATAAAACCACTCCAGCCCCTCTCCTTCCTCTCACTCTCCCAACCCAAGCCACTCCCACCTCAACTCCAGAGCACCCTTCCCCAACCCCGAGCTCCAGCGTCGTTCCCCGGCGCTCCACCCCCTCAGCCCGCGCGGACCTCCTCGAACCGACCTTCGCGAGCACGCCGCCCGCGGCTCCGCCCACCTCCGGCACCCCGCTGGCCTGTCCGGTCGTGCCCCACCGTCCAGACCGCCACCTCCTCCCGCGCGGTCTCCCCGGCGCCGCCTCGCGGCCACCCCTCTCTGGCCGTACTCCAACGCTGACCCCGACCAGCCGGCAGCGCCTCCCCGCGCGCACCCTGGGCCGCCCCGAACCCTTCCGGCCCTTTCCGGCCAGCAGCCCGCCGGTTTCCCCACACCGACGTCCGTCTCCGGCGAGCTTCCGTGCGCGACCCGTTGTCCGATCCCGAGCTTCGGTTACGCTTACGCAGCCGTACCCCGGCGAGGCGTGTCCCGAGTTCGAAGCAACCCTTCGGATTCCGTCGATTTGGGTAATTTCTGAATAATCACAGTAGTTCGTCCCTCCCGTAATTGTCTGTGATGAATTTGGTCCTCGAATTCTCTTCGGGAATTCGGTTTTCTGTTACGTTATGGTTTCCGGGAATTTCAGAACCATTCTTGACATTTTTCTGTGGTTTTAGTTGCTGTTGATTTCGGGTTTTTTTTCCGAGAACTCTTCGGAAAGAGTTCTGATGGTTGGGATTATTTCAGGATTTTTCGAACCTTCTTCGGAAACATCCTGGTTTTTATTTTGGACGTTTCTGTGGATTGGTTTTTGGATTTCAGAATTTCAGAATTTTTGATTTATTTCGGGTTTTCTGATTAGGCTTCAGGAATGATTTCTGTGATTATATTTTCTATAAAAATGGGTTCTCCCTGGTTTGGGATATTTGTTGGAATTGTTGGCGTATTTTTCCAGTTTTGGGTTGTCCCGAATATAGAGGGAATGCTGCCCAAACTTTTATAAAATTTTATAATATAATTTTAAAATAGTTTTTCGGAAAATAATATTATTTTGGATTTTTTTGGGCGACGACCGTATTGGTCATTGGGCCCTGGCTAACTGCAAACGAAACCGGTATCGCCCGGACGTTGAGGCATTAGCCTATATGACGATTGGACCAATATCTGAGACTCACTATTAAATTTATTTTAATTATTAGTTTTATTTATAATTAAATTGTAGGAGAGATTTCAGGACTAACCCAGGTCTATTTCTTATTTAAATTCAATAATTTGTAAGGGCATAAGCCCAGTTTTTCTATTTTCTTTCTCTGTGGTCTGTAATTATTGTAGCGTAGTTTTTCTTTCATTTTCTGGTTTTGCTGGTTTTTAGCGTAGACGCGTAAAACTAAAATAAATATTATTTTGATATAGAAAAATTAATAAGGTTTTTCTCGTATTAAAATTTACAAGTTTGTAATATTTAAATAAAGATCATGTTTTCTCATTAAACAAGAAATTTAGTTTTATATGTATAATTATGAAAATACAAAATTTTAACCAATTAAATTGGTAACTACGAGTTTTTCCGAAATAAAAAGTTAAATTGATCTTTCCCTCGTTATTAATTACAACGCACCCGATAATCAAGATTTATTGTGATAGCGTAATCAAGATTAAAATTGATTAGGACAAACTTAGAGATTGCAACTAGCATAGTTAGCATGGTAACTCTGGAATCTGAGTCAAACTTCTCGAATGTAGGATTTCGAGGACGAGTCTAATTTCCATCTCGAAGTCTTCAACCTTTCAAATCCAGTCAAACCAAGACAAGTACATTTTGTGTTAGTTTACAATTATTTAATAATCGTTTTATTGAAAGTTTAAACCGCGATGCAACACGGAACTCTCTCTGAGAGCACTGACTGTAACTACTGTAACTACTGTAACTGTTTGGGGACTGGGGGAGTAGTGTAATGAGTATGACCACATCCAAAGTAATAATTTAGAACTGTATTAGCTTACCCCTCATACACACGGGGATAAGCCATATCATTCACTGTACAACCCAAGCCGGTCATATTCATTGCCTATTCACATCACAATGTTTTAACTGCTGGAGAACTGTTTATTTTCAAATTATTTAAAAGTGCATGATCCTAATATTATTTCAATTGTTAGATTATCATGAATTGTACTTTGCTCCCTCCTGACTGGAGATAACATTTTTAGAGAATATTGAGGATGCTGAGCTGTTATACAACAGCTATTATGAACTGGTTCTGTACCCCGTAGTGTTGCCAGAGTTCTCTTTGAAGGACGCAGGACCTGAGGCCGATGAGCCGAACGCTTAGCTAGATTTTCCTGTTTCCAGTTTTGTTGTTTTGAAATTTTGTTATTTGAATTCAGCATTCATTTCAGTTGTATTATTCAAATGTTAAATAAAGTTTTAAATTCCCGAATATTGAGTTGTGACAAATATTTAAATGTTGTTGTGATTACCTGCAATAGTGGATACAACTTACTGCCGCCGTCTCAACAACGGTGTAGGCTGGGCATGATCCGGTTCGACCCAATTATTTGGGATCGGGTCGTGACATGTTTTTAGTGGTGGCCCATGCAGGTCTATAACAACAACTTAGGAAAACATACCGAGAAACAATTAGAACACTAAAACATTGATTTGTCACAACATAGGTCCGAATTATATACATAAATATTTTTGTTTGATTATAGAGTGGTAGGATACCTTGCTTATGTTTGCATCCTAAACCTTCCAGAGAATGGCCATTGACAAGACCAATCCTGCTGGCGATGAGGTGTCATCTCCGGATCATACCCCATCTCCTCAACCAAGTCCAGGGTTTATTCCCTCGCAGCTGATTGACCGTCCCCATAATGCATCCAGTGAAGTTTTTTACTACACTGGCGATTCCTACCTCTTCTCAACCTGAGTTGCATTTCCTTGGTGAAGTACCCATTCCTGTTGCTCCACCAGTACCAGCAAACACCTTCCAAATGGTTGCCCTATTTCAAGCAATGCTGGAGTTCCAGAAGGCTCAAGCTGAAGCCCAACAGGAACAGATGAATATCACGAGAGAAGTCATGAAGAACGTCAATGATGTAGCCTTAGCTATCTTAAACCAAGTTGGAGCGGAACCTCATCCTAGGAGGGATACCCCTGAATCTAGAAGATATTTGAGCCCTATCCGGCAGTCATATCGTAAGAAGCTATTGGTTTGTGACTACTGTAAAAGGCTTGGTCACCAAGCCAATATTTATCGTAAGAGATTAGGGAAATGTTTGGCATATAGATCTGCTGAACATCGGATAAAGGACTGTCCCTTATCTTTCCATCAAACCAGAGCACATATTCCAGCAACACCTGTTAGGCCACAACCTAGGGACTCTCTTTCTATCCAGCAGACCTTGCCTCCTACAATAAAGCATGATGCAGACTCGAGGTTCATAAAAGATGAAGCAGTTGGAGACTGCTCATGCAAGAGCCAGAACCATGAAGAATAGTACCTAGGACTGCTGAATAGCATTATCTATTGTTATAAGAAGTTATAACAGGATGTCCTTAGATCAATCATGAGAGTTTTTGCTGTAATTCTCCACATGAATAAAATTCTTAGTTACACCTTTATGGTAGATGTCTTCCCTGATAGTCTTCCCGGATTACCCCCCAGATCGAGACATAGAGTTCACCATTGACCTAGTCCCCGGCTCTCCCTCTATTTCTAAGGGATGCTACAGAGTCAACCCGAAGGAGGCCAAAGAGATGAAGGACCAGATCAATGAACTGAAGGCTCTGGGATTCATTCGAGACGGAGCTTCACCCTGGGGAGCACCTGTCTTGTTTGTGCCCAAGAAGGACGGAACAGTACGGATGTACATCGACTACTGGGCGCTGAACAATATCACCATCAAGAACAAGTACCCTCTGCCCCGGATCGATGACCTATTTGATCAATTGAGCGGAGCCAAGGTGTTTTCGAAGATTGATCTTAGATCTGGCTACCATCAGATCAGGGTCAGGAAGAAGATATTCCCAAGACGGCATTCAACACCAAGTATGGGCAGTTTGAATTCTTGGTCATGCCGTTTGGACTGACGAATGCTCCTGCGGTGTTCATGAATCTTATGAACAAAGTTTTCCATGAATACCTAGATCAAATTGTCGTTGTCTTCATCGATGACATTCTGATCTATTCAAAGACGGAAGTGGAGCACGAAGAGCTCCTCAGAAAAGTTCTGGAAACTTTGAGGAAGGAGAAGCTGTATGGTAAGCTTTCCAAATGTGAATTCTTTCTAGACAAGGTGAATTTCCTTGGCCATGTTGTCACAAGAGAAGGAATTTCGGTGGATCCGAAGAAGATAGCCGCTGTTGAGAAGTGGTCTACCCCAAGCTCAGTTGCTGAAATCAAGAGTTTCTTGGGCTTGGCTGGCTACTACCGGAAGTTCGTGAAGGATTTTGCCAGAATTGCTGAGCCGATGATGAAGCTCACTCGGAAGAATGAAGAGTTTATCTGGACGGAAGATTGCCAGGCATCATTTGAGGAGCTGAAGAAGAGACTTACCACTGCACCAATCCTTGCACTACCCGCAGGAACTGGTGGTTTCTCAATCTACAGTGATGCCTCAGGTAAAGGACTGGGTTGCATTCTTCAACAACATGGAAAAGTGATTGCTTATGCATCTAGGCAATTACGGACTCATGAGAAGAACTATCCCACACATGATCTGGAGCTTGCGGTAGTCATCTTTGCTTTGAAGCTATGGAAGCATTATCTATATGGAGCGAGAGTGGAAATATATACGGACCACAAAAGTCTGAAGTATGTTTTCACTCAGAAGGAGCTGAACATGAGGCAAAGAAGATGGCTGGAACCGATGAAGGATTTTGACCTCGATCTACAGTACCACCCGGGTAAGGCTAATGTGGTCGCAGATGCACTTAGTCGATATCCTATGGCGATGTTTTTGACCAAGGAGCGGTACCTGCTAGAGGACATGGAAAAGCTTGGACTGGAAATAGTACTGCCTGAAGAAGAAATAAAGAAATTGGAAAGAGAAGCCATTGTACCAGGAGCTGATTCATCATTGATGCAGTTGCAAGTGCGTTCAAGTCTTATGGACAGAGTCAAGGAAGCACAATTCCAAGACGAGACGCTTTACAAACTCAGAGATCAAGTGCTGGCAGGAACACTTGAGGGATTCTCAATCGCCAGCGACGGAGCACTGAAGAATGGTACGAGGCTTTGCATACTAACTGGCGAGCTGAGGAACGAGCTGATGCAAGAAGCGCACCAGACGCAGTATTCCATACATCCAGGAGCCAACAAAATGTACCGAGATATACGTACTATAGTGTGGTGGTACGGAATGAAGAAGGACGTATCCAGGTATGTGGCTAGATGTTTAATTTGTCAACAAATAAAAGCTAGCAGACAGAGACCAGCAGGACTTTTGCAGTCGCTTGATATTTCGGAGTGAAAGTGGGAGCACATCACAATGGACTTCGTGTCAGGACTGCCTCGTTTCCAAGGAGGGAAGGACGCCATTTGGGTTATAGTGGACCGACTGACCAAGTCAGCTCACTTTATCCCCTTCAAAGTTGGTTTATCCATCGAGAAGTTAGCGACACTATACATGCGGTACATCTACCGGATTCATGGAGTTCCGATAAGTATTGTGTCTGACAGAGATACTAGATTTACCTCTCACTTTTAGAAGAGTTTGCATGACAATTTGGAAACACAACTGAAGTTCAGCACCGCCTACCATCCCCAGACTGACGGACAATCAGAGAGAACAATCCAGACGCTAGAAGACATGCTGAGATCCTGTGTCTTGGAATTTAGAGGGTCTTGGGAAGACCATTTGCACTTGGTAGAGTTCTCTTACGACAACAGCTACCAAGCTAGCATCGGTATGACACCGTTCGAGGCACTCTATGGACGTCGTTGCCGCACTCCACTTGCATGGGACGACGTTGGAGAAAGAGTACTGCTGGGTCCAGAGATGGTGACTGACGCAGTAGAGAAGGTGAATGTAAGCTCAGGATTGCCCAAGACAAACAGAAGCATTGGGTTGATAGTAGTCGTCGACCAGTGGAGTTTGAAGAAGAAGATAGCATTTTTGTGAAGTTTTCTCCTACCAGAGGAACGATCAGTTTTGACGGAGCTGGGAAATTGAGGCCCGGTACATCAGGCCATTTGAAGTTTTAAGACGAATTGGAAAAGTAGCGTACCGGTTAGCTCTACCAGCTAATCTTGAGAGTGTGTACAACGTCTTCTACGTATCACAGCTCAGACGCTACATTCCGGATCCGAGTCACATTTTGGATAATTCAGAGCTGAAGGTTGGACTCAACCTTTCAGTGCCAGAGAAACCAGTAGCAAGCGTAGTCAGAGGCGAGAAGAAGATCAGAAAATTTGAGCCATCACATAACTCATATTTCTTATCTTTTCGTTCTAAACTTGACTGATGCTGCTAAGTTAGCCTAGTTTTGTAAGCTATTTCTTTATCAAGCTTGATCATAACAGTATTTTATTGGGTGCACCCACTAATATATTGTCTAATCAGGACCGGTGCATGATGGTCTGATCAACCTCGTGTACTTTGGTTCGCTTTTGTATTTTTCTGCATGGATGATATCATAAATGAAACATGTCCCTAAACCGTCTCATCCACGACTGCCTTGGAAATTCTTATTGTTGGACCTGAGTTACGGGTGCAGTACTCGTACCAACTTGACCTGAGATAATTCCTATCCTACTCTTTAATTTCGAGGATGAAATTTTCTAAGGAGGAAAGATTGTGAAACCCAGATTTTATGAATTATTGGATTTAGCTTAGTTATTTATTATTATTATTATTATATATTATTTTTAGTCAGATTTGGGGAAAAACATTATTTTAAAATTATCTTTGATTTTTGATTTTTTCCCTGCCCTAAACCCGAGTTCGAACCCAGCTTCCCGAAACCCAATCCCGATCTGAACCCATTTCCTTTTATTTAAAATCCTGATTTCTATTTATTAAAAAAAATATTTTTTAACCTATTGGCCTGGCCACCCACGACCAGGCCAAACTACCTACTCTACTGCCCTCTCCTTATTTTACTCCCCATTGTTTCACTCCTCTCCACACGTTGCTCACTACTCCTCTCCTGAAGACCACATTTTTCCCCCACAAAACCACTCCAGTCCCTCTCCTTCCTCTCACTCTCCCAACCCAAGCCACACCCACCTCAACTCCAGAGCACCCTTCCCCAACCCCGAGCTCCAGCGCCGTTCCCCGGCGCTCCACCCCCTCAGCCCGTGCGGACCTCCCCGAGCCGACCTTCGCGAGCGCGCCGCCCGCGGCTCCGCCCACCTCCGGCACCCCGCCGGCCTGTCCGGTCGCGCCCCGCCGTCCAGACCGCCACCTCCTCCCGCGCGGTCTCCCAAACGCCGCCCCGCGGCCACCCCTCTCGACCCGCACTCCAACGCTGACCCCGACCAGCCGGCAGCGCCTACCCGCGTGCGCCCTGGGCCGCCCACACCGGCCGCCCCGAACCCTTCCGGCCCTTTCCGGCCAGCAGCCCGCCGGTTTCCCTACGCCGGCGTCCGTCTCCGGCGAGCTTCCGTGCGCGACCCGTTGTCCGATCCCGAGCTTCAGTTATGCTTACGCAGTCGTACCCTGGCGAGGCGTGTCCCGAGTCCGAAGCAACCCTTCGGATTCCGTCAATTTGGGTAATTTCTGAATAATCACAGTAGTTCGTCCCTCCCGTAATTGTCTGTGATGATTTTGGTCCTCGAATTCTCTTCGGGAATTCGGTTTTCTGTTACGTTATGGTTTCCGGGAATTTCGGAACCATTCTTGACATTTTTCTGTGGTTTTAGTTGCTGTTGATTTCGGGTTTTTTTTTCTTCTGAGAACTCTTCGGAAAGAGTTATGGTGGTTGGGATTATTTCGAGATTTTTTCGAACCTTATTCGGAAACGTCCTGGATTTTATTTTGGACGTTTCTATGGATTGGTTTTTGGATTTCGGAATTTCGGGATTTCCGATTTATTTTGGGTTTTCTGATTAGGCTTCGGGAATGATTTCTGTGATTATATTTTCTATAAAAATGGGTTCTCCCTGGTTTGGAATATTTGTTGGAATTGTTGGCGCATTTTTCCAGTTTTGGGTTGTCCCGAATATAGAGGGAATGCTGCCCAAATTTTTATAAATTTTTATAATATTATTTTAAAATGGTTTTTTGGAAAATAATATTATTTTAGATTTTTTTGGGCGACGACCGTATTGGTCAATGGGCCCTGGCTAAGTGCAAACGAAACCGGGATCGCCCGGACGTTGAGGCATTAGCCTATATGACGATTGGACCAATATCTGAGACTTACTATTAAATTTATTTTAATTATTAGTTTTATTTATAATTAAATTGTAGGAGAGATTTCAGGACTAACCCAGGTCTATTTCTTATTTAAATTCAATAATTTGTAAGGGCATAAGCCCAGTTTTTCTATTTTCTTTCTCTGTGGCCTGTAATTATTGTAGCATAGTTTTTCTTTCATTTTCTGGTTTTGCTGGTTTTTAGCGTAGACGCGTAAAACTAAAATAAATATTATTTTGATATAGAAAAATTAATGAGGTTTTTCTCGCATTAAAATTTACAAGTTTGTAATATTTAAATAAAGATCATATTTTCTCATTAAACAAGAAATTTAGTTTTATATGTATAATTACGAAAATGCAAAGTTTTAACCAATTAAATTGGTAGCTACGAGTTTTTCCAAAATAAAAAGTTAAATTGATCTTTCTCTCGTTATTAATTACAACGCACCCGATAATCGAGATTTGTTGTGATAGCGTAATCAAGATTAAAATTGATTAGGACAAACTTAGAGATTGCAAATAGCATAGTTAGCATGGTAACTCTGGAATCTGAGTCAAACTTCTCGAATGTAGGATTTCGAGGACGAGTCTAATTTCCATCTCGAAGTCTTCAACCTTTCAAATCCAGTCAAACCAAGGCAAGTACATTTTGTGTTAGTTTACAATTATTTAATAATCATTTTATTGCAAGTTTAAACCACGATGCAACACGGAACTCTCTCTGAGAGCACTGACTGTAACTACTGTAACTGTTTGGGGACTGGGGGAGTAGTGTAATGAGTATGACCACATCCAAAGTAATAATTTAGAACTGTATTAGCTTACCCCTCATACACACGGGGATAAGCCATATCATTCACTGTACAACCCAAGCCGGTCATATTCATTGTCTATTCACATCACAATATTTTAACTGCTGGAGAACTGTTTATTTTCAAATTGTTTAAAAGTGCATGATCCTATTATTATTTCAATTGTTAGATTATCATGAATTGTACTTTGCTCCCTCCTGACTGGAGAAAACATTTTTAAGGAATATTGAGGATGCTGAGCTGTTATACAACAGCTATTATGACCCGGTTCTGTACCCCGTGGTGTTGCCAGAGTTTTCTTTGGAGGACGCAGGACCTGAGGCCGATGAGCTGAACGCTTAGCTAGATTTTTCTGTTTCCAATTTTGTTGTTTTAAAATTTTGTTATTTGAATTCAGCATTTATTTCAGTTCTTTTACTTTCCAGTTGTATTATTCAAATGTTAAATAAAGTTTTAAATTCTCGAATATTGAGTTGTGACAAATATTTAAATGTTGTTGTGATTACCTGCAATAGTGGATACAGCTTACTGCCGCCGTCTCAACAACGGTACAGGCTGGGCATGATCCGGTTCGACCCAATTATTTGGGATCGGGTCGTGACAGGTGGGGTAGTTTCGGTGAACTCGCCTCATCTTGGCCTTCACTTAATAAATCGCATGTTTTCAACTTGCACAAGTAGGCTTAATAATAAAAGAGATGAATCCACATAGCTAAAGGGAGTAATCCCGATGGATCGAATTGAGATAGAATATGAAAAGGTCCAACGGTCGGCTTATAGTTGGTGTACGGCGTGCTTTGAAAATGACACTCGATCCTTCGTCCCGTGGCTTGGGAGAAGGAAAGTTGGTCTTCGACACAAAACTATGAACTTGCCTAAATCATAGGCGTCGCCCGCGTAAATGCTTGATAAAGCATGCACGCTTCTACTGCGCAAGGCTTGGCATAGCCTTTGCTCGTCCCTCGAGTTAAGTTGCAGGCTTTAGTAAGTTAGGCAAAGTTATGCCGGTCGACCTAAGTCATTCCAAGTGCTGTCCCGCTTATTCTGCGGTTGTCAAGTTAAGTAGCCCCATGATCTCAAGGCCCGTCGACTTGGGCATGAGTGTTGCATAGAACACGGTTGGCTTAAGGCACAGTGCACGGACTTAGTGTTTAAGGCATGAGCTACGGCAGGTTTTCAAGTCGAGTTTAGAAAAAGGGGGCCATCAAGGAGTCATTTCTAAGTTGAGTACAAAGGATATTGCATCAAGGGAGAAGGCTCGCGACCGTGGGTCGTCGAGGGATCTCAAGGATAGAAGTCTTGAACATGGTTTTGAAAGAGAGAGTAACATTGAAAGAATGATGACTGTGTGAGACGTCAGTTTGAGTCGAGTCTTGCATGGTCATGGACAACTTGTCGACAAGGGCGATGTTTTCTCGAGCGGCAACCCTGGGCCATGGGACCGACTCGGCCTAGGAGGAAATAGGGTATAGTGGTGCATAAGGTTTGAGAACAGGATTAAAGCGAGGGCTTACAATGGATGCTAGCTATTTGCGTTGGAAGGTCCCCGATTTAACAAAAAGCTATACGTCTCAAGATAGCTTGTGATTCTAGTGGCCAAGTTCATATAGATGTCAGCAAATAGCGGCTATCCGCGTGGATGCCTTTGGATTGAGTCAAGTTGAATGTGTGTACAAGTTGGAACACAAAGTTTGGGCCTAAGATTTGGCTTCAACATAGGCGTCGTACTTCGGCACGAGATGTGGCGTCGAGTCTCAAGTGTTGACATGTGAGTTGCACAAGTTGGGTTTGAGTTGTTCGAGTTTAAGTCAGGAATCGCCGCAAGGCAAGTTGGTCAAGTGACACTAAGTTCACAAGTCTCGATTGGGTCGGTGATGATCAAAGTAGCAAGGGCCGCATGGCGGCGATATGGTTAAGTCTCACTAAATTGCGAGGCACGGCCTCAGCAAGGGTTTATAGCACGGTCACACGGAAAATGGAGCTTCATCGCGTAGTTGCGTCTCTGATTTTAAGCCGTAAGGAAAACACGACTCGATAGGTTAACGTTGTTGGCACGAGAAGGGTCTTGTGGCAAGGTATGAAGTTAACGTTCTACTTGCAAGCATGAGATGGTCTAAAGACACAAAACAGGCAAGGCGTCGGTCATAAAACTGATCCTAAGGCAAGACTAAAAAGACAATCGATAAGAAGTGACTATGTTGCACAAAGTAAATCAAACGTGTTGGGTTTGTATGGGTGGGCAAGGAGCTCATTCCACCAGTACAGTTGAGTACTGACACCCACATAGTTTACATGTGCAGGTACAGGTAGAAGCTCGTGGCGCGGAGCTCGCTTGGATGCGTCGAGGCACAGAGTTCCTTGGCGATTCGAAGCGTGCGACCGCCTGGAGTAAAGACTTATACGAGATATAATGTATGGACGTCACCTTCCGAAGCTTCCGGTGGATCAAGACTTGTATTTGAGAGATGAGAGAGAGCTGAGTGACTTGTAATGTGAGCTTGAGTGAGCTTGAGAGACTTGTAATATTGGCCTTGCACCCCATTGTAATCTATGTTTCAATATCAATAAAGAGCTTCTTTTGAATAACTTGTGTTTGTTCTAAATTTCTGCTGCTATTATTCAATGTCTCTGCTCGGGACTTCTGTACGACGACCCCGTCGCAGCCGCTGGAATCGGCCGTTATGGAACCCGCCTTGTACGAGCGCAATCTAGGCTCGTGCGGCATCATGCCTTAGCGAGGACGATCGCTCCTACGGGAACGGGGCGTGACAGCATAGAAAGTCGTCGGAATGTGATTTGGCTTCAAAATAAGATATAGCATGGTTCGTAGTAAAACTGTCCTTCGGTGATGATACACAATTATCGAGCGTAGCTGAACCTAGAAGACTTGACCGCCAAATCAAATTGAATATTGTAGACCGTAAGATGACCTATGCGTTATCGCATACAAAATTGCATCGGTAACATATAGTATGGTACATGTTGACGATAAGTCTAGGCGATCGAAAATGGTTGGAACAGCTTTCGATTGAGAATGATGTAGCTAATTTTTGAGTATTTGTCGGATGAATGCTTGAATGGTTATGTTGGTTGACGATCGAACTAGAAATTCACCAACGGACTTGGTGATTCGGATAGGCAATTGTGAGAGTCATGCTATGCACGAGAGAGAACGATAGGGGAATGACTTACGAGTTATGTCGCTAGATTTGGATCCACCTTACAATTGAGCTTGCGTGAATCGAACTTATATTCGATGTTGCGAGATGGACTAGTTTAGGATTTGGGATGGGTATCGAACGTAAGACGCGTCGTAAAGACCTTCATGCTAAGGCGGTCGTTGCTTTGAGCATTGTCGACTCAAATTAAATTTGTGTTGGATAGATTGTGGCCTTTTTGCAATGTCAATTTAAAGTTGTGTCGGGACAAATTAAGCACGGTGTCTAGGTAAGTCATCTAGCGGATGTAGTCCTGAATGTTGATGCTTTTGCTAGTCAACAAAAGAGAATCATGTCGCGATAAGTTACGAAGTGAAACTTCAGAAATAGTTGGGTAGCGACGTCGAACGCAAGGCGTTGCGGAGACTCATTGTGATCGGATGCGACGGCTTGATGTGACACATAGAATTGATAGTCCCGATGAAACTTACGAAGTGAGAAATACAATTTTTGAATCGCATCGTGTGTCTTGACTTTTGTTGGATGATCGCGTGTGTATCAATATGCATATGCAATGGAATTACGAGAACAAGTACTAGAGCCCAAGTCCGATCGAGAATACGAGATCGGGAGTAATTGAGAATGAGAAGTTGCATGTTAGATGTGTTCCGATATCCTACAACTGAGCGTGGCTGAAACGCATATATTGGTGGGATGCCTAAAATATGTGTATAATTCCAAACTAAGTTGTATGATCCAAACTATAGTGGGACGAGATCGTGGAACGATCTAGTAAAACCCTTGGAAATTTAGTGTTGGTTTCGGTTCGAGGACGAACCTTGTTTTGAGTGGTATATTATGTAATGCTCCGCTCCACACTGTGTATTATATTGAGTCATTGACTCGAAGAGTTGCGTTGATCCAATTACGTATTGATGCGAATCGATACAAAGAGTTACGTTGTCCCAGGAGGATGCATCGAGTCGGATAGTTACATTGACCCGAGGAACGCATCGAGTGAGATCGATGCAAGTGTTAGGTTGGCCCGAGGGAAAGCATTGAGTCGGTTCGAAGATTCTAAGAAATCGAATCGACGCAAGGCAATTGACCAATTCGAATAAGTATTGATTTTAGTTGGTTTCGTATGCAGGCTATACATTTACGCTAAAATATTAGAGGTCGACATTTTGCCTCATTCGCAATGGGTCCGCAAAACCAATCGCCACCTCACGACGGACTGAGGCGTTGGCACGGTAAGCCAAATTGATCGTATAATTCAATGAAGCATAAAGTTCCCAAATGGCTAAGTCAGGAGAGTTGGCCGTGCAACGAAGTTATGAAATCGAGCCGTATCGGCTCGGCGAAACGACAAGGCGTATTGGCTCAAGGTGGGGGGACATTGACTTCTCTTTCCTACTCCTTTATGCCTAAATAAAAATATATATTATTGTATGCTGAATTAACCTATCGACGCCACGGGCGTGGCTCGATATAGAGAGAAACATAGTGCGTATCGAACACTACATTGAACAATTGAAATGAATCGTACAACAAATGTACGAGTCACTATGGAACATTGAATATCACAAAGGCGAGCGCCTCGGTGCGCAAGCCATAAGAACATGGGATAACTGTATCGACGAGTGCCTCAGTGCACAAGTCATTCTTGCCCCATACACGAGTTAGCATGCTAGAATATTGAAAGACTATATCGGCACGAGTGCCTCAGTTGTACGAGCTATAGAACATTGAATACCCTATCGAGACGTGCCTCAGTTGCACGAGTCGGAAGGATGGAACATAAGTATAACGCGTTGAATACTAAGGCGTAGAACATATAAATACGGCTTCGAGGCGTGCATCGAATGCACAATACAAGGAAAGACGAATGACTATATCAAGGTATGCGCTGCAAGACGAGACTTACAAAAGATAGCATCGTTGCGATGAAGAGAATAATTATGGCACAGATGTGACATAACTGTCGATGCGGCATGGTGCCTTCAAAATGTTTATGGCCTTCCGGGCGTTCGTTGCGAATATTGGAGCGTTGTGCCAAATGAAATAGAGATAGGCAAACTTGCATGGTTGTATGAAAGATAACATGCATTGTATGGTCAAATGGACTTAAAGATATAAAGAATCCTGTGCACGGGTAGCCCTCGAACGTGGTTCGCCAGGGCGCTGGGACCGTTCGGCCTAGGAGGGACTGCGGGATATCGGTATTGTTGGTGCACTTCATTAAGACGGTTTGCGATCTGCTATTGATGTAATAAGCCACTTACTCGAGTAATTCGGGGGTCCTCTGATTGTTTGGGTTAGCAACCGCATAGAGTGATCATCGTCTTACATATTCGATTTTGATAAATATAAGTCTATTCTAGCCCGAAAAGCTAGTGACCTTCATATAGTTAAGGGCGATGGTTGGAAGTGCAAGGTATACACATATCCTGCATGGATGGATCCTGGGTCGAAAGTGCAAGGTACACTCATATCGTGCACATATAGATTCGTATAGAGAGCACTTATTATAATGTTCCACTCTGCACGGCGTATTACACTGAGAAGTTGACTCAACGAGTCGCGTTGACCGAATGAAATGTATCGATGCGAATCGATACGAAAGTTGCGTTGTCCCGAGCAATGCATCGAACTAAGTCAAAGCGAAGAGTTGTATTGTACAAAAGAATGCATCGAGTTGAATCGATGCGAAGTGTCGTATTGCCCCGAAGGATAAGTGAGTTGAGACGGCTCGAAGATTCTAAGAAATCGAATCGACCAAGGTGCAATTCCAAATCGATGCAAGTATTGATTTTAGTTGGTTTCATGTACAGGCTATACGTTTACGCTGAAATATTAGAGGTCGACATTTTGCCTTATTCAGTAAGGGGTCCGCGAAACCAAATCGTCGCCTTACGACGGACTGAGGCGTTGGCACGGTAAGCCAAATTGGACGTATAATTCAATGAAGTACGAAGTGCTCGAATGGCTAAGTCAGGAGAGTTGGCCGTACAACGAAGTTATGAAATCGAGCCGCATCGGCTTGGCAAAACGACAAGGCATATCGACTCAAGGTGGAAGGATTGACTCTTCTTTTTAATCCTTCATGCCTAAGTCAGAATATATCGTTGTATGCTAAGTTAACCTATCGACACTACGGGCGTGGTCCGATCGGAAGATAAATTATAGTATGTGTCGAACACTAGTTAGAACAATTAAAATAAACGTGCCTCAAATGCACGAGTCGCTATGGAACATTGGATATCGCAAAGGCGAGCACCTCGGTGTACAAGCCGCAAGAACATGGGATAACTGTATTCGGCGAGTGCCTTTGTGCACGAGCCATTTCGTGCCTTCGTGCACGAGTTAGAAAGGCTGGCACATTGAAAGATAATAGGCGAGCGCCCTAGCGTGCAAGCCACGAACATTGAATACTAAGGCATAGAACATGGAAATACGACTTCGATGCGTGCAACAAGTGCACGACACGAAGGAAAGATAATAAATGTGTCGAAACGTGCCTACGTGCACAAGATCATAAAAGATGGCTTCGTTGCGAAAGAATACAGTTGTGGCATGAACGTGGCGGAACTGTCGGATATGACATGATGCCTCGAAAGATGTTCGGGACCTTCGGGTCGTTCGGTTGACGAACATTAAGGTGAGGCATGATACCATTAAACATTGAAACGAAGTATGAAATGTAAGAACATAGAAAGTTAATGGAAGAAATACGAGATGATAAAGTCTGAGTCTCGGACTCAAGACTATGTTTGGTTGTTTGATAAAAGTCTGAGCCTCGGCTCAAGACTATGTTTGGTGGTTTGAATAATAGGGCATTGCATGGTCGAATGGACTTGAGATGATTGTGATATCTTCCGTGCACGAAATGTTCCCTCTGAATGGGTGCACCGGAGCACCGGGACCGTTCGGTCTAGGCGGGATATAATCTTTGATGAGCGCACATCTATAAAAGTCCGATTAGCACCCGGTTATAGATGTAAAAAGTCGTAAATGATGGTAGGCACGCGATAAGTTTCGGTTGTTGGGGTAGCAACCCAACTCGTGAAACACCGGGCTACCCAAATTCGAGAAAGAAAAGAATGAGAGAAAAGAAAGAAAAGATAAAGAGAAACACCATTAGTCCATTCCGGCGTGGATACGCCAAGACCTCCATATAGTTAAGAAACGATGGGTTGAAAGTGCAGGCACGTATATGTCCCGCACATAGATCCTAAATAGAGAGCACTTATAACATGACAGGGAAGGAATGGGGCATATTCACCTTGCGTTGCTGCAAAGGCGAGTACGTCCATGCTGGTAAGAAGTCGTGCCACGAATCAAACACAAGATTGCTTGTCTGCTTGCCTATTCAATTCGAATAATATGCTTGCCATGATAACATGCTTTACGCTTTCGAATATGCCATAAAATCGACCCTAAGGAGAATATAGCAAGATCATAAGCTAAGTTGCTTGATTCAACATAAGTACTAAATGTCCGTTTAGAAAGTTGGTCTTTTCGTCAGTACATGCGAGGACGAACATACTGATCCCCCACCAGCTTTCATGTAGGGCACATTGACGTTCGAACTTGCAACATGATTAATACGACCGAGATATAAAAGGTATGATGTATGGAACGGTGAAATCCTTTGTGGACAAGAGAGAACTTGAGTGTTGTAGACAACCTGGCAAATTTAGTTGGGCTATCGAAAGCCTTTGTAATCTCAGTTCGAATATCAATAAAGAGAATTGTTTCGTATACTCTGTTTTGCTTTCGTTGCTAATATCAAATCAAAGATAACCATTTAAGAACTTGTCATCTTGTCTTGCACGAGCGCAACTCCAGGCTCATGCGACATGACGCCCCGTACGAGGACGATGATTCGGGTGATTCCGGGTCGGGGCGTGACTGTAGCGCCCCGCTTTCGATAGGCGACGGAACTTCATAATATGCTTGCGCCGAGTCAGATCGGCCGAAAATTTAGATGGCCATCTGACTCGATCGCTAAGCTTGGTAAACGATAACGCCTTGCGGTATCGATTCAAATCGATTTGGACGGAAGTTACGAGAATCGATCCAACTAATGGAACGACTTCTGTTGGAATAAGTCCTAGACGCAGCGGGCTGCGTCTCGGCGAGTGAGCTCTCTATAAAAGTCCCTTCGAAGGGACCGGACCGTTGTATGGTTTTCTTAGAGCTTTGTTGCTGGGCTTGATGAAGTGCTTTTGCATCGTTTTTATAGATACAATTAAAAATTTTGAAGCAAGGGAAAAAGAAAGAATTCTAACAAAGTGTTGGTGCCATTGCAGGAGCTCGCGTAACTAAAGCTTGACGTTGCGAAGCACTTCGACGATCGGCACGAGCAAAGTAAACGGTGGGTGATTCGGCCCCTTCTTTTCTACTCTGTCCCGCAAACTAATTCCTTGCCTCGAATTCATTCAAATCGAACGATGCCAAGTTAATTGCATGCCAATCCACTAAGTTCAAGAACTTGGGAAAAATGTATCGATTTAGAGTAATTCACTCTGAAAATACAAGTCTATCACATAAACCAGAAAGTTTAAGGTTCTAGTGAAAAGATAGACTATTTCACGTACAGTAAAATAATACGAAACGTCGATTATGGGTTATGATGACTCGGACAATTTGGTGCCCACGGGATGCTAAATCGGGAGTACGACTTGGGGAAAATGTATCGTTGCATAAGTTGGAAGAAATGATAATGCCGTTCAACACTGTCCGCGCTATACAAAACTGTTTGCATATATAAAACTGTTCACGCATTGGCATGGTCATGGACAGCTTGTGCACAAGTTGATATTTTTCTTCGAATCGGTATCCGGGGCATCAAAATCGAACCGACCTAGGGGAATGAATAATCGTACTTCGGCACTGATGCATTGCGGGACCGTCAGTCAGGCTTGCAACCTAGACTGAGCGGGCCGAAATGCCGTTGAGATAGTCCCACCTGATGTGTAACATCAATGACCGCATATAAGATAGTAGCATGCTCACCTATTGTCTTATGCAGGTGTAAATATTATCTCTGTTTTCATGCAGGGACGAGCACGGCCGTGGTAAGAAATATGATAAACTGCTATGTTTTGCTGTATGCTTTATTACTCAAAGATGGCTATCGAATATGAACTGAATTCATTTAGTTCTAATAGAAAGACGACTCTAAAGCATGCCTACCCTAACAATCAGAGTCGATTTAGACGAGTGGGTTCGTCTCGTCCACATAGCGAGTGTACTAATCCCATTTCCCCAATTTCTCTGGGTGCAGCGGGCGCTCCCAACTAAACTGAAGCTGAAGTGTGGAGAGGCATTTTGAAGCTCTTCCTATGCTGAAGTATTTTGAAGCCAATTCAATCGACGGCTTATGTATAAAGAGGCAAATGTATGGGATGGCAAGCGTTAGCTCAGGCAACTTGTCGAGTATATTTCTTTCTATTTTCAATCAATGTAGCCGCAACGACATCCAATGTAATTATGACTTGCACTTCGTTGCAAGCTATGAATGAAAAGCATTTCTATCTTCCTGTACTGCGTCTTATATTCTGATGTAATTTGTGAAGTTTCAACTTGGCGTATTAATATGAAAAGCAACGTAGCGTTCTTGCCTTGTACGAGTGCAACTCCAGACTCGTACAGTATCACGCCTTAGCGAGGACGATCGAATCGGCAAAGTAACACTGGGGACGAACAGTTTGTCAACTCGGGACGTGACAGTGACAGATCGGTATCAGAGCTCTAGGCTCAATTTCCTTCAGACGTTTGCTTGTTTCAATTCCAAAGAGTTGTCCACCACCAATCGAAATCATTCTTGACTCTACTCGATGCCATACTATATGTTCCATACAATAAGTCTAATACAAAGCCGGGTAACGTTGCCACAAGTAATTCGAATTTACATGATGTTGCGAAGAAAATCGTGAAATATTTTGTTGCATTGAATGCAATGAGCCGCGAAATGATAGTTGCTGCAAGTACAACAAATTGTGAAATATGATTTGAGATGTTGTTGTTACAATGTAACATGTTGAATAAGAAATAAAATAATGCGCAAAGTACAATGGATTGTGAATATTGGTTGCACCAATAGGGGAACTTAAATAATGCATTGCAATGAAAGTGATAAGTCAATATCAAATGTGTTGAACGGATTTGAGTATTGACTTTGAAAGTTGAAAACAAATTATTGTACGAGGTACAACAGATGTCAAAAATAAAATCGTTACACGAGGTGCAATAAATGTCAGAAATAAGTCATCGCACGATGTACAATACGTGTCGAAAGTAAAATTGTTGTCCGTGGTGCAACGCATATCAAAGTAATCGTTGTACGGAGTGCAAAGGAGATTGAAAATAAATCGTTGTATGAGATACAACAGAAAGAACTGAAATCATAAATCGATAGAATAAATTGTTCGGTTGCACATCGAACTTGTGTTGGCACTCCGTCGGGAGTCGATATGCCTGCAATCACTAGATATAAATATTAGCGTTAGCACTCCGTCGGGAGTCGATATGCCTGTGAACTTTATTTGTAGGGATGGCCACATTTGTATCGGAGGAAGATATCTATCCTTGGATGCCGTCGTACTAGACATCAAAGAGTATGACATAATCCTAGGCATGGATTGGTTGGGCGCTTGTCGTGCAACGATCGAGTGCACGGAGAAGAGAGTGGTGTTTCGTCTTCCTGGAGAGACAGAGTTCTCATATTCGTGCGGTACGGTCTCGAAGACGGCAATGATGGTATCGACAATATCGGTGAGGCGTATGCTGCGTTCCGACTGGGCGGGATACTTGGCATCAGTTCGAGACACGCGAAAGGATAATACAAACACAATGCAGACTGATGTTGTGGCAGATTTTTTCGATATTTTTCCTGACGAGATGCCCGGGATGACGCCGGATCGAGAGATAGAATTCAGCATCGACACCTTTTCGGATACACATCCGATATCAAAGATGCCTTACCGAATGGCTCCAGTAGAACTGAAAGAGCTGAAGGTGCAATTACAAGAGTTGCTAGACCGCAGATTTATTCGCCCTAGCATCTCTCCGTGGGGAGCTTCCGTATTGTTCGTGAAGAAGAAGGATGGGTCGATGCGGCTATGCATCGACTATCGTGAAATCAACAAGGCGACCGTGCGGAACAAGTATCCTTTGCCACGAATCGACGACTTGTTTGACCAACTACAAGGCGCATCAGTGTTTTTAAAAATCGATCTTCGTTCCGGCTATCTTCAATTGAAGATCAAGTCTGACGACATATCGAAGTCTTCCTTCCGCACTCGATATGGTCATTACGAATTCCTAGTCATGCCGTTCGGTTTGACGAATGCCCCAGCCGCGTTCATGGATCTGATGAACCGAGTCTTCCGACCTCAAATCGATAAATTTGTAGTCGTGTTCATCGACGATATCCTAATCTACTCCAAGAATCAAGAAGAGCATGCGGGACAGTTGAAGACGGTATTGCAGACTCTGCGTGAAAACAAACTATATGCCAAGCAGAGTAAGTACGAGTTCTGGATGAGTAGAGTGACATTCCTCGGACATGTAATCTCTGTCGAAGGTGTCGCGGTGGACCCAAAGAAGATTGAAGCAGAGGTAGATTGCAAATGACCTACCTCGGCTAGCGATATTCGGAGTTTTCTGGGCTTAGCGGGTTACTACCGAAGATTCGTACGAAGCTTTTCAAAGCTAGCGTCGCCTCTGACTCGCCTCACCCAGAAGGGAGTAGTATTTGAATGGAGCGACGACTATGAATCTAGCTTTCAAGAGTTGAAGCAACGGCTCGTCTCAGCTCCAATCCTTGTACTTTCAGACGGTTCCGAAGGCTTTCAGATATTCAGCGACGCATCAGGAACTGGCCTCGGGTGCGTACTCATGCAGAGAGATAAAGTCATCTCCTACGCTTCACGACAGTTGAAGCATCACGAGAAGAACTATCCGACGCACGTCCTAGAATTGGCGACGATCGTGTTTGCGTTGAAGCTCTGGTGGTACTACCTCTATGGTGTAGCGTACAGAATCTACACAGATCATAAAAGCCTAAAATACTTGTTTACGCAACGAGAACTCAACCTACGACAGCGACGTTGGCTCAAACTCATAAAAGATTATGAGCTAACGATCGAGTATACACCGGGCATGGGAAACGTTGTAGCCGACGCGCTTAGCAGAATGTTTATAGGAACACTAGCCATAAACAAGGAGATACGGCGAGACCTTGAAGCTATGGGTATCGAACTTAGAATTGAGTATCGACACCTGCACCTAGCTTAGCAGAAGTTAGGATCGAGCCTGCTTAGCAAGATAAAGACCGCACAGAAGGATGACTCATTCCTGAAGAAGATGCGCGAGCTGATTCCAACAAAAAGGATGACTGACTTTGCGGAAGACGGAGACGGGACGATGCGACTAAAGAAAAGGCTCTGTATTCCTGAAACTGCCAAACTCAGGAAAGAAATTCTGACGGAGGCACATTATGCGAAGTACTCGTTACATCCTGGAAGCACCAAGATGTACAAGGACTTGCGCACAAACTTCTGGTGGCACGGCATGAAGAAAGACGTGGCTACCTTCGTATCGCAGTGTATGGCGTGTCAGCAAGTAAAGGAGGAACACCAAAGGCCAGGCGGAGAGCTGCAGAACATTGCCATTTTCGAGTGGAAGTAGGACAACATCTCGATGGATTTTATTATAGGATTTCCGAAGATGCCACGGAGGAATGATGCGATTTGGGTCATTGTTGATAGATTGACCAAGTTGGCTCACTTCATCGCAATTAAAGTAGGATAGAGCATCGATCGGTTAGCACAAATCTACGTCGACGAGATTTTTTGACTGCACGGGTTACCGGCCTCAATAATTTCGGACAAAGACGGGCGATTCCTATCGCATTTCTGGACGAGCCTACAAGCGGCGATGGGGACCAAACTGAACTTTAGTTCTGCGTGCCATCCTTAAACAGACGGTCAGACGGAGAGGGTAAATCAAATCCTAGAAGATATGTTACATCTGTGTGCGATTGACCTAAAGACTAGTTGGGATACGTATTTGCCGTTTGCGAAGTTTGCGTATAACAACAGTTATCAGTCGAGCATTCAGATAGCTCCATAAAAAGCGCTCTACGGGAGGAAGTGTCGTTCACCGATATGCTGGGATGAAGTCGGAGAGCGACAAGTGCTTGGACCGGAACTGGTGGATCAGGCCATCGAAAAGGTCCGCTTGATTCGAGATAGACTCCGTATCATACAAAGTCGACAAAACAGCTACGCAGATCTTCGTCGACGACTGCTGGAGTTCTTGGTCGAGGACCATGTGTTTCTAAAAGTAACGCCCGTGCGCGGTGTGATACGGTTCGACGTTAAAGGCAAGCTGAGCCCAAGATTTGTAGGCCCCTTCGAGATCATCGAGCGAGTTGCAACGGTTGCTTATCGGATCGCATTACCTCCTGCCTTGGCGGATGTGCAAGATGTCTTCCACGTTTCACAACTTCGAAAATACGTGCACGATCCAAGTCATGTGGTTAGTTTCGATCAGTTGGAGCTACGTACTGACTTGTCTTACTCGGAGGAGCCTATTCAAATTTTGGACCGCAAGGAGAAGGTGATATAAAATCGGTCGATGTCCTTGGTCCGCGTGCTTTGGCGAAACCATTCAGTCGAGGAGTCGACGTGGGAGATGGAGGCGGAGATGAAAGAGAAATACCCTGCGTTGTTTGTCTAAATTATGGTCAGACCCTTGTCCTTAAGTTTCGGGATAAAACTTTTTCTTAGTGGTATATTATATAGCGCCCCGCTTTCGATAGGCGACGGAACTTCATAATATGCTTGCGCCGAGTCAGATCGGCCGGAAACATAGGTGGCCATCTGACTCGATCGCTAAGCTTGGTAGACGATAATGCCTTGCGGCATCGATTCAAATCGATTTGGACGGAAGTTACGAGAATGGATCCAACTAATGGAACGACTTCTGTTGGAATAAGTCCTAGACGCAGCGGGCTGCGTCTCGGTGAGTGAGCTCTCTATAAGAGTCCCTTCGACGGGACCGGACCACTGTATGGTTTTTTTGGAGCTTTGCCGCTGGGCTTGATGAAGTGCTTTCGCATCGTTTTTATGGATGCAATTACAAATTTTGAAGCAAGGTAAAAAGAAGAAATTCTAACAAAGTGTTGGTGCCATTGCAGGAGCTCGCGTAACTAAAGCTTGACGTTGCGAAGCGCTTCGACGATCGGCACGAGCAAAGTAAACGGTGGGTGATTCGGCCCCTTCTTTTCTACTCTGTCCCGCAAACTAATTCCTTGCCTCGAATTCATTCAAATCGAACGATGCCAAGTTAATTGCATTCCAATCCACTAAGTTCAAGAACTCGGGAAAAACGTATCGATTTAGAGTAATTCACTCTGAAAATACAAGTCTATCACATAAACCAGAAAGTTTAAGGTTCTAGTAAAAAGATAGACTATTTCACGTGCTGCAAAATAGTACGAAACGTCGATTATAGGTTATGATGCCTCAGACAATTTGGTGCCCACGGGATGCTAAATCGGGAGTACGACTTGGGGAAAAATGAATCGTTGCATAAGTTGGAAGAAATGATAATGCCGTTCAATACTGTCCGCGCTATACAAAACTGTTTGCATATATAAAATTGTTCACGCATTGGCATGGTCATGGACAGCTTGTGTACAAGTTGATATTTTTTCTCGAATCGGTATTCGGGACATCGGAATCAAATTGACCTAGGGGGAATGAATAATCGTGCTTCGGCACTGATGCATTGCGGAACCGTCAGTCAGGCTTGCAACCTAGACTGAGCGGGCCGAAATGCCATTGAGATAGTCCCACGTAATATGTAACATCAATGACCGCATATAAGATAGTAGCATGCTCACCTATTGTCTTATGCATGTGTAAATATTATCTCTGTTTTTATGCATAGACGAGCACGGTCGTGGTAAGAAATATGATAAACTGCTATGTTTCACTGTATGCTTTATTACTCAAAGATGGCTATCGAATATGAACTGAATTCATTTAGTTCTAATAGAAAGACAACTCTAAAGCATGCCTACCCTAACAATCAGAGTTGGTTTAGACGAGTGGGTTCATCTTGTCCACTTAGCAAGTGTGCTAATCCCATTCCCCCAATTTCCCCAGGTGCGACGGGCGCTCCCAACTAAACTAAAGCTGAAGTACGGAGAAGCATTTTGAAGCTCTTCCTATGCTAAAGTATTTTAAAGCCAATTCAATCGACGGCTTATGTATAAAGGGGCGAATGTATGGGACGGCAAGCGTTAGTTCAGGCAACTTGTCGAGTGTATTTCTTTCTGTTTTCAATCAATGTAGCCGCAACGGCATCCAATGTAATTATGACTTGCACCTCGTTGCAAGCTATGAATGAAGAGCATTTCTATCTTTCTATACTGCGCCTTATATTCTAATGTGATTTGTGAAGTTTCAACTTGGCATATTAATATGAAAAGCAACATAACGTTCTTGCCTTGTACGAGTGTAACTCCAGACTCGTACGGCATCACGCCTTAGCGAGGACGATCAAATCGGCAAGGTAACACCGGGGACAAACGGTTTGTCGACTCAGGGCGTGACAATGACAGATTGGTATCAGAGCTCTAGGCTCAATTTCTTTCAGATGTTTGCTTGTTTCAATTCCAAAGAGTTGTTCACCACCAATCGAAATCATTCTTGACTCCACTCGATGCCGTACTGGATGTTCCATATAATAAGTCTAATACAAAGTCGGGTAACGTTGCCGCAAGTACTTCGAATTTACATAATCTTGCGGAGAAAGTCGGGAAATATTTCGTTGCATTGAATGCAACGAGCCGCAAAATGATAGTTGCTGCAAGTGCAACAAATTGTGAAATGTGATTTGAGATGTTGTTGTTGCAATATAACATGTTGAATGAGAAATAAAATAATACGCAAAGTGCAATGGATTGTGAATATTGGTTACACCAATGCAAAAACTAAAATAATGTATTGCAATGAAAGTGATAAGTCAATATCGAATGTGTTGAACGGATTTGAGCATTGACTTTGAAAGTCGGAAATAAATTATTGTACGAAGTGCAACAGATGTCGAAAATAAAATCGTTGTACGAGATGCAAAGGAAAGAACTAAAATCATAAATTGATAGAATAAATCGTTCGGTTGCACACCGAACTTGTGTTGGCAAATGAAAATATTGGCCGAGTTGTGTTGGATTTTGATTAATCAAAGTTACGGTTGTGATCAAGCACGATTACTGCAAAAATCGTGAGTCGGAAGAGATTGTTGGTTCATAGTGAGTATAATACGAGGGAAAAGACTTGATTTCCGAGTGGTATATGCCATACCACATATACGATAAATGACTTGATTCCGAGTGGTATATGATATACCACTTGTGCAATGAATTACTACGATGCGTTTGAGAATTGCGGAAGGTTTGTCCGCAACGAACGGGGGAGTACCGAGACTCGATTGGAAATTTGTATGACAGTATGTTGATACAAGTGTTCTTCGAAAATCGGTTGGGACGATAAGGCAAGACTCGTATCAATAAATGATATATCATACGAAAATTATAAGTCGGTCGGACGACCGAGACTAGCAGAACGATTATGCCTTGAAGCAATAATCGGATCGACGGGAAATGAAAACTTGAACTTACAAATGAGTCGTACGACTTGCGATCTCGATAGAAATATTGGGCGAGGCGAATCGAATTTTACGACTTACGATCTCGATAGAAATGTTGGACGAGGCAAAATATAATCGGATCGTACGATGTGCGACTTCAGTAAAGAGCTGTTTGATGCAGGTAAATAGTGCCTAAGAGAAAGTTGGATTACGTTACGGTAAAACTCATTTGAGTACGAATGAAACACGCAAAACCTTAGAGAGCGTGACAACACGTAAAACTTAGAGGGAGAGATCGTATGACTTGAGGGTTCGATGTTGGATAATCGATAACTCAGTTACGCGATCAAAGTATAGCAGGATGTGGCAAATTGGAAAATGAGTTGATGTGTATGAAATAGATTGTTGCGAACTTGGATGTATGCGATACAAGTTAAGTTGACATTGAAACGGATCAAAGTTGACCCTTACGCTATCGAAATTGATACGACGTATCGAGATCGATACGTAAGAAAACGTAGGCACGATGTGAGAATACAAAATGGAGTGTGCCTCACGCTATCAAAGTTTTGTAAATAACAACACGAGAATGAATGAACTGGTTGATCATGAAATTTGTGATTGATCAATATGAGACTATATGTCATCGACGATTGTTCGATGTATATAGCATCTCGTGTGTCGACCGCAAATAAGATAGACTCGTGTTTGCCATTAAAATCTTTTTATTGCAATTTCAATTACAAACAAAATAGTATTACAATGTAGGACTTAGATATAGTCCTAGGAAAACACTTTTGTTTATATGGGTCCTTGTGTCGATGGAGCGAGTGGTAATACGTTAACTCTGTTGACGATCTGACGACGGTTCTCGGTTCTCTAAAGATCTGGGTTGCTCTGGGTGTTGGAGCTTGCGGAGAGGAAGAAGACGTTGAGTGTCTGTATCTGCCTCTCTCACTGTGTATGTAGGCCTCTGTCCGTAGGTGTGCCTCTATGTGTTTATTTGTCTCTCCGTAAGAAGAAAATGATCCTCCTATTTATAGCTTGCAGGCTGGCTGCTCATGCGCGCATATGTAGGATGCGCCTGTACGTGGGGACGCCACGTGGTTGAAGCTGCGGGAGGCACATGGATGATGCACCATCATTTTTGGGTTGAATCCTTCATGCTGCTTTTGTGGTCTGGCATGTAGCAGGGGAGAGGATCTTTCTGTTGCTGAGATCTTGGGTGATTAGTACCCCTTCATTGGCTGAATTGAGTCAAAGGACACGTGGCGCACGTCCATGGATCAAAGATCTCGGATTTGGTGGAGAGTGATCTGATAGGATGCGCCTGGAATCGGGCGCATGAGAAGACTTTGGCTCACAACCTTCAGGAGTCATGAACCAGTCTGGGCGCACGACTTTTGAGGCACATGCGAGTCTTCAGGCGCATGGCCGCTGAGACGCATGCGAGTAGTTGGTCAGCCACGTGGGTCGTAGCCATCGAAGGAAAGTAATGATGATGCTGATGTCAGCGATGCTTCGTCTTTTGAAAAAGCTGCTAAATGTCCAGTCCTGGGGGGACGTGCTACCAACTCTGTCACTTGAGCATTAATTGCTTGATGGGTGACGAGCCGAAATGGGCGCATGGGTCCATGTTGATTAGGACGTATGGGTTTGTGCTCTGTTGGGTGCATCCATACGGGGCGCTTTGGAACCGAGGGGCACGTCTGTACGATACGCGGTGTCTGACCGGCGCATCTTTTTGCATGACATGCTTTTATTGGTCCGACTTTTGTGTTCTTTAAGTGCTTTAAATAGCCGTTTTGACTTGGCTGAATTCAAAGCGTCAGGTTTATCACCATAAATGCAAATTCATTTCACGGGATTCGGGGAGCCCGCCACTTGGCGCATGGGTTTGATTTGCCCGGCCTATAAATAGTGACAATGAGAGAGTTTGTCTCTCGTTCTCTCACGCCTTCCCGAATGAACTTGTTTGCTCGAGCACATTCTGTTGACGAGATGCTCCCGAGGGTGAAGATGCGACGCATTGTCTTCATTCATGCACTCGTGAAGGTGACTGTTACATCCAAAAGTCGGGGTCGAGGGCTTCTGAGGCTGGCGAAAGGTGCCTGTTGTATCCAAGATCGGGATGCTCGAGCCCTATCTCCATTATGCTGGAAGAGCCGCAGATCGGAATTATGGTGCTCTCATCTTCCTTGGGCTTTGGAGAGCTCTTCCTCCTGCAAGAGTGGGTGTTATCCATTCTGATTGTGTTGAAAGATGCTCCTTTAGCCTCGGAGGAGAGCTCTTCCTCCCGCTAGGGTGGGGTTGATCGCCCACCCAGGTTCTGCTTAATAAATGCTTCATTAGTCGAAGCATTTGAACGGGTCGAAGTAAGATCCATATGCTGAGACTTCATGATGCACATAACTGAGACGCTGAAGAGATGCGCCTGACTGAAACGCTGAAGGCTGCGCCTGACTGAGACGCTGAAGAGACACGCCTGACTGAGACGATGAAGTGATGCGCTTGCCTGATGACGTGCCTGGTGGGGGGCGCATGGCAGTTTGCTGCGCCTGGCTGTAGTCTTAGGATATTTCTTTTTGTAGAAATTCTCCTATGTAAAGCCTTTCTTTAGACATGTAATAGACATTTATATGAAATAAAAATCTTCTTTTGATTATTTATACTTTTGCTGTCTACTTTTGCTATCTTGCTGTGCCAAGTACTTCGTTTGAGCTCCCTGGCGCATGTTCTTTGAGCGCATAGGAATTCTGACACATAGATGCCCCCTGAAATTCTATGCTTCTACAATTCGAACTTGATATGAGTAGATATTTCATAAATTGTGAAATCATCGACGGTAGTGCATGACTTTACTCGGAGGATAGTTGCGCCTCAGTTGCGCCGATAGAACGATTTTGTCCGAGATTGGATAGTCGCATAGAAATCGTCGGAACCTGATTTAGCTCCGAAATAAGATATAGCATGGTTCGTAGTACTGTCCTTCGGTGATGATCCACAATTATTGAGCGTAGCTTCGGGGCAGCTGACCCTAGAAGACTTGACCGCCAAATCAAATTGAATATTGCAGACCCATAAGATGACCCATGCGATGTCGCATATGAAATTGCGTCGAAAAAGAAAATATGGTGTATGTTGACGATAAGTCTAGGTGATTGAGAATTGTTCGAACAACTTTCGATTGAGAATGATATAGTTAGATTTGAGTATTCGTCGGATGAATACTTGAATGGTTATGTTCATCGGCGATCGAACAAGAAATTCACCAACGAACTTGGTGATTCGGATAGGCAATTGCGAGAATTGTGCTATGCACGAGATAGAACGATAAGGGAATGACTTACGAGTCATGTCATTAGATTCGGATTCACCTTGTAATTGAGTTTGCGTAAATCGAACTTATATTCGATGTTGCAAGACGGATAAGTTGGGAATTTGGCTAGTGAATTCCTACTCGTTAGGAAATCGGATGTAAGATGCATCGTAGAAACTTCGTGTCAAGGCGATCATTGCCTTGAGCACCGTCGCCTCGATATAAACTGTTGTATCGGATAGATTATGGCCTTTGTGCAATGTCAATTTAAAGTTTCGTCGGAAGAATTTAAGCACGATGTCTAGGTAAGTAACCTAGCGGGCGTAGCCTTGAATGTTAATGCATTTGCAAGTCAACAAAAGAAATTGTATCGAGATGAGTTGTATAGCCAGACTTCGAAAATAGTTGGGTGGCGACTTCGAACGCAAGGCATTACAGAGGATCGTTGCAATCAGATGCGCGACGGCTCAACACGACGCATAAAGTTGATAGTCCATACGAAACATTCGAAATGAAGAATGCAATTTTTTAATCATGTCGCGTGAAGTAACTTTATTGAATGAATCACGTATGTATCGAATATACGTATGCGATAAAATTTTGAGAACAGTTGCTAAAGATAAGTCCGATAGGGAGTACGAGATAGCAGGCATAGGATTGAAATTTACCTGTCAGTTTTGTTCCAATTTGCTACCATTGGACTTGGTCGAAATACATATATCTTCGGGATGCCTTAAATATAGGAACGGATCCAAATCGAGTTGTATACAAATTCAAATCGAACTGTAGGAAGGACTTAAAATATTAATGAAAAGCTTGTAAGGTAGTGTGAAACTGAACAACATTGGTGGAAAGAGATCGTAAAACGATCTATAAAACACTTAATTAGAGTGTTGGTTTTGGTTCGAGGACGAACCTTGTTTTGAGTGGTATATTCTGTAATACCCCGCTCCGCATGGCATATTACGTTGAGATGTTGACTCAACGAGTCGCGTTGATCGAATGAAATGTATCGATACGAATCGATACGAAAGTTGCATTATCCCGAGCAATGCATCGAACTAAGTCGATACGAAGAGTTGTATTATCCCAAAGAATGCATCGAGTTGAATCGATGTGAAGCGCCGCATTGCCCCGAAGGATAAGTGCGTTGAGACGGCTCGAAGATTCTAAGAAATCGAATCGACCAAGACGCAAGTTCAAATCGATGCATGTATTGATTTTAGTTGGTTTCATGTGCATGCTATACGTTTACGCTGAAATATTAGAGGTTGACATTTTGCCTTATTCAGTAAGGGATCCGTGAAACCAAATCGTCGTCTTGCGACGGACTGAGGCGTTGGCACGGTAAGCCAAATCGGACGTATAATTCAATGAAGCACGAAGTGCTCGAATGGCTAAGTCAGAAGAGTTGGCCGTACAATAAAGTTATAAAATCGAGCCACATCGGCTCGGCGAAACGACAAGGCGTATCGACTTCAGGTGGAAGGATTGATTCTTTTTTTTTACTCCTTTATTCCTAAGTCAAAATATATCATTGTACGCTAAGTTAATCTATCGACGCCACGGGCGTGGTCCGATCGGAAGATAAATTATAGTGTGTGTCGAATACTAGTTAGAACAATTGAAATAAAACGTGCATCAAATGTACGAGTCGCTATAGAATATTGGATATCGCAAAGGCAAGCGCCTCGGTGCGCAAGCTGCAAGAATATGGAATAACGGTATTCGGCGAGTGCCTTCGTGCACGAGCCATTCCTTGCCTTCGCGCACGAGTTAGAAAGGCTAGCACATTGAAAGACAATAGGCGAGCCCCTAGCGTACAAGCCACGATTATTGAACATTAAGGCGTAGAACATGGAAATACGGCTTCGATGCGTGCAGCAAGTGCACAGCGCGAAGGAAAGATGATAAATGTGTCAAAATGTGCCTACGTACACAAGATCATAAAAGATGGCTTCGTTGCAAAAGAATACAGTTGTGGCATGAATGTGGCAGAACTGTCGGATATGACATGATACCTCGAAAGGTGTTTGGGACCTTCGGGTCGTTCGGTTGACGAACGTTGAGTTGAGGCATGATGCCATTAAACATTGAAACGAAGTATGAAATGTAATAACATAGAAAGTTAGTGGAAGAAATACGAGATGAGTCTCGAACTCAAGACTATGTTTGGTTATTTGATAAAACTCTGAGCCTCGGCTCAAGACTATGTTTGGTGGTTTGAATAATAGGGCATTGCATGGTCGAATGGACTTGAGATAATTGTGATATCTTTCATGCATAGAATGTACCGTCCGAACGGGTGCACCGGGGCACCAGGACCGTTCGGCCTAGGAGGGATATAATCTTTGATAGGCGCACATCTATAAAAGTCCGATTAGCACCCGATTATAGATGTAAAAAGTCGCAAGTAATGGTAGGCACACGGTAAGTTTCGTTTATTGGGATAGCAATCCAACCCGTGAAACGTCGGACTACCAAAATTCGAGAAAGAAAAGAAAGAGAGAAAAAAAAGAAGGAAAAGATAAAGAGAAACACCTTTAGTCCATTTCGGCGCGGATACGCCAAGACATCCATATAGTTAAGGAACGATGGGTTGAAAGTGCAGGCACGTATGTGTCCCGTACATAGATCCTACATAGAGATCACTTATAACATGACAGGAAAGGAATGGGGCGTATTCACCTTGCATCGGTGCAAGGGCGAGTGCGTCCATGCTGGTAAGAAGTCGCTCTACGAATCAAATATGAGATTGCTTGTCTGCTTGCCTATTCAATTCGAATAACATGCTTGCCATGATAACATGCTTTACGCTTTCGAATATGCCATAAAATTGACCCTAAGAAGAATATAGCAAGATCATAAGCTAAGTTGCATGATTCAACATAAGTACTAAATGTCGGTTTAGAAAGTTGGTTTTTTTCGTCAGTACATGCGAGGACGAACGTACTGATCCCCCACCAGCTTTTATACGGGGCACAGGGAATGGATTGCTCGTGGCGAAGCTTCACTTGAACACGTTAAGGTTTGGAATGCCGAAGCGTATTGAAGCGTGCGATCGTATTGACGCTCGGACTTGCAACAGGATTGATGCGATCGAGATATAGAAGGCATGATGTACGGAACGGTGTAATCCTTTGTGGGCAAGAGAGAACTTGAGTGTTGTAGCCAACCTGGAAAATTTAGTTGGGCTATTGAAAGCCTTTATATTCTCAGTTCGAATATCAATAAAGAGAATTGTTTCGTATACTCTGTTTTTCTTTTGTTGTTAATATCAAATCAAAGTTAACCATTTGAGAACTTGTCATCTTGCCTTGCACGAGCATAACTCCAGGCTTGTACGGCATTACGCCCCCTGCGAGGACGATGATTCGGGTGATTCTGGATCGGGGCATGACACTTATAACGTGACAAGGAAAGCTGATAGGCGTATTCACCTTGCACCGGTGCAAGGGCGAGTGCGTCGATGTTGGTAAGAAGTCACAAAACAACACAAGATTGCTTGTCTGTTTACTTATACGAATTGAATAACATGCTTGCTATGATAACATGCTTTACAGTCTTTGAATATGCCATGAACTGATCCTAAGGAGAACATAGAAAGAGAACTAAATTGTATGTTTGCATGAATCAATACAATACTAAATATCGGTTTATTAAGTGGGTCTTTGATCAGTACAACGAGGACGAAAGTACTAATCCTCCACTAGTTTGCTAGCAGGTTCAGGGATTTGGTCTGCTCGCGGCGGAGCTTCGCTTGAACGCGTTGAGGCTTGGAATGCCGAAGCGCATTGAGGCATGCGTCTGCATTGATGCTCGAACATGCAACGGGATTGATACGGCCGAGATATAGAAGGCATGATGTATGGAACGGTAAAATCCTTTGTTGGGCTATCGAAAGCCTTTGTAATCTCATTTCGAATATCAATAAAGAGAATTGTTTCGTATACTCTGTTATCCTGTCGTTGTTAATATCAAATCAAAGATAACCATTTGAGAACTTTTTATCTTGCCTTGTACGAGTGCAACTCCAGACTCGTACGACATCACGCCCCAGCGAGGACGATGATTCGGATAAATAGATGTGAGGATGAGCAATTTTCTGGGTCGGGGCGTGATACTGTCACGACCCACACCCAGAGTAAGGGCACGAGTACGAGACAACGTCCCAGCCTACGCCGCAGAAACAACGTAGAATGCTGTCTAGGTCTTCAATCTAACAACAATTATAATATCAAAACCTGTCAAAAATGGTCAACTCCGAACGGAGGACAAGCAATGACAATATAATATACTCAATCACAAACTATAAGAAGATAGATGATACTGAAAGATAAAGACAACAAGATATGAAAATACTATCCTAAAAATCTAACACAAAATAATACAAGTTCAAAGTCTCAGAGTCAACAATCTCAAATACAAAGACTAAATAACAACAAGCCAAAGTGTAATCTGGAGACAAAGTCCAGTACTAAACTAATCTAGCTAAGCTACTCTAATGTCTCATCGGCTGGAGTTAACCCTTGCTGAACTAGGGTCTCCAAGTCTAAGCCAACTACGTCATGTGGACCATAGTAGGTAGGACACTCCTCCTCGCCATAATTTGTAAAATTTTATTAACATATCCAGTCAGGATGGAACGAGCACAATCTACTAACAACAGTTCACAAGATAGGATAAAAGCTACAAGACTGTAAATAGAGAGTATATACAAGAGTAATGGAAATATACATGTATGTATCATGGCAAAGTAAGCTGTAAACTAGAGATAGAACAAGGCAAATAAAATTGATCATGGCATGTACAATAATCAAGAATCATCTATCTAGGTGTGTGAATACTAGCTTCGATATGTGGCCGGCTTGGGTCTGAACAAGGTCTAATGATCTAGCCAATCATACGCGGAGTGTAGGATTGGCATTCATAAGGTCTATAAGAATAAACAAGGTGGATAATGACCACATATCTGCTCTAATACTCCCCGTCCCCGACTGGTAGAGTGGATCCAAACAAGACACGTTACGACACGGGATTCTATGAGAAGGGAGCAAGTCTCCTCGAGAATCGGTGTCCATATACGACAGAAGAACTACAAGGGGCTTGTACAAGATATACCAAGATAACAGGGAATAACATCTTATGTCGGGATCTATGAATACCAATCCGTGTGACCAATATGTCAAGAACAAGTATATCTGTACTAAGTACATGAATTATAACAGTTACCGTAAATTAGAAAAGTTATCATAGAATGTACTCGCCTGAGATCTGGTAAAAAATATAAACAATGTATCGAGGCTCCGAGTGAAGTCACAGACCTAAAGATGATATATACATGAGTTAAATAGGGTTTAACAGTGTTAGGCATGATTTTTAGTGTATGTTATGCAAATCTAGGTCAAACTCAGTCACACCAGGTCAAACTAAGTCACACCAAGTCAAACTAAGTCAAACTAAATCATACTAGGTCAAATAAAGTCGAAATAGGTCATACTAAGTCAAACTAGGTCAAGGTAAGTCAAACAAAGTCAAACAATATCAATCTACATCATACTAGGTCAAGGGTTGACCTACAGTTGACTTTTGGTCAACTGGTCAACTCTGGTCAACTTTTAATCCAATCTAGGTCAAATTGGGTCAATGGTTGACTCATAGTTGACTTTTGGTCAACTGGTCAACTCTGGTCAACTTCTAGTCCAATCTTGGTCTAATGTTGACTTACAGTTGACTTTGAGTCAAAACAGTCAACCTTGGTCAAACATGGTCAAATCTAAGTCAAATACTATATTCCTAACCATTACCTACTAAGATAACCCACTTACCTTATCTCTATAGGTATCTTATATCAATACCTTAAATATCTAGGTAATACCTTAACACCCCATCTACTTTAGACTAGTAGATAACTCACTATCCTAGGTTAATAGATCCTACCATTTCTTTAGACTAGTATCTACCCATCTATCTTAACATTCTACCAATACCTTACCCTTAGACTATAGGTAAATTCTATTACCTTGTCAATACCTTAGACTTCTCATTTACCCTCCAAGATACTAACTATCCCTCTAAGATACTAAAATATATATATTTAGGACACTAGCTATATACATCTAACTATCTAATATATACTTCTAGTATCCTAAATTCTAAGTTACTAACTAGTAGTATCCTACTCAAGGTAATATGACACACTAACCTATGACACCAAGATACCAACTTACATCTCTAGACTACTATCTATCCACTAATTTAGGATACTAATTTCTAATATAGGATACTAACTCTATATCTAAGCTATCCTAGGATACTAACCAAGATACCATATACTTTATCCCTATTGGTATCCCAATACCCTTAACTTGGTTGGAAGTCCAAAACCTTAGTCTAGGTATAAATACCTTAGTCTCCCAATACCCCAAACTATAGTTATCTAGCATCTATTTATCTACCCCAAGCCATTAGATAACCAATACCTTAGTATCTAGCCCTAGTATCTAGGTAACCATACCTTACCTTGAAGGTAAACCCAATACCTTGAAGGTAAATCCCTTATTACCTTGTCTTGAAGATAAATTCACTACCTTACCTTGTGATAAGGTAAACCCCTTTACCTTAAAGTAAGATAAATCACAATATCCTAGGATACCAACATCTAGTATCCTAAGATACTACATATCTACAAACTAACCACTATCTAACTTAACTCTAATCTATACAAGATACAACTTATCTAACTATCTAAGATATCTAACTATTGGGATACTAACTCATCTAATCTTCAACCACACACACACAAACTATGGATAACCAAGATACTAATATCTAACCGTAACATATATGTATATATATCCATCTCTAACTCTAACCAACTAACATATGTCATATCTAACTAACAATAAAACAGACTAACACAACTAACTATCTAACTTATATAAGATACCACTATCTAACTTCTAAGATACCTCTAACCTCTACATAGATTCTAACATAACCAGTAACATACTAACATATCCATACATACAACATCTAAATTTTTCTTCACTCCAACACTAACACACACACAAATACATATACCAAATCCACCCCCTCTCTTCTAACACATCCACTCACATCTATATCCAAACACACTACCACTCAACCAAAACACAAATCACTCAACAAACCACACTAGCCTCAAGTCAAATATGATGGCATGATCCTCCCAACTCTCTCACCTTCACAACACACACTATACTACCATCTATACAACATCAAACACACACTAGCACATATCCTCTATCAATCTCACTTCTCTTTACTAACCACACACACCCTTATCTCATTCAAGCACACACACACACACACACACACACACTATACTAATATATATTACCTAAAAATAATATATATATATGTACTATATCATATATATTCGTAACAACATATGATACCTACATTCACTTGATATCCATACTACATAGGCTCATAGGATACACAAAATGTCCATGTCGTATAGTCAATTTTCTAATTAAAACTAATACTGTACCTATTAGACATATTCTCTAAATTCTAGGATTAAAGTATGTCGTAGACTTTCGTATTAGCTTTCTAAAACTTCAAACGGATCGCATTTTCGTGTCCGGAAGCTCCCGAAATCGCGGAGACACCGAAACACGTTCGTCTTTCGGACAGCTGACACTCAAACAGTTTTACAGAAAGTTTTAGAACGATTTTGGCCTATTAATATATATATTTGGAAAGCTAACTTCGATATGGTTCTTTAAAAAATGGGATATTAATCGGAGTCATGAGCTAGGAGTTATGGCATTTCTAAGTTGCTCTGGCTACTAAAAACGTGGATAAAAATTATGACAAATTTGGTTTGTTTTGGACAAAAGAAACACATACTAACTATATTATCTAGGATACTAACTAGATTATCTAACTCACTAACTTAACACTAACACACCCACACTCTATCTCACACACACACACACACACACACACACACACACACACACACACAGATATATATATATATATATATATATATATATATATATATATATATATATATATATATATATATATATATATATATATATACAAAAAACCCCAAATCAGTCCACATCCATAAATATAACAATATTTGATATGTTTACATAAAAGTAGGGCTTGTAGGCCATAATACATAGATTCAAACATTCGTATCCAAATGAGAACAAACCTAAACATCCTAACCATGGTTAATCTACTCTCTAACACATGAAAATCTAAAATTAGAAGACAAATAAGCCTATGGGACAAAAACACAAACAGATGGTGTGCCCCCTTTGGAATCTCTCCATGGGGGACACCAAACCTATCCTAAACTCCTAAAGAGGACTCAAAAGAGCCTCTAAAATATTTTTAATGGTGGTTCATGCATGGGAGTTGTTCCTATGGGTTCAAAACTAACAAATATGCAAGGAAAAGATGAAATAGAGAAGGTTTAGAGAGAGATACCTATTGGGAGTTGATTCCCAATGAACAATCCAAAGGACACGAATCTGATACGAACTCTTCTAGCAAATGGACACCCCTCCTTGCTTTTGGTTCCACAATCCTTGTAGCTCCCTCTTCTTGCAAGAATGAGAGAATTTGGTGGAGAAAAGAGAAGATTTGAGAGATAAATCAATGAGATTTGCTCTCAAGATTGGAAGAACACTAAAATAGGAATGGAGGCTACTTTGCAAATGAAAAGGAGATAGAAGCCTCTCTTGGCTGCCATAAGGGTTAGGTTTGGGCCAATGGGAAATGTCTAATATGCCCCTAATAGGTTCCCTTTGGTTAATCTAAGTCATGCAAAGGTTTGGGGTCAAAAGGGTCAAGTTTCTAATATCTAAATAACTAAACTTGTCATGTGGGTTAAGTCTAAATGCACTAACCTAATAAGATGAGTTTGTGGGCCATGCCTAACTAATATTTGGATTTCGACTATAGTCTAAACTACCCGGGTCACTAATACAAGTCAAAACTAGACGAAACTCAAACCCTGCTAAATTAATCCACAAAATATAATATTAATAAATAAATATTCACATAAATACTAGAATATAAAAACGACAAATTTATCCTCATTTTTGAAAATCGGCAGTTACAGACACAGCCGATGGTTCTTGGTTGAAAATGCAAGCGCACCGTGCCTTCCATATAGCCCAAAGCATTTTTGCTCCCATGTGAAAGCAATCTACGACATGTTCCTCCTTGAGCCATTCCTCCATAAGCTTAAAAATGTCAAGTTGGTTGTCTACTCTTAAGCCAATCGTACTAGCAAACCAGGCCGCACACGACACATTGCTATGAAGGAAGATGTGATTTGCAGTCTCCTCCTGTTGAAGACAGAACGGACAGTGCTTATTCATATGTGGGAGGCGTTTGTGAAGAGAATCGAATAGAGGAAGACTTTGATGTAGCAGCCTCCAGATAAACGTCTGGACTCTTGGGGATATAGCCTTTACACTCCAAAGTTTGCGCCAAACAGAGTTGTCCCTTGAATTCAATGAACTGCATGGGGCTTGCCTGCACAGTAATTCGTACAGAGATTTTGGGAGAGAATTTGTCGTTCTTCGTGTTTGTCCAAATTAATTCATCCTTCCCATCTCCTTCTCGTAGCGATATGCTAGAGATGGCTGCTGCTTCGCTCTGCAAAAATAAGGCGTGAATTAGATCGAGGTTCTACGTTCTCTCGAGGGGATTCATGAGTTTCCGTACAAGCTTAGGGCCATCGAAGATGGGTCTACTCTCTAAAATTCGATGCCTCGAGAGAGTGGGGAGCCATGGCTCCTCATAAATGTTAACCAATCCTCCTCTGATGCGCCAGAACATGCTATCCTTCATCAGATCTCTCAACTCCAGAATACTCGTCCAAGTCGCAGAGGCTTTCCGTGACTTTCTCACCGACCATATGGATCTGTTTTACAAGTAGACGCCTCTAAGAAGACGGACCCACAGTAGATCAGGATTGTCAAGAAAACTCCAAAGTAAATTTCCAACTAGCGATTTGTTCACCCATTCTAATCTTCTAATTCCCAAACCCCCTTCATTCTTTGGTTGAGAGATCTTCCCCCATTGTAGGAAATGTATTTTGTTTACAGCTGGGTCATGCCTTCACTAGAAGAAAGTTTGCTGCTTTATCAGGTTGGCCAATGTTTTATTGGTACCAAGTAAGTCGACATATGGAAGATGGGGATGGAACCTAGCGTAGCTTTGATTAACGTCGTGTGCCCAGCATGGGACACCAGTTTTGATAACCATCCTTGTAGTCGCGACGAACACTGTTCAACAAGAGGAGAGAAAGTAGCTATCCTAGCTTTTGATAATAGCAGCGGGTGGCCAAGGTATCTCTCATTCTTGACCATCAATCTTAAGTGGAGGGCGGAGGCTAGCTCTACACGTTCATGGGGAGGAACAAACTTGCTGAACATAATACTTGATTTATCAAAATTCACCACTTGACCCGACCCTGCTGCTATATATATAACCGAAATCGAAATCGAAATCGTATAAGAAAATTTAATAGTTTTAAAACCAAAATCGAATCGAATTTTTTTAAACCGAACCGAATCTCGATTTCCAATCCAAAACCGATAATGCTCACCCCTATGTAAGAGTAGTGAAAATATTGGAGCAATACCAGCTAGTTAGCGAAGCAATACTGGACTACAACTGACGGACAAGAAAGTATAGTTAGTCGGTTCAAAATAAGTATCTAGAGTTTTATAGATTACATAGGATCTTGACTACCTCATAGCTTAATGCAAGCTTAAAACCATATGACTCCCTATGAAACCTTTAAAATCTGATCATGTTAAAATGATTACATTGCTAACTTAGGTCGAAGGTGGGTAGCATGTCATACAACCTGTAACGAACCACACATGCTTTTCGGGATACGAGTGCATGTCCAAGCCAGCCTACGCCACAGAATCGACGGTAGGACGTTGTCAAGCCCGCAATAAATAAATGTTCAAAATAAACTTATTTGATTATTCATATTTCTGATAGATTACAATATTTACAAGAATTATATTCAAAAAAATACAATGTTCTTACATATTTGAAATAACTACAACACAGCTATCGAATCTCTAGGTTTCTGCTTGCTAGTACACCCGTTTCTCCCAATGCTAAGTGAAGCCACAGCTAACCTGAAAAATATTGGTTTCCAGTCAGGAATAGAACAAGCACACAAACCAACGGCAATACGAAAATACAATAGAATTCACAAGACATAAAAATATCATATGTGAGATGAAACTAGAAAGTAACTGATGTCATGGCATGTCTAGAAAGCAAGTAGGTAACTCCACAACAAGGTGTATCAACTGGAGAAACATGTAACTAGGATGTTATGGCAAGTGGTGAAGAAAATAAATAAAAGACAACTATCTATGTGTTTTAAAATATCTTGTTCGACATATGAACGTCTAAGGGGTAAATTCGGCACCCCGTACGTGAATTGTGCGACTGCTATCTGACAAGAATAGACATTTTGGGGATATTTCTGGATAGTACACATGTCTACTAAGATCTTTCTCCGCCCAGCTAGTACTCATGGAATCCAGTCGCAAGCATGGTAATCATGTAAACGACAGTCACGAAGTATAAACAAATTCATGATACTAATTCGTGTAACAACGTATCATCAAGCAAGAGAGCATATGTATAAACATGAAATAGAAACTACTATGAATCGAAAGCAATCATAAAGTGCACTTGCCTGAATCCTTGTACAAATCGTAGTCACAAGTCGAGGATTAGGGGATTGTCGATCTAGAATCTGTCAACCTATAACATATATCGTACCACGAACCATGCACGAAAACCATAAGTCAATTCTAAGGTTCTAGTTCTAAATTCATGGAATAAGTGGCTAATGGGTTACTAATCTAATAATAGTTAATTCTAAAATAAATTCCTTAAAAACCTAATTTAACCTAATAATAATCTGAATATAATCTAAACATGCAAGTTTGGCCACAAAAAGTCATGTTTCCAATTTTGGAAACCAAGGCATGCAAATGGAGACGTACCATTGACTATCTAATCAAACGTCATGAACTCAAGGTTTTAAAAGTGCACCTTGGTAGATTTCAGCACCACGAGTGCGCTGGAATCAACCATGCCGCAATTCACGTTTTGGTCAAAAGATATCACCGTTATGGCTAATTGTGACAAAAATTATGATTCACCGATCAATTCTGAGTTTAACAAAATAATTAAAATATTAGATCAACGAATTAATTTCTAGGAAAAATATATGTCGTAGAGATCTGTGTTAGCTTTCCGAAACTTCAAACGGTTCATGATTTTGATTTTCGGTCCTCCCGGAATCTCGAAAACATCGAAACGTGTCAAGTTTCAGACAACCGACACTCTACAAATTTTGCAGAAATCAATGTTTAGAGATAATAAAAATAAATTAGATATTCGAAAAGTATACCTCAATACGAATCCAACAAAAAAAGCACGCAAAAAGGAGGTCGAAGTTGTCCGCAATTTTCTCGAGAATTCGGGGGTCTCCTTGGAACAAGTTTCCTCAAAATCGGCCAGAATTAAATTAGGGTTTACTGTTCAGCGATATATATATATATATATATATATATATATATATATATATATATATATATATATATATATATATATATATATATATATATTATATTTTATATATATATGGCGAGTACAGTCAGCACCCACTGACTGGGCGCTGCAATGGCTGACGGGTGGGCCCGGCCAGCGCTGACTGGGTATGACTGGATAATTAATTACAGAAAATAATTTAAAAATTATTCTAAGGACAAATAAACTCAAATAAAATCCCAAAAATTCCTAAAAAATTGTAGAAAATTACAAAAAATATATCTAACCTCCTAGAATATAAATAAAAATAATTTACCTCATGTTAGTCTCAAATGGCCTCATAATAAATATTAGAAGCCTTTAAATATATAAAATTTAAAAAATAAATATCTAAAAATTGCAGAAAAATTCTATAAAATTATAGAAAATATTTATAATCTACTAGAGCCTACAAAAATTAATGGATCTCAAAATAGTCTCAAATAAACCTATTATAAAATCTTGAAAGTCATTAAAAATATTAAACCTTAATAAATAAATATCTAAAAATCTCTAAAAATTATAATAAGCTATAAAATAATTAAACAATGCTTATATAAACCATATAAGGGCCAAATGACCATAATATGATCATAGCTCTCTTATGTGCTTAGGTACAAATCCTAATGACCATAAAAGTTAATCATAATCAAAATAAAATAAAAAAAATCGAGAAGTGGGCTTACACAACCTAATATTCTCGTGCTCTCAAGATTAGACATCAAATTAGAATTTTGCCCATAATTGTTTTCCCCATCTCCTTGAGGAACGAGATACGAGTTACGAGGTACGACTTAGCGTACTTATCTTTTTACCGCTTTAACCATCTTCTTGATTATATTAGGTACTGTTTGGGTAGGGTAAATTGGAAGTTGAGAGAAAAATGGAAAAATAAAATAAAAGTGATGATGTTTGGAAAAGGGGAAGAAAACTTGAGGAAAAAAAAAAGTATACGGGTCCCACTCAAGAAGATTTTCTCCGAAAAGTGGGAGAAAAATGGAAAGGGATGAGAGAATTTTGGAAGAATTTACTGTACTATCCCTAAAATATATAATAATAAATTATGATTTGAGAATATCAATGGCAAAATAGTAATTATATCTCCATCCACAAACAAACAAACAAAAATTTATTTTTTTCTTTCCCTTCTTTTTTGTTTTTTTCCATCCCAACAAAGAAATATAAAATTAACTTTACTTTTATTTTAATCTCTTCCATTTTCTTTCCCCTCAAATTTTTATTTCCCTCCCTACAAAGTTTTCCAAACATAGTGTTAGTGTATTACCTCTTAATTTCGAGGACAAAATTTTTCTAAGATTTGTAGAATGTAAACACTTTTGAATTTTCAAAATTTTAATTGGTTAAAAGGTAAATACAAATCCACCATTAAAACTAATCATAGATAAAATATATATATTTATATTAAATGTTTCGTGAAAACAAATTGAATTTAAAAATAATATTTTTAGAAATGAACAAATATGAAAATAAATATATAATCAAACTAAAATACTATAATTCCAACTTACTAGGTTAATAAACCAAATAAATGAGTTATAGATGTTATATAATAACTTGGTTTAGTGATTATTAATTAAACCAATTAATAAATGAGTATTAGAAAAAATAAAGGAAAATAGAAAATGTATATCTCTAGTGGCCAATGAGGAGAGGAATAAGACTGAGAGGCGGTTGGGTGGACAGTCTCAAAATCGAGCCACGACCTCAATGATATATATATATATATATATATATATATATATATATATATATATATATATATATATATATATATATATATATATATATATATATATATATATATAAACCATATTTCTTTTTACCGCTTTAACCATCCTTCTTGATATACATAGTTAGTCTCTGACGTTTGTAATGCTATGCAATCCAAATGACTTGTGCGGCTTATGGCTCTAGCCTTTGATGAGTGCTATGCCAATCATATATATTTAGCCAAGCTCTCATGAATATGAAAGAGTCGTCATTTGCATTCCTTTTTACATATTTGTATTCAGTTCATTGTGTGTATCTTGATACATCAATTTGAGGACCTGGTTTTCTTCCATGTTAGTTGAGTACATTTATTAGCGCTCATCCAGGACAAGCAGTTGTAGTTTTGTTTTCGGATTCAAGTATTACTTTATCATTTATCCATCGTAGTTATATTCCATATTGTTATATCGTTTGCTATTGTAGCCTAGCTAGTGTTTATATGCTTGAAATATTCTCTTGGCTTATTGGAACAAATGTGTTATTTGACTGTCGATCTTAACACATTTTTCATTCTTGATATTATTCTTCATTTGGATCGAGCCATAGCTTTTGATAGATTACCCATAGTGTTGATAGCTAATAACCCAAATTTGGACATCGTATGCGTTTCGAGTAGGGTTGGAATTCACTTGATACGTAGTTGGCCATTGTTAGATATCTTGGCCATCGGTATTATGGAACTGGGCGTGAAGCATCAATTGTGTCCTTACCATTATATAACAACTTTTATAATATCTCATTAAAGTTATCGTCCCTTTATTTTTTCAATTAAAAGATTTTTTTTCTATTTATTGCATCGTCCTCTAAGTATCGGTTTTTGTATATTGACTCTAAGATTTTATCTCCCTTATCATTACTTCCAATAAGTTGATCTTGATCTACTTGGAACATATTATTACTTCAATTTTCAGGAGGTGATATTTATGTCGACAATTGTTCTTTTTCTGAAGGATTAACTGTCACGCCCAGTACCGAAATATGGAGACGAATTAGGCCATCTATCCCATATGAGGTACGAAGACGTCATACAACGATTACGGCTGTCAAGAGACTAGGGGGTGCATGCTACAATCAAGTCTCCTATGGTCTCACAGAGCATCTATGTCTCAGTCAATCAAAGCAAGAAGTGGTAAATAATGATCATATAAGACAAAGTATGAAGGCGTCCCCGACGTTTCATCAAAATGATTCATGAGACTAGCTAACAAAATGATAAGCTAGTGCCAAGAGTTAATAGTACATAACCATAGTCAGTTGCAGTCTGATTTTATTACAATTATGTAAGAGAAATAAATACCCAGAACAACCGACTAATAGGTGCCATTGGCTAAACGTCAAGTACAAAATGAAAGATATCAGAGATGTGAAGAAGAAACACACTCATGTCCCCGACGGCCATGCTTTTAGTATGCACCATCTTCAGAAATGAAAGCTGGATCCTTAGGCGCTGCTACGAGATCTAGCCAAACAAAACTAGCAGGGTCAGGCCCGAATAGCAAGTACCAAAAGGGAGCACATATGAAGAAGATAAATCCAGAGTAATAAGTAAGACCTGACCAAGGATTATAGGCTTATACCATGTCATCGAGGCCATACGGCACCCTTACAACCAAATAAGGACAAAGGGTGCCGAACAGCTATGGGATAAGATATGCATCCTATAACCATGGTCCAGTTATTGGTTTCTGTTTTGTAACTTCGGACCACAGCCTGTCACATCACAATAGTCAATCCAACAACCAAAGAAGGACATGGGTTGGACCACGTAACATAATAGTGCATGTTCCTTGGCTACTAACAGAAGGAACAGATCACAAGCAAGTCAATTTATAGGTCGCTAATCATCCCTACGGCTTTCTATAATTTGTCTGGGTTATCCCAATAATGCTTATATATAGGAATTCTCATGTCATGTCAGTCCCAGCAGGGCTCGTCGGTCTACTAATAATGCTTAGCACGTAGAATACACACCGGTCCCTTACAAGGCCACCGTGTGGAACATATAACACATAACATATAGTAGTCGGATATCGCCATCCCCTAATTAAGGATGTTAAACCATATCCGTGGCGGCCAGCCTGTACGCCATGACTGATGTTGTCATGCCCCGACCCAAAATCATCCGAATCATCGTCCTCGTATGAGGCATGATGCCGCACGAGCCTAGAGTTACATTCGTGCAAGGCAAGATGACAAGTTCTCAAATGGTTATCTTTGAGTTAATATTAACAACAAAAAGAAAACAGAGTATACGAAATAATTCTCTTTATTGATATTTGAACTGAGATTACAAAGGCTTTCAATAGCCCAACTAAATTTGCTAGGTTGGCTACAACACTCAGGTTCTCGCTTGCCCACAAAGGATTTTATCGTTCCATATATCATGCCCTCTATATCTCGGTCGCATCAATCCTGTTGCAAGTCCGAGCGTCAATGTGATCGCACGCTTCAATACGCTTCGGCATTCCAAGCCTCAACGCATTCAAGCAAAGCTCCGCCGCGAGCAATCCATTCCCTGCACCCTGCATGAAGCTGGTGGGGGATCAGTACGTTCGTCCTCGCATGTACTGATGAAAAGACCCTTTCTAAACCGACATTTAGTGTTTATATTGAATCATACAACTTAGCTTATGATCTTGCTATATTCTCCTTAGGGTCAATTTTATGGCTTATTCGAAAGCGTAAAGCATGTTATCATTGCAAGCAGTCAAACAATATAGTGTTTGTTTTGTGGCGCGACTTCTTACCAGCATGGACGCACTCGCCTTGCACCGACGCAAGGTGAATACACCCCTTTCCTTCCCTGTCATGTTATAACTGCTCTCTAAGTAGGATCTATGTGCGGGACACATATGTGCCTACACTTTCAATTCATCATTCCTTAACTATATGATGGTCCTTGGCGTATTCGTGCCAAAATGGACTAAAGGCGTTTTTTTTTTCTTTCTTTTCTTTTCTTTTCTTTTATTTTCTCTCTTTCTTTTCTTTCTTTTCTTTCCTTTCTTTTTCGAATTTGGGTAGCCCGACGTCTCTCGTAGTGGATTGCTGTCCCAATAACGGAGACTATCGTTGTATATCATCATTTATGGCTTTTCACATCTCGCTAAGCGGTCGTTAATCGTCTTACGGATGTACGTCTATCAAAGATTCTATCCCTCCTAGGCCGAACGGTCCCGATGCCCCGATGTACCCATTCGGAGGGAACATTCCAGGCACAAAAATATTATTACAATTATCTCAAGTCCATTCGACCATACAACGTCCTATTATTCAAGCAACCAAGCACTATTATTCAAACAACCAAACATAGTCTTGAGTCCGAGACTCAGATTTTATTATCTCGTATTTCTTCCATTAACTTTCTATGTTCTTATATTTCATACTTCATTTCAATGTTCAATGGCATCATGCCTCAACTCGATGTTCGTCAACCGAACGACCCGAAGGTCCCGAACACCTTTCGAGGTATCATGTCATATCCGATAGTTCCGTCACATTCATGCCACAACTGTATTCTTTCGTAACGAAGCCATCTTTTATGATCTCGTGCACGTGGGCACGTTTCGACACATTTATCATCTATCCTTCGTGCCGTGCACTTGCTGAACGCATCGAAGCCATATTTCCATGTTCTATGCCTTAGTGTTTAATGTCCGTGGCTTGCATGCTAGGGCGCTTGCCTATTGTCTTTCAATTTTCTAGCCTTCTAACTCGTACACGAAGGCACGAAATGGCTCGTGCACTAAGGCACTCGTCGAATACAGTTATCTCATGTTCTTGCGGCTTGCGCACCGAGGCGCTCGCCTTTGCGATATCCAATATTCAATAGCGACTCGTGCATTTGATGCACGTTTCATTTCAATTATTCTAACTAGTGTTCGACTCACACTACGATTTATCTTCCGATCGAACCACGTCCGTGGCCTCGATAGGTTAACTTAGCATACATTGATATATTCTGACTTAGGCATGAAGGACTAAAAAGAAGAGTCAATCCTCCTACCTTGAGTCGATATGCCTTGTCGTTTCGTCGAGCCGATGTGGCTCGATTTTATAACTTTGTTGTACGGCCAAATCTCCTGACTTAGTCATTCGAGCACTTCGTGCTTCATTGAATTATATGTCCGATTTGGCTTACCGTGCCAATGTCTCAGTCCGTCGCAAGGCGACGATTTGGTTTCACGGACCCCTTATTGAATATGGCAAAATGTCGACCTCTAATATTTCTGCGTCAACATATAGCCTGCACACGAAACCAACTAAAACTAATACTTACATCGATTCGGACTTGCCCCTTGGTCGATTCGATTTCTTAGAATCTTTGAGCCATCTCAACGCACTTATCCTTCGGGGCAACGAGACGCTTCGCATCGATTCAACTCGATGAAATTCTTTGAGACAATGCAACTCTTCGTATCGACTTAGTTTTGATGTATTGCTCGGGACAACGTAACTCTCGTATCGATACAATTCATTCGGTCAATGCGACTCATTGAGTCAACGTCTCAGCGTAATGTACCGTACGGTATGGGACATTATAGAATATACTACTCAAAATAAGGTTCGTCCTCGAACCAAAACCAACACTCCGATTAAGTATTTTATAGATCGTTTCATGATCTCGTCCCAACAATGTTGTTCGGTTTCACACTATCTTGCAAGCTTTTCATTAACATTCTAAGTCTTTCCTGCAGCTTGATTTGAATTTTGTATACAAGTCGATTTGGAACCGTACCTATATTCAAGGCGTCCCGAAGATATATGTATTTCGACCAAGTCCAGCAGTAGCAAATTGGAATAAAGCTGACAGGTAAATTTCAATCCTATGCTTGTCATCTCGTACTCTCGATCGGACTTATCTTTAGCAACTGTTCTCAAAAAATTTATCGCATACGTATATTCGATACATACGTGATTGATTCAATAAAGTCACTGCACGCGACGTAATTCAAAATTGTATTCCTTATTTCGTATGTTTCGTATGGACTATCAACTTTATGCGTCGCATCGAGCCGTCGCGTATTCGATCGCAATGATCCTCCGTAACGTCTTACGTTCGAAGTCGCCACCCAACTATTTCCGAAGTCTGTCTATGCAACTTATCTCGATACGATTTCTTTTTTCAACATTCGGGACTACGCCCACTAGGTTACTTACCTAGACACCGTGCTTAAATTCTCCCGACGCAAATTTAAATTGACATTGCTCAAAGGCCATAATCTATCCGACACAATAGTTTATATCGAGACAACGGTGCTCAAGGCAAAAATCGCTTTGACTCAAAGTATCTACGATGCATCTTACATCCGATTTCCTAACGAGTAGGAATTCACTAGCCAAATTCCCAACTTATCCGTCTTGTAACATCGAATATAAGTTCGATTCACGCAAGCTCAATTGCAAGGAAACTGCGTAGCAAGTATCAGACCGCTAAAAAGGTACTCAAAGAGTACAAAGGTGAAATAGGTAGACTTACCGACCTACTAGCTGAGGTTAGAAATAATGTTAGTGAGTCTGGTGAGCTTTCTTCAACAAAGCTCTTATTACACGAGACTACCAAGTCATCTGAAGAGAAAGACAAAATTATTGACCAACTCAAGGAAGAACTTTCTATAGAGAAGAAAAGTCTTCGATGTGCACAAATCAGAATGGAATCACTCACCTCTGATTATACTAAGTTGTATGACACTTCCAAAAGATTGGAAATTAGGTTAGAAAAATAGCCTGAGCCTGCTGCTTCCTTCCCTAACACGTGTCACTTACCGAAAAATCGGAACATTCCCAAGCCAAACACTGTCAGACCTAACCATATAAAACCTTTTCCCCAAAAGGTTAAGCCCAAACAAGATTATAGGTATGCTTTCTTCTATCCTAGAAAACCTAAACCTACCAACCATGCACACCACTCAGCTTTCAACACTCGACATGCATAATGTCATTATTGCGGCCTCATTGGTCATATTTCATCTGCATATAGAATGAGAAAGCTTGTTGATTTAAATGTTTATGCTTGGATACCTAAAGCTAACAATTCAGGACCCTACAAGAAATGGGTACCAAAAGTTTCATCTGCAAACTGTTTTGTAGGTGGAATACCCTTCACATGCTAGAAGCAAATGGATCCTCGACAGCGGTTGCTCACGGCATATGACCGTTGACGCTACCCTATTTGCAATACTGTCGAAGAAAAAGAAGGAAGGCTATGTCTCCTTCGGTAATAACTTGAAAGGGTATATTATTGGTAACAGTAATGTTGGTAAGTCTCCATATCCTGTGATTAAGGATGTCTGTCTGGTTACCGAGTTGAAACATAATCTACTCAGCATAAGTCATCTAGCTGATCATGGTTATGGCATCAACTTTGGCAAAGTCAAATGTACTATAGTTGATAGCTCAACTGGTAGTACTATCTTTGAAGGTATCAGGGAAGACAATATATATGTTTTCTATTTGTTAGAAGAAACTAACATTTCAGGTAGATGCTTAATGGCCAAGAGTGATGAGAGTCATCTGTGGCATATGAGACTCGGTCACGCTAATATGGATACGATCTCAAGATTATCCACAAAGAAGCTAGTACGCGGTTTACCGGACATTACATTCAAGAAGGACTCGGTATGCAGCCAATATGAAAAGAACAAAGCTACCAGATCCACATTCAAGTCAGTAAACGCAGTATGTACTACTAGACCTCTACAATTGCTTCATATGGACTTATTTGGTCCTAGCAGAGTTGCTAGCCTCGGAGGTAAACTTTATGCTTTCGTAATTGTAGATGATTTCTCTAGATACACGTGGGTATATTTTTTGACACGCAAGAATGATGCATTATCCGAATTTGTCGCCTTTTGTAAGAAAGTACAGAATGAAAAAGGTTACATGATCACTCGCATAAGAAGCGATCATGGAGGCGAATTCGAGAATGCTGATTTTGAGCCATTTTGTGACACATACGGTTTTGTACACGAGTTCTCCTGCCCTAGGACTCCACAACAAAATGGAGTTGTGGAACGTAAGAACAGAACTCTAACCGAAATAGCCAGAGTGATGTTAAACCAGTTTAGCCTACCTAAATATTTCTGGGCTGAAGCTGTCAACACAGCTTGCTTTGTACTCAATAGAGTTCTAATTCGACCCAAATTGAAGAAGACTCCATTTGAGTTATGGTTTGATAGAATTCCATCTGTTTCATACTTTAGAATATTTGGCTGTAAATGTTTTATTCTTAATACAAAAGACAATTTGGGAAAATTTGATGAAAAGGCCGATGAAGGTATATTTTTAGGTTATGCGGCCAAGAGCAAAGGATACAGAGTCTTCAACAAAAGAACCATGATCATCGAAGAGTCAATCAACGTCACCTTTGATGAACTAAATCAGATGACGATCGATGACAATGATGAAGATTCAACTGTACCAAGCTCAACATCAGCTGATCCTCAACCAAGCTCTGCACTAGCTGAACCTCCTAGAGAAGATCCAGGAACCAGCTATTTTCAGAATCTTCCAAAAAGGTTGAAATTTACAGCAGATCATCCAAAAGATTTGGTAATTGGTGATATTACCAAAGGAGTAAGTACTCGTACATCCAGTAGAGATATTGTTTCTAGTGTTGCATTTATTTCACAGCTAGAACCCAAAACTATTGATGAAGCATGTAGTGATAGTTTTTGGATAGATGCTATACAAGAGGAATTAAACCAATTTGAACGGAATCAAGTTTGGGAACTTGTTCCCAGGCCTATTGATCATCCGGTCATTGGCACCCGTTGGGTATTCCGAAATAAACTAAATGAGAATGGTTTAGTGACTCGTAATAAGGCTCGACTCGTAGCTCAAGGATACAATCAAGAAGAAGGTATCGACTACGATGAGACTTATGCCCCAGTTGCGAGATTAGAATCCATTCGCATGTTATGTGCATTTCCATGTTTTCATGATTTCAAACTATTTCAAATGGATGTCAAGAGTGTTTTTTTTAATGGTTTTATAAAAGAAGAAGTTTTTGTAGCACAACCTCCAGGTTTCACGAATTTCAAAAACCCTGATCATGTTTTCAAGTTGAAGAAAGCCTTATACGGTTTAAAACAAGCCCCTCGTGCTTGGTATGATCGTCTAAGCTCTTTTCTACTTGACAACGGTTTTTCAAAAGGCAAGGTTGACACTACACTGTTTATTAAGTCTTTTAATGGCAAACTTCTTTTAATTCAAATCTATGTTGATGATATTATATTTGGATCTACTAATGAATCTCTGTGTCAAGAATTTTCTAAGTGTATGCAGAATGAGTTTGAGATGAGCATGATGGGAGAGCTGAAATTCTTTCTCGGATTACAAATCAAACAAACTGATAATGGGACATTTATAAATCAAGTCAAGTATACAAAAGACCTGCTAAAGAAGTTTGATCTGGACAATGTCAAACCGTATTGGCACTCCAATGGCAACTTCAACAAAGCTTGATTCAGATGAACAAGGCAAGCCAGTCGACACACGTAAGTATCGAGATATGATTGGTAGTTTACTTTATTTAACTGCTAGTCGTCCAGATATAATGTTTAGTGTTTGCCTGTGTGCACATTTTCAAGCTAACCCAAAGGAATCACATCTGTCCGCAGTTAAGCGTATCTTTCGATACCTTAAGGGCACTTCTTCTGTTGGCTTGTGGTATCCCAAAACTAAGTTCTTTGACCTTATTGGTTATTCGGATGTAGATTTTGCTGGATGCAAAGTTGATAGAAAAAGTACCAGTGGCACATGTCATTTCTTAGGCAAGGCTTTAGTCTCATGGTTTAGTAAAAAGTAAAATTTTGTAGCCCTATCAACAACAGAGGCTGAGTACATCGCCGTAGGACGTTGTTGTGCTCAGATTTTGTGGATGAAACAAACCCTAGAAGACTATGATTTATTTTTCACACATATTCCCATTTTCTGTGATAACACGAGCACTATTAATTTGACTAAGAATCCAGTATGTCACTCTCGTACTAAACATATCGAGATTCGACATCACTTTCTTAGAGATCATCATCAAAATAGAGATATAAACCTTGTGTACATAGATACTGAAAATCAACTAGCTGACATCTTCACTAAACCTCTAGCGGAAGATCGTTTTAATTATTTACGTCGAAAATTAGGAATTTTAGACGTCAATAATATTAATTAATTTTGTTTTATGATTATATATCATTATACAAAAACTGTGTTGGAGACAAGCCAATAAAGAGTCTGTCTGTCACCACAACTACGGTTGAAGCGAAGCGGTACTTAAGAGTTCCCCGGTGAACCTCCGCCAGCTGGGACAGTACTCCTACAGCTAATCTGAAACAGTCGCTGTGTAACGACATTTAATCTATAAAATATTATTAATTATGTTAATTGAAGTTGAAATGACTAATCTTTGAATTAAATATTTGAAATGAGATAATGAAAAAGAATGGCAAAAATCAACTTTAAAGAACCCTAGGCAAATTCGGCCAGAGCTCTGACCGAATTCGGCCCGAGTTCGGTTGAGGGTATCAGGTTATATATACAGAACCCGAGCAGCCCTTCTTCTTCATTGCTTCCAAACTAATCACAACAGCAGCAGCAGCCGCGAAGGAGCCCCGAACCCTAGCTTTTCACCACCCTCATTATTCCCATCCAAGTGGTAAAATCAATCTAAAATTTGGATTCGTGCGGAGTTCGTCGTTCTCTTCGACATACTTTGATTTCGGGAGGTATAACCCCATCTTTCTCCACTTTTCAATTAGTGCATTTTATTTCAATTTGCATAAATGGCACCCAAATTCAATCCTTCAAAGAGGAAGAAGACAAACCCTAGTGAGGAAGGGTCATCTTCGCATCCGCATACGGATTCCCTCTTCTCGCCAGTCCAAACGAGCGACGGTGCGTTCGACGGGTTTTTCTTTCAAACCCTAGACCAAGCCCTACTGTGGTATGGAGACTTCTCCATGAGATCCATATGCACAGGCGCTCCAGTCAAATGGACTGTATTTCCTGACCATCGCCATTTCTTTGAGGCATTAGGGTTACATCTTTTTGTTAAACTCTGTTTCCCTATAGCAACTAATGCCATTAGAATATTTTATTGCAATATCATATTAAACACTTTTGATGTGAGCACTCGTGTTGGAGGTATTGATATCAATTTCAATGATGACCTCTTAGCGGAGATCCTTGGTATCCCTAACGAAGGTGCACCGCTAGTTGACATCACTGAATTTGATTTTTCCGAAGGCATGACACTCGCCAGTTTCAAAGCGAAACTCTGTGCACCTGAAAGAGTACGCTCTGGAAAGTTCAAGGCTAACAACCTGAACTTGTTTAACTATGAATTGTATCGCATTATCTATTCTACTATCCTTCCAAAATCCACTTCAAAAGATGATGTGACTTCTCTTGAGCTGTCCGCCATGTACCATATTCTTAAGGGGATTCCATTTTCAGCCCCTAAGACCATGATTCAGATGATGGGTCGTTGTCGTACAAGAGATAGAAATCTCTCTTACGCGATGATTCTCCCACGCATCTTTTAGCGCTTCGATATCGATCTGTCGACTTGTACTCAGGACCCTGAGCCCAAGTTTCTTCAGTTATCTCGTCGTAGCATGACTGCTTCAGCTCTACCTCCTGCTTCTCCTACTGCACCTCCTCCACCACCTCATCAGTATGCCATGACATTTGAGGGCATACATCAGCATTTATCTGCTTTGTACGTCTCGATGACGGACATGACTCGCCAGCGTGAGTTCCGCGACGTCACCCGCTATCAGGCGCTTGCAAACTCCTTAGCTGACCTTCGTTTCTCCCAGACTGGTCATTCAGCCGGTTCCATCCCTAGAGATCCAGCTTTCTCTGGTTACCGCTGTGAGGATGAGGCTGTTCATACCTACTTCCAGCCCGGTAACGTCTATAATTGGTACCGTCTTGACCGTGCTCCACATCATGATTATGTTGGTGAGTTCTATGCTGGTGCCCCTCCACATCCTTCTGGAGCTGGTACCTCTGGAGCTGGTACTTCAGGACATGCTGGTCGAGCTGCTGATGATGATGATGAGGATGATGATAAGGAGATGTGACTATATGATTTTGAGTGATATTTTATGATGCACTTGGAAATGCTCCGACATTCCAAGTTATTATCAGTACTTTTTTATTAGCACTTTTTAGTTTGCTTCAATACTCTTTTCTTTTCATGGACATGTTTATTATGCCTCAGTTTATGGCATTCAGTTTATTTCAGCACTATGTTTCAGTTTCAGTTTCAGTTTATGATAGCACTATTTCTTATATTGTTTTATGCCTTATTTCTTTTATATATGTTTTCTCACTATTTGTTACTTATGCATTTGATTGCGGGGGACCTTCATCTTTTGTAATTATTATGCTAAGTGACAAAGGGAAAGAAAATTAAAGATCTAACATTTTTTTTGAGATAATATAGGATATGAACAATTTCTACTTTTTGATTTTTTGAACAAGCTTAATGTTATATCATTCATAGTTTGTCAATTATCAAAATGGGGGAGATTGTTGGCCCATTTGGTCATATGGTCAAACCTGATTTTAATAATTTAATAAACTCTGTCTGGATATACAAAGCTAATCGGGACATCTCAGACTCTTGAACATGATCGAGAATGGCTATCCACTGAATTCAAGACCGATGATCTGTTTGCCTACTCGAGTCTGTAATTCCTTATGCAATGTATTTTTTATTTTATTTGAGTCTAGGAATATGTTGTACACCGAGTCGTACTGGCAAATAGGCTACCCTTAAATGAGTTCAAAATGTTTTTAAAATGTCCTCTCAAAAAGGTTTAAAAAAAGGTTTTCAAAAAGGTTTTCAAAAATCACCAAAAAGCTTTTTCAAAACCCTAACTAAACCCTGACTTAACCCTGACAGAACTCGGACCGAGTTCGGCCAGAGTTCGATTAGTGGTCGTTGTGATTTTGAATCCTTGGAACTTGGTCCTCCTGCAGTTACGGTTTTGATCGAGATTTGCTCATAGAGTTCTGCCCGAATTCTGTCCGAATTCTGTCAGAAGTCTGCCTTTAAAATTCCTATAAATAGAGAAGGATTTCGATCATTTCAACTCACTCATTCACTTTCAATCTTCTCTCTATCTAAAGCTTTCAGTCTTCCAAAGAGTTTTTTCTAGAGCTTTCAATTTCAGATCCCAAGCCAATTACAATCCTCTAGTCGATTTGCCAGTGCGGTACGGTCTAGAAGTTTCTGAAAGATTGTAATCAGAAGGCTTGATTGAAGAATACCTCTTCACATTTGAAGTTGGACGAGTTCTTCGTATCAAAGCTCGCGTTGTAGAAGTTGCAAGGACTTCGTAAGAAAACTTACGGTTTTTTCAATAGTGGATTCAACTGGTAGCAAGAGTTCTACCGACTGGATTAGTCCTCAACAGAGGGAAACCAGTATACATCGATGTCTTTGCGTTTGCTCTCTTAACTCTGTCTTTACTTTATTTCAGTTGTGATTAATATTCTGTGACTGTGCTGCTAACATTGTTTTAATTAGCATTATGCCGCTGCCAACTCTATTCACCCCCCTCTAGAGTATTACGCTTTACTATTTCGTTCCTACAACAATCTCGTATTGTTTCGTGGCACGACTTCTTACCAGCATGGACGCACTCGCCCTTGTACCGACACAAGGTGAATACGTCTCATTCCTTCCCTGTCATGCTATAAGTGCTCCCTAAGTAGGATCTATGTGCGGGACACATACGTGCCTGCACTTTCAACCCATCGTTCCTTAACTATATGATGGTCGTTGGCATATTTGTGCCAAAATGGACTAAAGGCATTTCTTTTCTTTCTTTTCTTTTCTCTCTTTCTTTTCTTTCCTTTCTTTCTCGAATTTTGGTTGGCCGGCGTCTCTCGTAGTGGGTTGTTGTCCCAATTACGGAGACTACCACTGCATACCATCATTTGTGGCTTTTTACATCTCGTTAAAAGTCGCTAATCGTCTTACGGATGTGCGCCTATCAAAGATTCAATCTCTCCTAGGCCGAATGGTCCCGGTGCCCCGGTGCACCCATTCGGATGGAACATTTTGTGTACGAAAATATTATCACAATTATCTCAAGTCCATTCAAGCAACCAAGCACTATTATTCAAACAACCAAACATAGTCTTGAGTCCGAGACTCAGACTTTATCATCTCATATTTCTTCCATTAACTTTCTATGTTCTTACATCTCATACTTCGTTTCAATGTTCAATGGCATCAGGCCTCAACTCGATGTTCGTCAACCGAACGATCCGAAGATCCCGAACACCATTCGAGGCATCATGTCATATCCGACAGTTCCGTCACATTCATGTCACAACTGTATTCTTTCGCAACGAAGCCATCTTTTATGATCTCGTGCATGTAGGCATGTTTCGACACATTTATCATCTATCCTTCACGTCGTGTACTTGCCATATTTCCATGTTTTATGCCTTAGTGTTCAATGTTCGTGGCTTGCACGCTAGGGCGCTCACCTATTGTCTTTCAATGTTCTAGCCTTCTAACTCGTGTGCGAAGGCACGGAATGGCTCGTGCACTAAGGCCCTCGTCGAATATAGTTATCCCATGTTCTTGCGGCTTGCGCACCGAGACGCTCGCCTTTGCGATATCCAATGTTCCATAGCTACTCGTGCATTTGATGCACGTTTCATTTTAATTGTTCTAACTAGTGTTCGACTCACACTACGATTTATCTTCCGATCGGACCATGCCCGTGGCGTCGATAGGTTAACTTAGCATACAATGATATATTCTGACTTAGGCATGAAGGAGTAAAAAGAAGAGTCAATCCTTCCACCTTGAGTCGATATGCCTTGTCGTTTCGCCCAGCCGATGCGGCTCGATTTCATAACTTCGTTGCACGGCCAACTCTCCTGACTTAGTCATTCGAGCACTTCGTGCTTCATTAAATTATACGTCCGATTTGGCTTACCGTGCCAACGCCTCAGTCCGTCGCAAGGCGACGATTTGGTTTCGCAGACCCCTTACTGAATAAGGCAAAATGTCGACCTCTGTAACCCCTCTTTCCGAAAATCTTGAGAATATTTTATTTTAGTTATTAAATATATATATAGGTAGCAACCTTAAAAGTCCATATACTAGTTAGTGGTTATGTTTGGTGGGCCTAAAACCCTACCCAATGTGAGCCAAGCCCACACCAAAGTTTTCTTAAGCCAATACCTATATAATAAAATGCTCTAGCCTTGTGACCATATGTATAGTTATAAAATGGTATATTTTTAGGCTTTATACCATTTATAGGTAATGGATAATTCTGCATGTTTGGTATAAACCAAATTATCTAACATCCTAATTATAACAAGAGCTGACCAATGCACAACCTTGTTTATCTCTAGAGCCCTTTTGTTTCACTACTACCTTTACTCACACATAGACCCAAGAGGAGCCGACCCATATCTTTTTCCCAAATTTCACTAGGCCTATGCCCAAGCCCAACCGGGCTAGCCGAATACTTTCCATGTATATATAAACACATCATACGGGAAAAACCCTAACACTCAATGCAACCATCACTTTATTTCATTGCCTCCTTCTTCTCGTTCTCCATGCTAAGCACCGCCACCACCATGGCCATCACCAAGTTTGACCTCACCAACATGAAAAGCGGCCGTCGTTCACACGCTATTACGGCTCGCCTCCATGCGCGAGCCTGGCTAGAACAGAGCATGCCACGTGTACCCACGTCTGCAGTGTAGACCATCCGGCCGAACCAGCACCACAACTCTGCCATGTCTCGTCTTTGATCCCTTGCAAGCCCAACTACCACACCGCCCCTGGATGCATTTCTCGTCCGAGCTCGTACGGCACCTCGTCGAGATACCGTTATCCCTCACGAGCCTCCATGCTGCTATTGCTTCGCCAACCGCCCTTCTTCCCGGTGTATGCGCGTACCCCCCTTGTGAGTAGTAAGCATGGATATTTAGTTCGAACAAGCAACGTATGGCCGGTGATAAGCAAGCTGATGTGTTAAATATGGGCTAGACAATATTCTTCTTGCTAAAGATACTTTAGCTTGGAAGCTGCTTACCCATCAAGTATACTTGCATGAGAATTGATTGCCAGCAAGAAGAAGTTTGGCTTTTGATACTAAAGTATAGGTAATTTTTATAAACCACCCTCATTTTCATATTATTTTAATAGTGAACCATTAGAATAGTTAATTTATAAATATATAGAGAGAGGAATTAGAGTGCAGTACTTTACATAAGGAGAGAAGAAATTCTCCATCTTCCAGCACAACTTTATTGAAGTGGTATTTTGTATTTACACCCTTCTAATGTTCTCTATCTGCATCTAACCCCCCATCTTCCTATTAATCTCAACTAATTAATATTTTATTTAAGAAAAGACTAGATTCTTTATTTCTATTTCCAAGGTATCATGATGGCATCAGTTTCCATAGCATCATGTAGCATTAGAATAGATACTTACACATATGCCCCCATGTTTGACTTTAGACATCATATTCCATAAATTGATAAATTACAGGCTTAACCAATTTTTAACTAGGAACCTAGTTGATTAGTTATATAGTACAATCAATATACTATTATGTAAGTAGAGTAACTAATTGCAGATTAGAGAAGAGCCCTCTTTCATCCTGTGCAAATGTTTTAATATAGGTAATTTACTCATTAGACCCTTCAAAAATGTATAATTACAATTCTATTCTAAAACAGAAATTCTATTTCTAAATTATTTTAATTACTTTGTGCACATTTGACATATTGAGATAAAACTTGCACCAACAGGACCGTACCAATTTTTTGGTCCTGTATGCCAAGTTTGGTCTGATTCTGAGACAGTTAATCGGATTGCCATTTTGCGGGCCTCACGATTCGATTCAAGGGGCAATTTTGTGCACGGCCCACCGAAATCCAACTTTGGACATATGGTTGGGTTCGTAACATCAAAACGAATTCGTAGACATGTAGTTTGACGACTTTAGAGATCATTGACTCTGGCACGCTTTTTGGTGCAAAGCGGGTCCAACGGCGGACACCGTTTTGACCCGAAATTACGGTTTTGGTCCTGTGTTTGGAATTTGACTCAAGGATAGGCAATCCTAGCTAATTTGACTATTCTGAGAACATGGTGATGTTTATTTCAGCTTTCGGGGACTGTTGTACAAGTTTTGACTATTGTGGCACACTGAGTGGTTTGGATTATCGGTTTCACCAGCAAAGGACTACAGGCGAGTACAGTTTATTGTTTGTTTTCACTATTGATTCTTACTATACATTATTGTTAGTCGATAGATGTGTGATTTCAGTCTTTATGTTAATTTATTTCTTTGTGATGTCGGGGGAGGTAAAGTACCGAAGATATGTGATCTGACCTTAGATAGTGTAGACAGTGATTTATTATTACAAAATAGACAGTGTAGACAGTATTTTATTATTGTAAAGTAGACAGTGTAGACAGTGAATTATTATTGCAAAGTAGACAGTGTAGACAGTGATTTGTTATTGCAAAGTAGACAGTGTAACTTTAGACAGTGTAGACCGTGTCGCATAATTGTCCCGAGACCGATCACATATCAAAGGTACTACAGTCAGTCGGTGAGTATTTTTTGTATTTTATTTTCTGTTCTTAGTATTCAGTTTTATTCTGTCTTTTTTCTTTTTATTTTATAAATAATATATCTAAAGGCTAACATCTGTTATATAGTCATTTTCATATATTGGAACTGCATTCAGTGAATTGTACTCGTTCCATTCCTGACTGAAAATCAATAATTTTCAGGTTAGCCATGGATTCACTTAGCATGGGAGGTACGAGGGTACTTGCAGACAAAAGCCTAAAGACTAGCTAGATAGTTGAGTTATAGTCATTCAAATATTTGTACAAGTTTATATTTTTCTGCAAATGTAAAACTTGTGATCATTGTAAATTAAATTAATTTTTGTGGATGAGCATTACTTGTAATTTTGGGCATTGTGGCTACACAGCATTCTACCGTCGAATCTGCGACGTAAGCTAGCTTGGACACGTCTCGTATCCGGAAAAAAAAAAACGGGTGCGGGTCATGACAGCCTCTAATATTTCTGCGTCTACGTATAGCCTGCACACAAAACCAACCAAAATTAATACTTGCATCGATTCAGACTTGCACCTTGGTCGATTCGATTTCTTAGAATCTTCGAGCCGTCTCAACGCACTTATCCTTCGGGGCAACGCGACACTTTGCATCGATTCAACTCGATGAAATTCGTTGGGACAATGCAACTCTTCGCATCGACTTAGTTTCGATGCATTGCTCGGGATAACGTAACTCTCGTATCGATTCGCATCGATACAATTCATTCGGTCAACGCGACTCGTTGAGTCAACATCTCAGCGTAATGCGTCGTGCGGAGCGGGGCATTATAGATCGATATAATTCATTCGGTCAACGCGACTCATTGATTCAACGTCTCAGCGTAATGCGCCGTACGGAGCGGAGCATTACAGATGTGTAGGAGGTGGCTAGTATAACACAACCTCAGGATTCCATTCCCATCCAATGCTTCTATCGATTTAAGTTACTTAGTTTAACCCTAAGTTGGTCTTGGAATCACATGTTGTGGTCACATGATCATTCTCCTAGATGTGGTACCTTGGTACGGATACCCTAAGTATAAATCCACATCGACTTATAGAGTCCCGAATCCGGATCCATCCTTAGTGTAATGCGTCAATCAAGCAATCATCGTACCACGCCAATATTACTCAATAATTACCAAGACTGTTTTGGGAACATGAATGTACTGACGTTTAACACGTAGGATCGCTTAGCATGTAGATTAGCACCACAGTGCACATATAGAATTGTACCTCGATACACACGTAGAATATTCTAGCACTTATGCAGGTAATCATGTCAGGAACATGGTCAAGCCAAGTAGGCGCATAGAAATCTCTTGACAGTTAGGTCACATAGGCGCAAAAGAATACTTAGGCGCATAAGTATATATAGGCGCATTAGACACATAGGCTAAGCTACTCACCATAGTATAAGGCCAGGACAAGTAAAATTATAAATCCAATAAAAATAAATGCATAGGGCAGACAGGCGCATAAAGTGGTCGGGTTCGGACAGAAAGCTTACGCATGACATAGCCAGACGCATAGCAACCCTAGACTCATAGCGACCATAGACGCATAGCAACCCTAGATGCATAGCGACCATAGACGCATAGCAATCATGGACGCACAGCGATCATAGACGCATAGCGACCATAGACGCATAGCAATCAAGCATGCGCTTTCTGCACATGCTGACAGGGTTCATGCGTCCAGTTTTCATGACCACTTGGCATTTCTGCCCATTGGCCTACTGGGCACACGGAGGGTCGTCGTCCCCAAACAATAAGTCTGTTATGGAAGTTCTGAAAACTTTTAATGGCCATAACTTGTGTTCTAGGACTCAAAATCTGACGAAATAAAAGTCAAAATTGCATAACATCAAATTCTCTACTACAAGGAGCAACTAGTTTTCAAAAATAAGCAATTTTAAGACATCATTTCCATCGAAACCCCTAATATTCAAACCTAGATCTACACTACACTAGCCATCAAATTCGAAAACTTTAAGAACTAAACTTACAGAGAAAATTTAGATACTTAATTGTCATGACCCGCATCCGCTTTTTCGGATACGAGACGTGTCCAAGCCAGCCTACGCCGCAGAGTCGACGGTAGAACGCTGTCGCGGCCAAGATGCTCAAAATCACAAAAACTAAACTTTATTACTCATTCATATTTCTAAATTTATTACAATATTTATATTTAAAGAAAATATAAAGTTCTCACAATTAATGAAAATGATACAACTGATATCTATTTTTTGGTTTCTATCTGCAAGTACACCCGTATATCCCAAAGCTAAGTGAAGCCACAGCTAACCTGAAAAATGTTGGTTTCCAGTCAGGAATGGAACAAGTACACAAACCGATGACAATGCGAAAATACAATAGAATTAACAAGACATGAAAATAATATATGAGAGATGAAAACTAGAAAGTAACTGATGACATGGCAAATGGTAAAGAAGAAAGGAAGACAAATAAAATACAACTATCTATGTGTTTTGAAATATCATGTTCGATATGTGAACGACTAAGGGGTAAATACGGCACCCTGCACGTGTCGTGTGCCGCTGCTATCAGTCAAGATTAGACATATTGGGATGGGTAAGGGGTAGTTCACATGTCTACTAAGACATTTCTCCGCCCAGCTAGTACTCATGGAATCAGGTCGCAAGCATGGTAATCATGTAAATGACAATCAAGAATATATAGTAAATCCAAGATACTAATCTCCGTGTGACGAGCGTGTCAACAAGCAGCAAGCCATATGTATAAACATAAAATGAAAAGACTGCTATGAATCGAAAGTAATCAGAAAGTGCACTTGTCTGAGGTCCTTTGCTGGTGAAACCGATAGTACAACCACTCAGATGAGTCAATAAAGTCAACACAAGCAAAAAGTCTTCGGATGCTGAAATAGACATTACCAATGTTCTCAGAATAGTCAAATTAGCTAGAATTGTCTATCCTTAAGTCCAATTCTGGACACAGGGATAAAACGATAATTTTGGGTCAAAACGGTGTCCGCCGTTGGACCCGCTTTGTACCGAAAAGCGTGCCAGAGTTTATGGTCTCTAAAGTCGTTAAACTATATATCTATAAATTTGTTTTGATGATACGAACCCAACTGTATGTCCAAAGTTAGATTCCGGCATGCCGTGCACAAAATCGCCTGTTGAATCGGACCGTGGGGTCCGCAAAACGGCGATCCGGTTAAATGTCTCAGAATCGAACCAAACTTGACATACAGGACCAGAAAAATGATACGGTCCTGTTGGCGCAAGTTTCGTCTCGATCTGACGAACGTGCACAAAGTAATTGAGAAATTTACACAGAGGCCGATACGGTAAATTTCGACGGATACGCATCAAATTCGTCGTGCACACACAACCAATTTGAATTCCGTCAAAGTACACACGTCTACGAAGCCATTACGCACCTTTCGATGCTTTCGGTTCGCGACCACGTTGCCCGGATTGGCGGGACGCACGTCGTATGAAAGCTTTTCTATGTTTTTGAAAAACAGTTTTATCGAGTTTTTCTCGATTTTGCGAATCAGTTTTCACGAAGCGTGGTTGACGAAATCAGGATCTACAAAAGAAGTTATGAAGCCCTATAGGTTGTCTACCACTGTGTTTAAATAGTTTTATAGAAAACGTAGTGTTCTGGTTAATAACAGTCTTCCAATGAGGACTTCTGAATTGTTCTTTTTGTTGTTTTACACTTAGTTTTTCGTCGGTTTTTGAATTGATTTCTTGAAAAATCTAGTCGAGTATATTCGAATCTATTTGAAGGGTCACGTAGGTGTTTATATAGGCTACGCAATGACAAGGTGTCTTGCCTGGTAGGACGCCTGGTGTACTACAATGATCAATGTGGCACGAACTGCGACTTCGGGTAACAACTACACAAGGTGACTTCTGAATTGTTCTTTTTGTTGTTTTACACTTAGTTTTTCGTCGGTTTTTGAATTGATTTCCTGAAAAATCTAGTCGAGTATATTCGAATCTATTTGAAGGGTCACGTAGGTGTTTATATAGGCTACGCATAGGTTTTCGTAGCTTGCAAAACGATGAAATGATGAGTACGAAAAGGGAAGGGGAACGGGGTTACCTGGGCCTATGCTGCTGCTGTTGCAGTCGCAACCTCGCGCGCGCACGGGATTTAGCCGTCGACTCCGGTCGTGCGCGGCGGCGCGGCGGTGGCCGGGGTGTGCACGCAGAGGGGGTCGCGGCCAGGGTCGTTGGGTTGGAGATGTAGAGTTAGGGTTTATGGCTCCTCCTCCATCGATCTCTCTATATATAGCGCTCGGCTATATATATTGTTCTGTTGTAACAGAAACGTGGGGGGAGATTTCGGGCTGGGTTTGGGCTGGCCTGGCTTGGGCCGGGCTGGGGCCTGTTTGCTTTGGGTTTAATTGTTTTATTTTGGTTTCCTTTTTCTTTATTATATATCTATATACATATAGTTACCTATATATATATATATATATATATATATATATATATATATATATATATATATTTTATATATATATATATATATATATATATATATATATATATATATATATATATATATACCATATATACTTATATATTTATATATACATACACGTATATACGTATATAATATATATTTATATATACATACACATACACACACATATATATATAATACATATTTATATATTCATACACATACACACATAGATAATATCTATTTATATATACATATCTATGGATAACTAAATATTCCAATAAAATCCTAAATTTTTAAATACCCTTTTTCTAGTGTAGGACCTATTTATATAAATATGAATATATATTATAACATTTATTTGACAAAATAATATAACCAATAATAATACTAATATTATATATTAATAACCTCAATAAAAATAATAATAATAATAACGAAATTCAATAAACCAATAATGGTGTATATACCATCATGCACAGTCTAATAATCCCAAAAATGTATAAGGACCTATTTTATACAAATATTATTGAATATTAACTAATAATGATATTTATAATATTTAATTAAGAATACTTAGAAGATACTTATTAGATCATTAAAACGGAATACGATACCATCATACCAAAATACATCAACACGAATGTCATTTGACGTCCCGCATGACTACATGGGCTTGGGCTTGGTTCGGGTCCAGTCCGGACCAGTTTGATACAACCGAGTCACTTAAACGTCAAATAATATTAATAATGAATAATTAAACTATTTATAATGGTCATGTCACAACTTGGCCTGGTTTTCCTAGTTAGGACATCCTATGACTCGACCTTCCCTACCAGGGCTAATACACTAGTCAAAGTACGCCCCTACACTATTCGTGCCATGATTTCTAGTCACCTTGTACTCAAATTCTTAACCATGACTAAAATCATCTACCGTAATAATTAACTAATTAATTATTTATAAAAATCTAAAAAAGCACCAATTAAGTAAAATAAATAATAATAAAATATTTCAAAATTTTTGGGAAGGGGAGCTACATTAATAAAGACTAATAATATCTTAGAAATATCAAAGAATAACATTTGTAAGTGGTCTCTCCATTTAGTGCAAGATGTTCTTGCCTAGGTGGGTTGGTGGGAGAAAATGAAATGAGAGTGAATGGGGAGAGAGAGTGTGGAAGAGAATATTTATAGGGGTGGGGCAAGGTAGTTCCACTAAACCCTAATCCCTATTATGCTCTAATCACATGACTAATGACATGTTCTATGCTACATGATACAAATAATTAAAAATCTATGTAAAATTTTGATCACAACATGGTCCAGTTATTCCATTATTGAAGCAGTAAACCACACCTACAACCAGACAAGGACAAGGGGTGGCACACTACTCCGCGATGAGACACTGTTCCATGCCATGACCAGGTGCAATTTACAGGATGCATATAATGTTCAAGATACAGGTGCCAGATACCATATACAGGAAAATGTAAAAATTTACGTATACCGAAGACGGGAAGTGACATTAACATAATAATTACAATCAAAATTATTAGAAATATTGTAACAATGATATGAAAGACTATCAAAGTGTTAGCTAGAACCATCACTATTTTTTTAGAAAGTTGTGTATAAGATATCAAAATTAATAACTACTTATATAATATAATTAAATAAATACTTAAGCCTCAACTTTTCTCTAAAGTCGAATATAGAATTATTGCAGCTTGCCAGTGGTCGATGAAGTTGAAGACTCCAAAATTTGATTTGTCAAACTCTTGCACCATTTTGTACTTCAGTCTCTATAAAGTTGCTAATTCGCCGAATAGAACACAAGATTGATTGAAAGTTTTAAAAGAGGGGAGAATTTGTTGTGGTAAAATTGGATGAATTAGTTCCTATTTATTAAATTTTTTGAATGCTAAGTGATTACAAATACCCTTATAATATAGCTATTATAACTATATTTTGGTCATTTTAACAAATTAAATGACCAAAATACTAATGATTAACATTCATAAATGATTAATTTACCAAAATAGTGTTGGTTTATTTGGTTTCAAATGAATTAATTGAAATAGTCAAAACCAAATAAATCGGAGTTCTGAAAATCCAAAGCTAAATTAGCCATAAAACTAATATTATGTAATTCAAAGTTGGGAAAGTTAGGCTAGCTGTTAAATTACCAAAATTAGGCTTCAAAATACATACACAAAAATATTGTTTTCAAAATATATATGCATTTTAAGTATAAAATATGCATATAATTGAAGGTATTTACTTAATTGTATAAGTCTTATTCAATTTTCTTCTTTTTTTTGACGGAAATCGAATAAGTAATTTACTATTTTCAAAACCAAATTCGAACTGAATTTCTTTCGAAACAAACTGAATCTCTTACTTATTTGGTTCGATTCTTGTTATTTGTGGGACGTAGGGGGTGGTGAACCGATCTGTTCCAGGTCGGTCCAGTGGATTTTGGAAAAGAAACCTAACCCGATCCTGTTGGACGGTTGAACCAGACTTAGATTTGGGTGGGTAGGGAGGGTTCAAACCCAGCCAGATCCGATTGAATTGTGTCTTCGGTCGATCTTTTGGTTGATCGGGGCTAGGTCATCCTAGCTTAGGTTTTAGATTGTCTGGCCCCACTTCACACCATGATATATATATATATATATGTTGGACGAATACGAACACACATATAGATAAAGTTAAAATCAAGATACGGGTACGAGATATGAAACATTTTCAAATATGTACACTATTATTCAAATATTGCTTGAACACAGTCAAAGGTTACTGATATCGATACAGATACAGATACAGATACAGATACGTATATGAACACCATTTATTGCTGTCTCTGCAGCATAGGAGACTTTAAAGAAAGAGAAGCTATTACAATTCAAGAATTTTTTGTGTGGATCAAGTTGGTGGTGTTATGGAATAGTACAATCTCTCTATTAAGTTCCAAGCGGATACTTACAAGCATAATCGCCACAATGAACAAATATATATATTTCAAGATATATAATGTGATATGATATTTTTCAAGATGAACAAGGATTTCAAAACCCTTGTGCTCTCGAGCTTGGAGCTTCTGGTGAAATGCCATCTTGATTATAACCCTTCTTCTTAGAAAAGAATGCCGACAGCATTGGTATTAATTTCTTCTTCTTCTTCTTCTTCTTCTTTACTTGGCCAGCTTCTCGTTCCACAAAGGACTGCCTCTGCAGAACTTGCTGCTCCTCTGGATTTATGATTCGGACAAGTGTTGGTGGATTGGCAAACTTAACGGACCTCTTCTTCTCGAGCCCCATAGGTGTTTCTGTCTTGATCTCGAACTCAATATCGGCGTTCTCTACGAACTTGATGTCTTCGATCTCGGGCTCGACGACTCGCTCGGCAGCTGCCGGTTCTCTAGCTTTCAGTTGCTTCAGCTCCATCCTGGTCTTCTCTAGCTCTTCCGCGAGCGAGCTTAGGCAGCTCGCCATGGCAAGGCTTTCTTCTCGCGCCTTCTCGAGGCTTTGCTTGGTTTCTTCCAGCTCGGCCGCTATGGGCTCTAGTTCATGTGTAACGCTGTGCTCGTTCTTGATCGATTCATTTCGTATCTACTCAAGAAAACTGCGGTCACGTATACTAAATTCACACTTCATCATGACATGAAGACTATTTAGTTATGGAAAATACTAAAATGACCGCGGGAGGGGTGAGCGCAGGCCTGTCCCGCGTCTACATGTCTTCCTCTCATTCACCCCCCCCCCCCCCCCCCCCTCCCCCTCCCCCCCCCCCCCCCCCCCCCCCCCCCCCACCTCATGGGTCCCACACCCAAAAATTTAAGGCACCCCTCCAATGGGGGGCCGACATATGTCTGCGGGCCAGGACTGCGGTCCATATAGCAGCTCCGTTTAGTTATATATGCATGTGAAGCAATTGGGAGAGATCCATGCAGGGGCGGATCGAGAAAATGTAGGTACGATGGACTACCATAAGTTTGGGTGGGATACAAGTTGGCTAACCTATATAAAAAAATCAAAAATAAAATTTATATGGTGGAAAAAAAGTTAAAAAAAATACTTTTGGGGTGGCTCCCAACCCATGCTAAATGGAAGTCTTGTACGTACATTATTCCATGCATTAATGATAAGGACTGCTACATTTGCAACAATGGTCCCCAGTTTTTGCTTATTTGCCATGTGGCGGTCTTCCATTGAAAAGATTTCTGATGGCGTGTCCGAGCTAGCAGGAGGTCAGTGGACTGCCATATGACATGACGGCCACGCCCGAGGTCAAAGACCGCGGGCAAAATATCATTTCCATAATGATATTCCTACTTTAATTGGTTAATAGATTATGGACGAGTTTAGGATGGTCATAACTAAATGCACTGTAAGTCAATAAGCTTGATGGGTCAAGCTACAATCAAACAAAATTTTATAGAATTTCTCTTACAAAAATATTCAAAAATAACCTATTGAACTTTGGAATTAACAATTAGAGATTATGCACATTCAAACACCTATAAAAACATTTCTCCTAATAATTGGGGGTGCATTTTAACTTGTTTGTAACTCTCCCAATCATTACAATAGAAAGAAAGGATTCATACTTGGTTGAGCTTGTTGGCATATATCTCCCCGGCCAAGACCCTTTCTCCGAAGAGCATGACGGCCTCCTTCACCGACCGGAACGGTGCGCTCGTATCGATCTCCGCCCTCCTCGTAATTAAGTATCGTCCGTCGCCGCCACCTTCAGTCTCCATGTACTCGACCACACGTCCTCCTCCCTCCCTTAGCAAATAATAAACCTAACAAGTACGCAAATGATATAGCTATAGAGAGGGATGTAGTCTGTATATATGTACAATGCGATTAATTATATGTGGGGGTAGCTAGCTAGCTAAGGTTGGAGAAGGAGAAGAAGAAGTGGGAAGTTCGTTAGGATTTGCTTATGGTGATAATAAAATGATAGTGCTTCGTTGCTTCGCGTCCACTTCACTTGTATTCCGTTATTAGATCTTGTGTGGGATGGACGGTCCACATTTATTTGAGAGGCAGTTAGAAGAGAGTGTGATGGATCACCTACTTTTTTTTCTTTTATTTTTTTGTATTAGTCTTTTATTTCATATTGGCTTAACATATACTTAAACATATATGTACAGAGGACATGAGAAAGCCACAAGTGATTCTTCTTCTTCTTTCTTCTTCCCATATGCCATTCTGTGGATTAAATTGGAAAGAAAGGGCAAAGGAGATTCCTGGCCATTATGTGGGCCGAATTGGCTCTAGCCTTGCAAAAACCTAGCCTTGAACCAAGTTCTTAGGGTTACGGGCTGGCCCATTGGATATCACATTTTCTCATCTTCTTTGAACATAAGACCATTGGATTCATCCAATAACAACAACAACAACAACAACAACAACAACAGCAAATTGTCAATGTCGACCATTATACCGCTTTCAAAAAAGACGCAACAAAACTATTTTGACAGTCACCAAAAGTTGTTCTAAAATTAACAATTTATTTTTAATTTTTTTATAATTTTTTTTTCTTTGAGATGTCCAACGTAATGCACGAGACTTAGTGCACGATGCGTTGCATGCCATTTGGACCCACTGTCCACGTCTCCTCCACGGTTCGATTCTGAGATCGTCCGCCTAGCCAAGAAGATTATACCTCTTCTCACTGACCACAAGAGCCAGATGAGTTCGATTTTGTAAATTGTTATTATATTTTTTTTTAATAAGTTACTATTATCAAACAACCATGAACTACTTTCCCAAAAAAAAAATAAACAAAACATAAAGAGTCTGCCATAACCAATCCCAATTAATCCATGCTAATTAATCCGTACATATAATTTTGACTAAAATGCAGGAATTGACCTACTATAGGGTCTAAGAGGTCATAAAATGATCTAAAATTGTATTTGATTAGATTTGAAGTTTTGACTCAATTACATCAGGTTGTAATGAAATTATGGATTTTATAGATTATATCTAATATTGAGTTAGATAAAATTGGATTAGAATGCTAGATATTTGCAGGGGGCGGAACCAGGTACGGCATGGGGTGGGTTCCAGCCAATCCCAAAAGATTTTTTTTTTCCCATATAGTTTTTTTTTTTGTAAGAGTTAGTCCATAGCTAACCCATCCCTATCCATCATAGTCCATCCCAGTGTATGTTTTTGGATCCGCCCTCTGTAGATTTGATAGGATTATACTAATTATTCATGTGTCTCCGACACTCCTTAATAACTATAATTTTGAATACTATTATTTTTTTTTTCAGAAACACCACTTCGTTTTTTATTATATAGATGTGTGTATGTATTATAAATTGTTATAGATTTTTTTTAATCGTTTTACTCTAAATTCCATTAAAAAATTAATTACTTAGATGGGGGTAGTGCATGCATTCCTCCCGCATTCCTTGAAAAATATTCTCCTGCCACATCTCTTGATAAATTATTTATTATATTATTTAATAATAATATTTTAAAATTATTGACTTACCAACATTTACACATCTCTACTATTATAAAGATGTTTAAAAATGACTCAAAACAATTCGTTTACGTACGTATGTATATAATTACATAATTAAGAAAAATAAAAATTATAAAATCTTGGTATTATATAGTTATCTCGTAATATATTCAAAGTCATAAAAACATATATTGAACAAATTCTAATTAAAATATATTAAAATTATATTTGGATTAACTAGCCAATGACCCCCTAGTCTAGTGGTCGTGGTGAGGCATGCGGTCCGAGTGGTCAGGATATCGATTCCTAGTGGGAACGTTCGACATAATTACTATTTCTAAAAAAAGAAATTTTTGGGATTAACTACATGTATTATCTAACTAAACATGTTTAGTTACACTAGTCCGTGGGGGTGTAGTCCGTTGGGTACACCGGAGGGGTCCTCACCAGCCCGGAGAAAAGGACACCTAAAAAAAAATACTAAACATCTATCCAAAGTTCAATAAACATATTTAGAATAAATTATAATTAAAATATATATTCAAATTATATTTTAACTATTTTAATATAATTTAAATTCATACCTAATTTTTTTAACAAAGAAATTTTATTTTATTTTGGTATGATCATATTTGCCTCAAAACAAAACAAAAAAATTTAAAATACTTTTGCATATATAAAGAACACTAACACTGCACTGTGATTAGTGTCGGAAAGTCCACTTCGTGACACTTCATTTTCTGTCTAGAAAACTCCTATCACTCGTACGGCTTTGTTTTATTATTCAGAGAATTATATTACCGAAAATGGATTGTTGCCCGCGGAGGGTGACCGTACGTATGTCTCCACGCTGCGTCTCCCCACCCAACGAGAGAATGACACGTGGCCCGTGGGTCGAAGCCTGGGGCAACTTAGCATCTCCGTTATATTACATCTGAGTTGATTAGGGTTTTTTTTTTAACGAAGATTTATTAAGCACTATATATTTCCTTAAATGCTCATGTCATGATCAAGTAGACCGTCATATATAATATGATAATATCAATTTGTGCTTGTTTTGTCTTTCTTGTGATGTAATCTTTATTCAATTGGTATTAGCGTTAACTTCAGATCCTATTAAATTGGTAATATATAACAACTACGTGTTGTTGACTCTTTCATGCACCTCAACCTACTTCTTTCTACGGCTTCCTCAAATTCCGACATGAACAATGAACAAGAAAGCCATCGAGAGCGAGGCTCTTAACGTAAGTTTGTCACAAATAAATTTCTTAAGTTACTCGTCAATAAATTTCTTTTTTCTCCATTTCTTTTTTTTTTTAAAAGTTTTATGTGTTTGTGCAGCTATGCATGCTTTCATGGGGAGAAGGATCGACCGACTGCAGCAAGATATTCGTGAGCGAAGAAGGACTTCAGGAGGCGCGGAGGATGGAGTCGATAATCAATGCAGTACTATATGGTCCCTCCACTTCGAGGAAGAGGCTGCCAACTTTAGAAGAGATTTGTCCTTCCACTGAAAATAATGAGCAGAAGTAAATATAAATATTAGAAGCAGTAAAATTTACTCTTTGTTTCTTATAGTTTATGGATTCTTTTTTATATTTGGGAAAGAATTTGATGGGAAGTAATTGAAATTGCCAAATATTAGTTTCTTGTATCTGTATCGGTTTCGGAATCGGTATCGAACCATTCATATAAGTATCGGGATCATCGGAGGTTTCGGATCGGAGTATCGGATTTTTTTGGTATCGAAAAACAAATAATTATTAACATTTAATTTTTTTTTATATTTATTTATAATTTTAATATTTTTAGTGTTGTTTCTTAGTAGTTTTGAAATTAAATAAAGTAGTAGTCACCCTTACAGATTGATTTACATACAATAGATAATTTTTTTTTCTTTTACATACTTTTATAACATTTCTATATTTTTACACCCTTGCGCTTTTACACCCTTGCTGATTGGTCCATTTCGTTCAATTGTCTTTGCCAAATTGATCGGAAAAGAGACCCCCAATGTCGATATCGGTCAGTATCGAGTATCGGTCGGTATCGGATCGGGACATGTCAAACTGTATCGATATCGGCCGTATCGAATCGGTATCGGCCGATTCGGCGAACTATGTAATATTTATTTATGCAAATTGTTAACCCTTTTCAATTTTTGCTTGGTAGTTGACTGTGATAATATTATCTTGGTATCTTAACACCTGTATACAGCTAATATTGGTCATAGGGTTACAGTTGAATAAAGAAGAAAATGGTCTCGTTACTGATACGACATGACACATGCAATAAGTCACGTACTGATACAACATGACACAGAATAAGGACACAAAGACATTGTCACGTCATCTATTTTGATGTGTGCAAACTATATGGGATTAAACTATACTAAAAAGTTGTAATGTAATATGTTGTTTGTTATGAACAATATAGAGTAAGATTCTACGATTAATCATTCAATATAATTATAATTGTAGACGTACAAAGACAAATTGGTAAATCGGTTGTATTAATATCGGTTGATACATTTGAATCCAAGGTGGGTTCAAAAAAGATGCATTATTTGGGCATCAAATTAAAGATTAATCAAATATTATATTCGGTATAATTATTTAGTATTGCTTTATATGACTCTTTTTAATCTTCTTATATTGTAATCTTACATGTTATAATATACTCGGAATGATTAGATCTTAGATCCTCATGATTCGACTAACCTAACTTTTATTGATCACTCATTGTCTTCAAATGTTCATAACCCAAAAGAAGGTTATTTGTCATAAGTAGATTTTAACTTTCTCAAATTGTTCATGTAACCACCCTTCAAGATTCTTTGAACTTACGAGTTTGACGGCTTTATGAGGAAATTAACTTGAACATTTACTATTTCACATATGCTGGCTATGTCAGTCTCGTCCCTTCTCTCGTCTAGTAAAAACAAGAAATCAAAGTGATCGCATGCATAAGCAAATCTAAAAGAAAATTTAGAAGGAAAAAAAAAAAAACGCGACTATGCCTTGCAGTCATAGATGGACCAAGACTACGACTCTAATCAGAGGCGGAGCAACAACAGGACATGAATGAATGGATTAGTATTAGAGGCGGAGCTACAACAAGACATAGGTGTATTGTAGTCCGGTCCAAAATTTTAAAAGAAAAAAAAAATTCAAAGTTCCACATGTGCAGTGTGTATCTACACCTTCTTATAATGCAGTGTGTATCTACACCTTCTTTTGCTATTCTCATCAACGGTGATCCCTCGAAAACTTTCATTCCTGCTCGTGGTATTCGTCAAGGATGTCCTCTTTCCCCATATCTTTTCATTTCATATGTATGGAAATCCTATCTACTCTTATCAATATCATGGTTAGAAACTCACTTTTGTCACCCTTTGCAACTCTGCCACAACTTATTCCCACCTTACATTTGCTGATGATCTATTCATTTTTGGAAAGTGTTCACTCCACAACATTCAACAAGTGAAAATTATTCTGAAAACCTTTGAAATATGGTCAGGTCAACGAATCAACTATGATAAATCATCTATCTTCTTCTCCAAGAAAACAGACCTCATTATGTGCGAGTTGTACACTCATCTTTTAGGTGTCCAGTTTATGCAGAGCAAGGATAAATACCTTGGCCATCTTCTACTTCAGTCCAAAAACAGAGTACATACATTCTCCTCACTACTTCATTCGAGCTCCATTATACTTCAAGGGTGGCGTAGGAAATGTCTTTCACATGCTGGTAGAACTGTCCTTATCAAGTCTACACTATCCTCCCTCCCCACATATTACCTATCCTCCTATCACATCCCTAAGAAGGTTACCAATAGTCTTGTGAAACATCAATGTAATTTCTGGTGGGATTCTATTGACAAAAAGAAGTTGCATTTCTCTGCTTGGATTAAATTTTCCAGACCAAAATTCCAAGGGGGACTTGGTATCCGGGATCCCTACATTTCGAATCTATCACTGGTCCTCAAGTTAACTTGGAGACTTCTCACTAGGGGTGTAAAATGGACAAAGTAGTCCGTTGTCCGTACATGTCCGGCTCGATAAATGGTTCGACCGCGGACCGTCCGATTGATTAACGAACATAACATGGACTATTTTTTTGGTCCGTTTAAAAATCGGATCCGGACACGGTCATATCCATGTCCGGTCCGCATTTGTCCGCGAACCGTCCGATAGTGGAGACTCATTTTAGTTTTGCATCAATTATGTCATATTATTTTGGTTTTGCATCAATTTTTTGTTGTTCGGTCTCGATTTTTGTTAACCTTTTACTATTGTTTGTTGTATTCTATAACCTTCTATTGTATTTTCTTTCAACTTAATTTTTTGTACCAACTATCAAGGTATCTTGATAAAATAATGGCTTTTGGTAATATATTTTATTTGTCCGCGGACCGTCCGATTGAATTAACGAACAGTGGTTGTCCGTGTCCGTCCGGTCCGAACTCGAACAATGGACTGTCCGTGTCCGTCCGTCCGAACTCATTTTCATTTTCGGACCAAACACGGACAGTGGACTGTCCGTGTCCGTCCGGCCCGTTTACACCCCTACTTCTCACTGATCATAGCTCAACTTGGGCTACTCTCCTTAAAAACAAATACCTCCATTCAACTTCATTTTGGGCGGCAGTCCCTACAAGAGATTCCTCATGCATTTGGTCGAGCATTCTGTGCAGTAGAGAATTTTGGTGGGGAATGTAATTTGGTCTGTTGGTGATGGTTCTAGTATCAATATTTGGCAAGATCCTTGGGTGCCATCTATCCCTAATCATAAAGTGCAAGGATATAATTTCAGCAATAGATGGGTTCACAATGTCTGTGACCTTATCAACAAAGACTCCCTGACATGGAAATCCAACCTCATCCATATCCTTTTCCCGCCATTTGAAGCTATGGCTATTATGAAAATTCAGTTATCTCAAAGCTGTTTATCGGACAAGCTAATATGGAAACATACTGCTGATGGGGTCTTAACAACAAAGTCTGCTTATCGAACTATCCATGAGAAAATTACTCAAGATCAGAGGAACCACAAGCATGAAGATTTTACTGATTAGAGGAAGCTTTGGTCTCACACAACCATCAGTCCGAATGTGCTGCTATTTAGTTGGAGAGCTCTCACTAATTCAATTCCAACTAATGTCTATATCAATCATCGTCTCAACCATATTGAAGACAAATGTTCTCTCTGCAAGGTATATCCTGAAACTGTTAACCATCTACTTTTGCATTGTCCTATAACAGGTACATCTTGGTGTCACAATCCGGTGTTATCTTCTCTGATTCGAGGTGATTCCACAGTATCATCACTCATTACCACTCTCTTGAAGGAAGGCAACCATGACAAAGTATCAACATGCCTCTACCTAATATGGAGCATATGGAAGGCAAGAAACAAATTTATTTTTGAACAACAACTGATCAATGGGAGGAGAATCTATGAGGAGGCAATCAACTTAAAGAAAAAATTCGAAGCTTTCAACAGAGGCCCTGTCATCAGTGATGATACAACAGCAAGGAACCAAGCCAATGTGTCCTGGCTTCCACCTCAACCCAACTGGTTCAAAATCAACTATGATGGTGCGTATTTGGATGGGAGAATGTATGCAGGAGCAATTCTAAGAGATGAGTATGGAAACTTCAAACTAGCTCTTTCAAAATTGGAGATCGGAGGAACCCCTTTAGAAGCTGAAGCCGTGGATATCCAACTTGCTTTGGACATCTGTAACAGAGAACATCTTTCTTCTGTTGTCATTGAAGGGGACTGCAAGCCTTTAATCGACTCAATCAACACTATGAGCACAATCCCATTGTGGAGAGTTCGACACACTATTGAAGAAGCAAGGACTGCCTTAAAATCTGATATTAGCTTCACATTCTCATATGTTCATAGGAATGCAAACGAATGTGCTCACTCTTTAGCATCTCATGCTTTGCTTTCAAATATCTCTAATTCCATATCTGTATATGATGTTTTACCTCTTTGTATTCAACCTCATGTCCTGAAAGACATGAACAATGTATCCCCTTTATTCACTTAATGAAGGATTACTTTCTCAAAAAAAAGTTCCACATGTACAATCTAGCCAAAAAAATTATCCTCTCTCTCTCTCTCTCTCCACGGTCAGCAAATACATCGACCATACCATAGCCCCACAGCCACAATCGACGAGAGTTGGTGTTGGGTTGTATCTCGTTTTTAGTTGAGTGCTCAAATAGGGGGTGACAATGGAGTTGGTAATTTAGTCCCACATCGATTAGGAGGTGGGATCATGAGGTGTAGTCTTGTAGATAATTGGAATTGGTTCAGACCTTACATAAGAATTCTCTTTTAAGATGTATGGGCCCAATTCAATATCTCACTTCATGGGTCAACTTTGGTTCGGGTCACATCACGTTCCCAACAGTTGGGTGGAGTGGCAGGGTAGGGTTTGATAGAAGAAAAAGATTAGGATTTGTTTTTGAATTTGGAGTTTCACAAGAGGTGGCCAACTAACAAAAGGGTACTATTCTTTATTCCAGCAAAACCCTCAATTAGTACAATAATTTAATCTGAGTTTTAAGGGCACATGTTAACACACTGATAAATGTGCATTTTATAGGGATACTCCCATCAACACATTTATCAATGCACATTTTACATTTATCAATACAAATTTTAAGTGAAATGTGCATTGATAAATGTGCTGATGAGAATACATATATAAAGTACACATTTATCAATGTATTAGCATGTGCTCTTAGGCCTCGTTTGGTTCGCATAATCATGGGGTTGGGAAAGGAAAGTCATTACTTTCCTATGTTTGGGTGCCAAAGGAATTGAGGAGAAAATAAAATTGATTTCCAATGGAAGAAAAATTAGAGAGAAAAATGATTACATCCATCCAAGCAAGGAATCACTTTTACAGCATGAATTATTCACTTTTCTTTTCAATTTCTTTGGTATTTCCAAACATTGGAAAAGAAAATTAATAAGAACTATAATTTTCCAAAGGAAAGAAAATACCAAGAAATTGATTTTCTTTACATTCATTTTTGCGAACCAAACGAGGCACCTTAGGGTACATGTTAACTTAATTTTTATATATTGTCATTGACTTGAGCCTTCTACTACTGTAATTTTGCAATCAATTTATGACAATTGAGATGTGCAATTGAATGTTTGTGTTTCTTTTGCTTAATTATTTTTATTTATGTAATTATTTCTTAGTAGTATATTATATGATATTTTAGATTTTCATATGTAATTAATCATAGGCTATGGAACATCATCAACCTTCAAAGAAGATAGTGAGACCTGTAAGTGCTTTTTTTTTTTTTTGAAAGATTAGGAGCTCTGGAGCATCAACAAGTCATATGTGCACCTAATGCATCTAATTAAGAAACCATGGTTCCTTGTAAACAACCACCTCTTCTGAATCCTTAAACATGTGACTTTGATCCTACTTCTATCAAAGGGATCCGAAATTGCGTATTTCAATTTGGAAACAACTTGATAGTCAACATTATGACACTAGAAGAGCTAAAATTAAAGCGAAGCCATATCAGCCTGAACTTCATGAATATCAACGAACTCAATTCAACAACCAATTTAGGCGGTTCAAATACACTTTGTTCCAAAAATTTCTATGCATAGAGTATTCCCCTTCAAAAGACTTGGTATCTTTTTTTCATGCTTTCTTTTTCAAGGTAATACATCAAATTGGCCTGCATTCACAATTCAAGAAATTAAAAGCTGAAAGAGGGTAAATGATGGAAAAAAATGTATCTTTTTGAAACATGTTGGAGAGCCCACTTCGATACAAAACAATGTTGTAAGAGGTGTAGAAGATTTGGTAGTTCTGACTCAACACATTAACATACTAATGAATGATCAAAGTCATAAAAAAATATATCAAAAGAACAGGTTGCGACTTAAGGCTACCATTGAGAGCGTTCATTGGATTGCATTTCAAGATTGTGCTTTTAGAGATCGTCACGGGTCCCCTAATTCGAGAAATCGTGAAAATTTTATTGAACCGATAAAGATGATGGCAAAAATTAATGTCAATGTTGCAAATATAGTCCTTGAAAAGCTCTAAAATTGTAAAGTATTCTTTACAACGTACTCATAATTAAGGGGATGTTGGCCTTGATGCTTCATGCTGATAGAGTGAGAACTAAGATCCGTGCAGAACTTAGGAAGGCAAAATTGTGTATTCTTGTAGAAGAAGTAAGGGATAAGTCCAATAAAGAGGATATGTCTATTGTTTTGTGATTTGTTGACGTTTATGGTTTTGTGTCATTTTTTTAGATTGTTCGTGTTGCAGATACTATTGCATTGATATAAAGGAAAAGCTATATGAAGTACTTGCTTCTCACAATGTGGATATACAAAATATACGAGGTTAAGGATATGACAGTGCCAGTAAAATACGTGGCACATGGAATGGGTTGCAAACCAAGTTTCTTGTATAAAACCCCAATGCATATTATATACATTGTCTTTCCCATTGCCTATAGTTAGCTTTGGTTGCGGTTGCTAATATGAAACTTCTGTTTGGCTATTCTTATCGAAGCTGGGCTCCATTGTTATCCTTGCATTTAGGCACTTCTTCCAAAGGTTTTACTGAATTATAATCAGCTCAAGCTGTTGAAATTGTAAATATGATAGCTAATGGTGAACGTGCAACTGGTAGAGGGGCTAAACAAATTGGTACTTTGCATCAAGAAAGAACTACTCGTTGAAGCTCTCATTTTTATTCTATTTGTGGCTTGATAGAAATATATGATGCAACTTGTAAATTGCTTGCAAAAATGGTTGAAGAGGGGACTTTAAACTCTATGCGTGGGGGAAGCTGTTGGTGTTTTGATGGCGTAGAAATCCATTGACTTCACATTTATCTTAAATTTAATGAGCAAAAAATAGGCATCATGCATTTGCTTTGTTAGGACTTACAACACAAATATCTTGATATTCTAAATGTTATGAATATGGTCTCTTTTGCAAAGAAACCCTTGAAGACTTTAAGAGCATATGGACGAGATTCTCTATTAATGCTGGTGGAAATATTTTGCAATAAGAATGATATAGATATGTCTAATATGAGCATCATTACCACTTTTATATTTTCAACAATGTGATTGATTGTTAGCTATCAAAGTTAAATGAGAGATTTCCTGAAGAGACAATAGAATTTTATACCCGCATGTTTAGGCTCCACTTTGACCCGTACGGCGCACTATCTTCCTCATCGAAGACCCGTGCTAGCCTTCCCCAAACGCTTAGCAAGATCGCTAAGGTGATATTGAGAATAATGTTGAGCAAAAGAGAGAGGGATTGGAAGTATGAAAACTTTACTATACTAGAAAGAGATACAACTTTGGGTGGTGAGGAACAAATGAGCCTCCCACTTATTTATAGGGCCTCCAAGTCTTACATGTAAACTTCTAGAATAGACATATTTCAGAGATTATTCTAGGGACTAGATATTTCTAAGGAAGCTTCTAGTACATCCAGAAAGATCATGACACATCTAGAAATGTCTTGAGTCTTCTGAAAGATTCTCGGATCCTCTGGAAGATTCTAGGGCCTTCTGGAAGATTCCACCATCTTTTGGAACACTCTAGAAGCTTTCCGCATAACCCCGGCTCGTAAAGAGTTACGCAAGTCCGTCTCGGTGGGGCTCAAACTTTTGTGCGTGACACGCAGCTCTGCTTTAGAATTCGATAATAACTATACTTTATTTACAATAGATGATATTTGCAGTCTCGTTGAAATTTTTATCCTCGTGATTTCAGTTTGTAAGAGCTTTATAATTTGAGATGTCAGCTGCAATTGTATGAACTTAATACTCCCAATCATCCGAAATTTTATATATTGGAAGGAGGTGCTTATTCTAGTCGAAGGCCTATAAACCCAGCCCGAAACTACATCCTGGCCCCAATGTCATATCATGGTCCAAAGACGTCCTTTACCCGCATCGTATTGTATGTAGACCTGTCAATGGATAGTCAAAAATTCGAATCCGATCCGATTCCGTATCCGAACTTTAGGATATTTTTCGAAATTTCGGATATCGGATATCGGATTCGGATATCCGAATATTTTTCGGATATTATCAATTTTCGGATACGAATTTGGATATTAAGGTATTTGAATCCGTTAATATCCGATCCGACTTTAAATTGCAAATTTCGGATATCGAATTCGGATATCGGATTCGGATATCCGAAATTTTATATATATTATAGTATAATGTATATGTAATATATATTAATTAATAGAGAAGATTAAAGTATTTTATTCTCAACTGACTTTTACATAAATTAATTATAATATAATTGATATATAATAGTAATATATATTAATTACAATTTACAACAGAAGAAGAAAGGACTCAAATATGTAGAGAAATTGAATTTGGTTTTTGGATATTCGGATAATAACTAAATTTTTAATATTTCGGATTTCAGATATTCGGATAATAACTAAATTTTTAATATTTCGGATTTCGGATATTCGAATACTAGCATTCGAATTTTTTAGTTAATCGGATCGGATATTATCCGATATCCGTTAAACTAGACGGATACGAATTCGGAGTGTTAAAAGAAATATCCGTTCGGATATCGGATAGGATTCGGATATTACAAAAAAAATTCGGATACGGATACGGATATTGTCCTGTCCGTACCGATAAGCATCCGTTGACACCTCTAATTATATGTGTCTGAATGTGTAGGGTTATGATTGTTTTGCTAATTGAAATGTAAGTGGAAGGGGAATTATGCCAAATGGAATATATTCTTCAGTGCTTGTACATCTACAAAGTGAGGATGGATATGGGTTTAAGAGAGATAACTTGTCATTACATGTATTTATACATTTGATTAAAAGCATTTTTATTATTAATATATCTTCATTTTGTGTCATTTTTATGTGTTAGAAATATATATATTTTAAGTTATATTTTATTCGCTTGTTTGGATTTGTTGTTTTAAAAGGCGCGATGCTCAAACAACACCTAGTGTTCAAACAGCCGACACCAACGAACAAGAATGCAGCTTGCAAACAACGCTACAGGTCCACGTCAGCCTCGTCACGTCCGCCATTGCTCCTCTCCGTTACTTCCGAGAGGTTCGTCGATGGTGGAAAATGGAAATAATCGAACGAACTCCCCCCAAACGGACCCAACAGAATATTCCTCTCGTTACCATCAAAAGTAATGGAAACTTTATTTTAAAATATCAAAACCAACAAGAAAGGACGATCCTTCAAGTAGAAGAAAATAGAAATGGCTCTCACCAACAAATCAGCTGCTACCGATTCTACTACTACACGGCTTCTTGAAAGATGTCGGCTTCGATCGCAGCAGCCGCCGGATCCCTGCCGGCGATCTCGCGCCGCACGGCCGGACGCAGGCGGGCGGCGGCGGCGGCGGTCCGGTGCTGCGTCGTGCCGGCGGAGCCGATCCTGGCGGATCTGAGGGTGAAGTGCGCCACGCCGGTGCCTGTGCTGCGACACGTGGCGGACGCGATGGCGGCTGACATGAGGGCGGGGCTCGCGGAGGACGGGGGGAGCGATCTCAAGATGATCCTCAGCTACGTCGACTCCCTCCCCACCGGGTCGGTAAAATTATTTCCTTCCGGTTGGCAATTTTATAGATCTTATTTAGGAAGCGTACGTGTCGTGTCCGACACAGCGAGACACTGACATCTACGGGACCTTTGGCAGTGCCACTGCCCCGTGCTTCCTAGGCTGTGCTGCTTTGAGTTTGTTTGCTAGTAGCTGATGGAGGAGTTAATTATGGAGTATGATTGAGTATTGAAATGTGCAATCTTTCAGAGATTCAGTTGGCAAAAGTAGAATTTTGTGAGAAATTAGTTTTGTAGACGAGCAAATTACAAAATTTTATAATAATAAAGCTCAAAATCACAGGCTTCTGTTGGGTTTGTATCTCGCATCTACTTGAGTACTCATGATCACAAGTTTGGGCGATTAGGATTCTTTCTAGGCTTATATGAGAGAGTTCCCTTTTTAAGTCATATGCGTCGCAGAAATCATGTTTCAATGAGGAGAAATTACTTAGTGGGACAGACTTACCACGTGGCAGTGGTGAATAATGAGGTTGTACAATGGTATAATGACACATGATAATATAAAAAATAAAAAAAAACTAATCAAATAATTGCCAAATATTAGTAAGACAAAATTACCAAAAATAGTAAAATATTGCCGTGTGTTGGGCTCAACATTCACCATTGTCACGTGGTAGATGTTGAAGTGATTGGACAATCGAGCTCGGTTGTTTGGATCTACTAGTATAATTGTATTCAAGATCTCGTATCCTTTTGTAATTATCAATAGCAAAACTGTATAAAACTTAAGGTTTCGTTGAGTACTCATAATTCTAAATTTTCTTTTAAAATAGGAGAAGGAAAAATCATGTGCTACCCTCACTCTTTCTAAGTTCATGTTAAATGGTATTTATTTGATATCATATCTAGATGGTCGTTGGTGTTGGGTAGAATTTTCAACCTATGTGGAGAACACTCCGGAGTGCAACGAGCGTTATCCATGTGTCGGAGAAATTCGGAAAGTCAAAGGCGACGAAGGAGGTTCGATTTGAGCATGTATTACAATATACTGGAAAAGCAATATCAGAGTCAACGATATACCACTGGTATATTGCTATCAGTGTACTGCCGGTATACCGCTGCCGGTGTACTGCCAATATACCGTTGCCGGTGTACTGCCGGTATATCGGTCTCATAGCTTTTGTTCCATAACAGTTTTGACTCAAAATGACTAATTTTGATATACCTTTACACCTGTGTCGGGTCTAATGGTTGAAATTGGGTGTTTTATGTTACACCGTTGATCGTGATCAACGGTCCAGATTGTTTCGAGATGGGAGTACTTTATACAAAGTGTTTTCTAACCCTAATATATTATCATCATAATCAAAAGATCAAAAGTGAGAACTTTCTTAAAGGTTGCAACTTTCTAGAGTGAGAAAGAGAGATTCGGAGTTTTGGGGGTGGCTTTGAGGAGACATCGTTTCAAGGAGTTTTTTATTGGTTCTTCCTCATCATCTTAGCTTCGCTAATCTTCTTTATACTCATTGTAATCTATTTTCATCTAATTGAAGTACGCAATGTTGATCAGTAAGGAGTCGATGGAGAAGTTTGTAAGGAGTCGGTGTATGTTCTTATTTCATTAGTGGAGGCAATTTCGGATTGGACTCTGATTGTCTCGTAATTTTTTCCGTCAAAAGTTTCCACGTATAAACTTTGGTGTTTGTGTTGTGCTTGTTTGTGGTTTTGGCTATTTGGTTTGTGCGTTTTTCTTCGGTTCTCATCAGGTCCTATTGGTTTGGCGTTTCGTTCCTAACAGTTTGGTGAATAGTTCATACCAAAATGCTTAATTTTCGACTTTGCTTTTCTGGCCTTGGGTTATTCTGCTTAGTATATGCTGAAGGGGTTCCAATCTCAGCAAAGCAATATCTTAGGCATATGGAAATTTTCGTTTAAAAGTTCCACATTTGGATGAACAAACACCACTTTATGAGATGACAATTGCTAGGTTTATTTGATTCTCTTTTAATTCTTGATTTTTTTCCCCCTCATGGTGTGATCAAATTTGTTTATATTAGATAGTCTGAAAAAAATGTTTCATCTTAAAGGAATGAGAATGGTCTCTTCTATGCGTTGGATCTTGGTGGTACTAATTTCCGAGTGCTGAAAGTACAATTGGGTGGTAAAGAAAAACGTGTGGTTGATACTGAATTTGAGCAAGTATCAATTCCCCAGGAGCTTATGTATGGTACTACTGAGGTCAGCTCCCTCTTCTTTTGCCATCCTAATGTTTTCTGCGCTCTGCAAATGCAAGCAAGATTTGCTATTGTATGCACTGATATTCTGTTTAATTCATATATAGGAGTTGTTTGATTTCATTGCTTCTGGGCTCGCAAAGTTTGTTGCGAAAGAGAAGGGAATGCTTCACGAGCCTCAAGAGGGAAAGAGAGAGATTGGTTTTACATTTTCATTTCCAGTAAAACAAACATCTATTGATTCGGGAATTTTAATTAAGTGGACAAAGGGTTTTGCAGTCTCTGGCACGGTAAGTGTGTTTTTTTTTTTTTTTAAACTTCTTTACTGAGAAGGTATTTTGAGCTTTTGATATGCTCTCTTGTTTAGCTTGGTAGAAATTTATACTTGTTTGTTATTCTACTCACATGCTAGAAAGAAAAGAAAGAATCACATAGATAGTGTCCTTTCACTTGTTAAGGTTTAGTTAGGCTTAGTTGCGAGCTAAGCTACTTTTAATTTATCAGCAATACTAACAGGCATTTTAATCAAGTGGACAAAGGGTTTGCAGTCTCTGGCATGGTGAGTGTGCTTCCTTTGGCTAGTACTTCTTTACAGGACAATCTTTTGCACCTTTTGATATGCTCTTTTATTTAGCTTGGTAGAAGTTTATGGTTGCTTGTCAAGTTTACACACAAGTTGGAAAAAGAAATCACATACATGTTGTCCTTTCATTTGTTAAGGTGTAGTTAGGCTTAGTTACAAGCCAATTGAACTAAGCTACTTTTAATTTATCAGCAACACCAAATTCAATCTAGCAGTGGTGCTTCCTCCAAAATGCTTATTTTGGTTTTCAATTCATTCATAAACTTATGATTGTAATAAAGTAAAAGTTAATCATTAAATCTCAGAAGGCACCATTTACTATTTGTTTGAGAATCAAGTTGGAGTTGGGCCTTCATGTTAAGATTGTGTATTTTTCAGATGACATAGAACGTTTCTTCATGTTAAGGCCTCGTTTGGTTCGCGGAATCATGGGATTGGAAAAGGAAAATGATTACTTTCCTATGTTTGGGTGCCAAAGGAATTGAGGAGGAAAGAAAAGTGACTTCCAATGGCAGAAAAATTAAGAGAAAAAATGAGTCCATCCATCAAAGCAAGGAATCACTTTCCCAAGTTGAAATATTTACTTTCCTTTCCAAATTTTCTGACATTACCAAATATTGGAAAGGAAAATAAATGGAAATTGTAATTTTCCAAAGGAAAGAAAATGTCTAGGAAATATTAAGAGTGTTTATTCTTTAGCCAATCCGAAGGTTGTAAAGAAACTGAGGAAATATGGAAAATTCTTGAGCCATCCCAGATAGTATAGACAATTTGGAGGCTTTCGACCTGCATGTAAGCTAGCAAACATCGACATTCCAAATGCTTGTTGTGTTTGTGCTACTATCGTATAAGTAGCAGACACCGTTATTCCCGGGACGTAATTTTAAGATAGAAAGCTGATATTATGCAACACTTCAAAAAAGGTGCACGAGAGGTTCCGGAGGATTCTGAGAAAACGAACACTAATGTGTCACTTCGAAGAAGGCACAGTAGAATTTGTAGCAGTAGCAGCGAAAGTCCACTAACGTTTTCTGATTAGATCAGAAACGTTCTCGTTTAGAACGAGATAAAAGTGAATAACAAAAATAGTGAAATGGCCTGCTGGGGTGAATGATCACCGGCGTTCAAAGCTTGATTCGTCCCACACAAACAACTTCCAGGAACCAGCAAGTTCGACGGATAACTTCGGAACACTCCGCTCTTCTGACTCCTCGGATGGCGCAGAACTCTGCTCACAAAGTACCTCTCTTCTCTGCTCTGAACTTGGAGAATTTCGTAAGAAAATTTCTGATACTTAGTACTGTCCCCTGAGAGAGAAGAGAGGGACTTTACATAGGTGCGCCTAGTAATTACTCGGTATGTAGAACGTTCAAGACGTGGAAAAAATCGCTCTGAACGTTCTGTAACCGCTCATATCGTGCAAAGACACGATTGAGCCAACTGGCGCACAGCGCGCGCCAATTAGCGCATAGCGCGTGCTAACAGTAAACAACGCGCGCAATTGCGCACCGCTGCGCCAATTGCGCACACGCGTACTACGCACCAACTGCGCGCCAACTGGCAGCGCCAACTTGCGTGCTACTGGGCGCGCCACTGGGTAGTGCCAATTGGTAGCTCCAATTGGTCGCGCCATCTGGCCGCGCAATCGGGCCACGCGAAAGGGCACGCATCGGCTACGCAGAGGCTCGCGCATCGAGTGCAACTTAAGCGCACTATGCGGCTAGCGACGATGCTGACGTGCTAAGTGCAAAGTGCGCCAACAAAATGTCACATTGCGCCTCATGAGCCAATGAGCCCGAGTCCGAGTTCGAGTTACTAAGCCAATGGCAGAAAAATTAAGAGAAAAAATGAGTCCATCCATCAAAGTAAGAAATCACTTTCCCAAGTTGAAATATTTACTTTCCTTTCCAAATTTTCTGGCATTACCAAATATTGGAAAGGAAAATAAATGGAAATTGTAATTTTCCAAAGGAAAGAAAATGTCTAGAAAATATTAAGAGTGTTTATTCTTTAGCCAATCCGAAGGCTGCAAAGAAACTGAGGAAATATGGAAAATTCTTGAGCCATCCCAGATAGTATAGACAATTTGGAGGCTTTCGACCTGCATGTAAGCTAGCAAACATCGACATTCCAAATGCTTGTTGTGTTTGTGCTACTATCGTATAAGTAGCAGACACCGTTATTCCCGGGACGTAATTTTAAGATAGAAAACTGATATTATGCAACACTTCAAAAAAGGTGCACGAGAGAGGTTCCGGAGGATTCTGAGAAAACGAACACTAATGTGTCACTTCGAAGAAGGCACAGTAGAATTTGTAGCAGTAGCAGCGAAAGTCCACTAACGTTTTCTGATTAGATCAGAAACGTTCTCGTTTAGAACGAGATAAAAGTGAATAACAAAAATAGTGAAATAGCCTGCTGGGGTGAATGATCACCGGCGCTCAAAGCTTGATTCGTCCCACACAAACAACTTCCAGGAACCAGCAAGTTCGACGGATAACTTCGGAACACTCCGCTCTTCTGACTCCTCGGATGGCGCAGAACTCTGCTCACAAAGTACCTCTCTTCTCTGCTTTGAACTTGGAGAATTTCGTAAAAAAATTTCTGATACTTAGTACTGTCCCCTGAGAGAGAAGAGAGGGACTTTACATAGGTGCGCCTAGTAAACTCGGTATGCAGAACGTTCAAGACGTGGAAAAAATTGCTCCGAACGTTCTGTAACCGCTCATATCGTGCACAGACACGATTGAGCCAACTGGCGCACAGCGCGCGCCAATTAGCGCATAGCGCGCGCTAACAGTACACAATGCGCGCAATCGCGCACCGCTGCGCCAATTGCGCACCGCTGCGCCAATTGCGTACACGCGTACTACGCACCAACTGCGCGCCAACTGGCAGCGCCATCAGGTCGCGCCAACTGGCAGCGCCAACTTGCGCGCTACTGGGCCACGCTACTGGGCGCGCCACTGGGTAGTGCCAATTGGTAGCTCTAATTGGTCGCGCCATCTGGCCGCGCAATCGGGCCACGCGAAAGGGCACGCATCGGCTACGCAGAGGCTCGCGCAACGAGTGCAACTTAAGCGCACTATGCGCCTAGCGACGATGCTGACGTGCTAAGTGCAAAGTGCGCCAACAAAATGTCACATTGCGCCTCATGAGCCAATGAGCCCGAGTCCGAGTTCGAGTCGCTAAGCCCCTACGGGATTTAGCTCCAATGGAAATTAATTTCCAAGAGCAAAAAACATAAATGCTTTACCATGGAGTCTTAACCTTACCTCTTAGTAAAATCACCCACATGGTTCCCTCCTTAAGGTCACCATCCCCTGTGCACATCTCAAGAACATACCAAGTATATATTGAGATACAACTCATTGTACTTTTCCAATGTGGGACTAAATAATACTAGGCATGTGTTGAGAGCAAGCTCTCTCTCTCTACATGTTCAAGGAAAAGCTCCAACAATCTCCCACATATCTCGATATATGGGTTTGAGTGTTCCCTACAGTAACTGTCCATCATGCATTAGGAGAGATGTCGCTGACGACTAGAATCTTTCCGTATGGGTCAAACAACAGAATACACTACTAAAATATGTCAATTCAGCGACGCGTAAAGACGTCACTAAAAAGGGAAAATACGTCGCTAATTTCTATTAGCGACGTATTTAGCGACGTTTTCAAGTAGTCGGGATCAACCTAGTCGCTAAACAAAAAAACGTCGCCATACGTCGCTATTGCGACGAGCTTTAGCGACGTGTCCACGTCGCTAATTTAGCGACTGCCAGCGACATAAAACGTCATAATTTACCGACGTAATCTAGCGACGTTGAGCGACTTGACATGCATCGATGCTGACCTGGCTTGAGAGCCATATGGCGACGTTCTGCGACTTTTCTACGTCGCTACAGTACCGACGTTTAGTGACGATCAGCGACGATATTCCTCACAGTTAGCGACGTTGATAGCGACGTTTTTTTCGTCGCTGACCGTCGGTAATCGTCGCTGAACGTCGCTAATATTAAAAAAAAAATACAGCATTTGCAGCATTCCCTGCAGCATTTGCAGCATCCCCCACACCATTTGTTACAGCAACAACGGTGTGTATCACGAACACAGTATCAAACAACACAGATACACACAATCACGAACACGTTTGAAACACAATCTCATCAATCAACACAAATATATGAAAATTTGTAACAACAATGTCAAACATAATGGTCCACAACTTAATTGCCAAGTATGGGAACGAATGGCTCAGAACACAACCTAAAATTCATTCTAGCATACATTAGTGTGAATCATCTATGTTCTGTACATATGGTGTAGTATATGTTCTTATCGTATTTAGTATCTGAAGAATGTAACAGAATCAAGATGAACTCACATAATGTAATACTAAGACGTCATCTACTACTATATATATAAGATATAGTGATAGGTTGTCGTATCATCATTGCCGAGAGATGAGGGTCGGAGGACAGTCAACTTTATCTACGGCTACATAGTTTCTGCCACGTCAGTCGAATGGCTGCAGGGACCATGTCCTGATCACGATGTCGTACCGTAGATTAATGCAAATGGAGCTGGAGCCAAAATACAGAAACCAAAATATGATATCCACCTGAAGTGTAGAGTCGGGGGAGAAGAACTTTTCCACCCTCTCCCTCTCTCGCGCTATCAACGTCACAACTTTTCCACCTCAAGTTCTGATCAAGCATCTTCCTTCTCCTCTCCTCCACCATGGCTCTGAACCCATCTGCTCCTTCCTACTTCCCTTCTTCTTATTTGACTCTCTCAGCCATATATGATATCCAGCTCAAGTGTAGAGTCGGGGGAGAAGAAGTGGACAGGAAGAGGAGGGGGAAGCAGCACAGCCGGCGGCATGACCCGGAGGAAGTACAGAGGTTTTTTTCAACATACGTAGGAGAACTATAAGGATATATCTTTTCACAACATATCACCTTGTCAAAGACCCTTAATGTGACAACCTTGTTATCACGGTGTCGGAAGACTAACATGTCATAATTTTATAAGCCGTGTGTTTTGACATAATCCTCCAACCGGATTTCAGTTCTATGTAATAATGCAAGATTACGACATAGGAGGAAAGAGTTAGGAGGATTATGTCAAAACACACGGCTTAGAAAATTATGACATGTTAGTCTTCCGACACCGCGGTAACATGGTTGTCACATTAAGGGTTTTTGACAAGATGACATATTGTGAAAAGATATATCCTTATAGTTCTCCTACGTATGTTGAAGAAAACCTCTGTACTTCCTCCGGGTCATGCCCCCGGCTGTGCTGCTTCCCCCTCCTCTTCCTGTCCACTTCTTCTCCCCCGACTCTACACTTGAGCTGGATATCATATGTGCCTGAGAGAGTCAAATAAGAAGAATGGAAGTAGGGAGGAGCAGATGGGTCCATAGCCATGGTGGAGGAGAGGAGAAGGCAAAACTGAATCAACATTGTCTTCCGGATCGTCCTCATCAAGGCATAACGGGCTGCTCAGCGTGCCCAGCTTCTTCAACTTCTCGCTGGCTGCAGAGTCGAAATGGGAACGGGTCCTCTTTGCCGGCCCGGAGCTCTGACTCGCACTCGTCGTCGCGCTACCGGTTTCCTCTCCTCCTCTGACGCGGGTCATAAGAAAAAAAATTTCGTACCTCTTCTTCATATAAACATCATTGCCGTCTTGTACTCGAGCCTAGCCTCCTCGTCTGTGACGCTATCCAATTTCTCGGAGTCATCGGAGAAGGAGTCGAATGAGTCGGCGGTGATAGCAGATGATTGCAAGACAGGGAGCGAAAAGACAGGCGAAGAAGAGGACGATACGAGTCGAACGGGAGATTCGAGTGACAATGTAGGCACCGAGAAGTCGGATAGCATCACAGACGAGGAGGCTCGAGTACAAGACGGCAATGATGTTTATGTGAAGAAGAGGTACGAAATTTCTTTTCTTATGACCCGCGTCAGAGGAGGAGAGGAAACCAGTAGCGCGGCGACGAGTGCGAGTCAGAGCTCCGGGCCGACAAAGAGGACCCGTTCCCATTTCGACTCTGCAGCCAGCGAGAAGTTGAAGAAGCTGGGCACGCTGAGCAGCCCATTATGCCTTGATGAGGACGATCCGGAAGACAATGCTGATTCAGTTTTGCCTTCCTTGGATGGTATTGATTCTGTAGATCCGTGTATAAAAGAGGAAGAGATTGGGAGTAGAGTGGACCCGGAGGGAAATGAGAGATTGGAAGCTGGGTCAATATCCAAGAAGCGAAAGAGAGTCGAGGATTCTGATAGGTTGTCGTATCATCATTGCCGAGGGATGAGGGTCGGAGGACAGTCAACTTTATCTACGGCTACATAGTTTCTGCCTCGCCAGTCGAATGGCTGCAGGGACTATGTCCTGATCACCATGTCGTACCGTAGATTAATGCAAATGGAGCTGGAGCCAAAATACAGAAACCAAAATACAAAATATAGAATCCAAAATACAAAATACAAAATATAAAATACAGAAACCAAAATACAAAATACAGAAACCAAAATATAAAATATAGAATCCAAAATAGGACCCTCTGTGAGAACGGATGGCTCAGAACACAACCCAACCGGAGAGGATACTCTGAGAGATCCATCTGAGAGGGACGTATATTCTGAGAGATCACCTTTACAAGAATTATATCAGTAGTGGGATCGAGTGTTGGAGGAGATATTATCAAAGTATACGTCCTACTCAGATGGGTCTCTCACCGTTACTATTTTTTCCTGACAGCATGGTGGATGTGCTCCGTCCACAGGTTCTTGCTCCGAGCCAAAACTTTGTCCCGGAGCTCAAGTGGACATCTTTGGTGTAGAGCTCGAGTGAGAGGTTCCTGACAGCATGGTGGTCTCCTTTGTTAAAGTATCCGTGCTCGTCCCACAGTGGGATGAGCACAAATACTTTAACAAAGGAGGCCACCATGCTGTCAGGAACCTCTCACTCGAGCTCTACACCAAAGATGTCCACTTGAGCTCCGGGACAAAGTTTTGGCTCGGAACAAGAATCTGTGGACGGAGCACATCCACCATGCTGTCAGAAAAAATTAGTAACGGTGAGAGACCCATCTGAGTAGGACGTATACTTTGATAATATCTCCTCCAACACTCGATCCCACTACTGATATAATTCTTGTAAAGGTGATCTCTGAGAGTATACGTCCCTCTCAGATGGATCTCTCAGATTATCCTCTCCGGTTGGGTTGTCGTATCATCATTGCCGAGGGATGAGGGTTGGAGGACAGTCGACTTTATTTACGGATACATAGTTTCTGCCTCGCCAGTCGAATGGCTGCAGGAACTATGTCCTGATCACCATGTCGTAGTCCAATATAATCCGGAGATTGACACAGTTCTAATTCATATATGTAGTCCAATACAAATAGTCTAATACAAAAACAACCCAATACAAATAGTCCAATACAAATAAGTACTAATAGCTAATGAGAACCACGCTGCTCACGCAAACGCTCAGTGATACGTTCACGCAACCACCTCGAAAAAGCAAGATTTTTGACGCGAGGAGAGAGGTCGTCCCTTGCAAGGACTGCATGAAGAGAACTCTCGGTCTCACTAGCTACCGGTGCTGGATGAATAGAACTCCCGGTCTCACTAGCAACCGGTGCCACTTCCTCCTTAACTGTAGGAGGAGCCACCTCAGCATTCACTGTGTCCCTCAAACGACGTGCCGCTCCTCGGGTCATGGGTGCCATCTGGTAAGCAAGCTAATATAATTGTAACATAAGCAAGCTAACTAAAGGAACCATCATATAATTTGAGTACATTTTCGAAAGCAGATAAAGTACAATAAATTTGATTTTTTGCCAAGTAGCAGAACGGATGGCTCAGAACACAACCCTAAAATTCATTCTAGCATACATTAGTGTGAATCATCTATGTTCTGTACATATGGTGTAGTATATGTTCTTATCTTATGTAGTATCTGAAGAATATAACAGAATCAAGATGAACTCACATAATGTAATACTAAGACGTCATCTACTACTATATATATAAGATATAGTGATAGGTTGTCGTATCATCATTGCCGAGGGATGAGGGTCGGAGGACAGTCAACTTTATCTACGGCTACATAGTTTCTGCCTCGCCAGTCGAATGGCTGCAGGGACTATGTCCTGATCACGATATCGTGTCGTAGATTTAGGATTTCAAATATGGTATTCAGGTCAACTTAATTCGGTCAAAGGGTACTGAACAGAAAGTCTAATTATCCCATATTTCAGTAATGTCAGTGAGCTAAATCATACTCAACTGTCGAGAATACTTAGGAGAAAACTCATTCACAGGATTAGTATATCCATCCTTCGTGACATAGCTGAAATTTTATATGGCTCGATAATAATTATTAGTCAATTTATTCATCATTTCAAAACCCTGAAAATGCCCAAAAAAACTCCCAGTATCAGTAAATAGGGCTCGAACCCTGAATTAGAATTCGAATCCAAGCAAAACATCAAATTGACAGTTGATATGCCCAAAAAAAACGAGATTTTTCAGTATATAGGTGTCACACTGTGAATCTCGTGTCCACACAATGGGACACGACGTGTCCAAACCAACAAAATAGGTGTCACACGAACTAGAAGCGAGTCCACGCTCTCGTGTCCCCCGCAGCGAGTCCATTGTCAGTCTCGTGTCCCCCACAACGAGTCCACGCTCTCGTGGACACGAACTAGAAGCGAGAGAGAGAGAGAACTAGAAGACGAGGAGAAACTGGGGAGGAGCTACCACAGGAAGGAGGAGGAGGAGAAGGAGGAGAAGGAGGAGCTACCTGAGGAAGGAGGAGGAGGAGAAGGAGGAGGCCGGAGGAGGGAGATCGCCGGAGGAGCGCCGCGGAGGAGGAGGGAAATCGCCGGAGGAGCGTCGCGGAGGAGGAGCGCGCCCAAAATTGGGGGGAAAAAATTGTGAAATGATCGAAAAGGAAACCCTCGCTGGGTATATGAAACGTTTAGCGACGTCCGCATAGGACGTCGCTAAACGTCGCTGATATATAATAAATAGCGACGCAACTTAAAATGCGTCGCGAAACGTCGCTATATCAGCGACGAGTACCGACGAACTTGCGACGCACTACCCCATTTAACAAAATGTAGACGCTAGACGTCGCTATTAGTCGCTGTTGGCGACAAACAGCGACGTCTTATATTAACGTCGCTAAAACCCCAAACATTAGCGACGAAATTTTACGGAGTCGCTAAATACGTCGCTGATTTGACTTATTTTGGTAGTGATATAATACAAAAATGGACTAAGTCTTGAATTCTGCACAATAGCTGCAATTATTTTCACTCACATAATGTAGTTACATGCGCTTTTGGCTGCACATTAAAGGCCATGTGCCAGCCTGGTTTCAGTATATAATTTTTGGCGTCTACAAGTTTATCCTCAAGAGACGGTCTGATATCTCTGTTTATACACTATAGGTGAGTTCTTTATTAAAGAGACATGACATGAAGCCTTGTGCTTCCCTTGCGGTGCTACGCCGCTATGACATGGCCTAAAGCTGAGGCATTACCCCTACCCGGAAATCTCATCGTAGTGTCATACTACTGTAGTATGAGGTCACAAGTCTCTTTGTAGTGCTAAACTACCCAGCATGAAGCCTTAGGCTTCCTTGCGGTGTTACGCCGCAACGACATGGCTTGCAAGGTCGAGGCTTTACCTCTATCTGGGTACCTCATCGTGGTGTCGTGCCACTATAACATGAGGACATCCTCCCCTTTGTGGTACTGTCTACAACTTTTTAATTTTATCATACACCCTTAGGTTACCTGTCTATTTGTGGTGCTATGCCGCTGTGACTTGGCTTGCAAAGTCGAGGCATTACCCCTACCTGGGAACCTCATGGTGGAGTCACCCCACTATAGCATGAAGTTTCACTTCTTGTAATGCTGCTCTACCGTGCTTCCTATAAAGCACACCAGACATTCACTTTTCCAGAGAACTCATTAAGACGTTTAAGCCATCCTAGTCACAGGATCTGTTTTCTGCAAAAAATATATAGTAGACAACAGTGGTTGTAGATCCGTAGTCTTTCCATGCCACAGAGGATATGTACTCAATGTTCCTAATATTTTCCAGTTAGTGGTCCTCCCTTGAACAAAAAACTAGATGTCTAGTAGATTTCTCTTTGAACTAATAGCACAAAACTTTATGGTAGGATTGCAATAACATAATATCATAATGCCTTCAAGTCCATTTTACAAGCTGTGTCATCGATCAGCTGGCGCTTGAGGCCCTTGGTGAACGGATCCGTCAGGTTCTCCTGACTCCGAATATCAATCACTGCAATGAAACATCTCTTGATGAGATCTTGTACTTCCCTGTGCTTTAACTGCACAGTCCTTTTCTTCCCGTTGAAGAGGTCATTTGATGCCACCGCCGCAGTCGCCTGGTTGTCGTAGCATATCGAAATTTTCTGTATTTGTGCCCCAACCACTGGAAGATCATATATGAGCTCCCGAAGCCATTCTGCTTCCTCCGCTGCGGTATCAAGTGCAAAGAACTCAGATTCCATAGAGTAACGAGAGAGCATAGTCTGTTTCTTCGACTTCCACGATATAGCAGCTCCACTCATTGTGAAAATGAATCCACATGTGGACCTCTCGCTCGCCAACTCTGAGCACCAGCTGGCATCACTGAAGCCTTTTACTACCGGCGGATCTCCGCTGTAGTGCAGTGCATATGTCTGAGTCTTCTTGAGATATCTCATTGCCCGTTTCACACCTTTCCAGTGCTCAATGCCTGGGTTGCTCGTGAAACGACTCATCATTCCCACGGTGAAAGCTATGTCAAGCTTTGTGGCAGTAGTAACATACATCAAACTTCAGATAATGCTTGCATACTCCAGCTGCCTGACGCTTTTCCTCGAATTAGGCTACAGCTTTAGATCACACCTGTAAGGTGTATCGATCCTTGGAAGATCTTGATACTCGTAGCGTGTGATAATCTTCTCAATATAATGAGACTGTGACAGCGTCAGTCCAGTGTCTGTCCGGATGATTTTGATCCCTAAGATCACATCAGCTTTTCTCAAGTCCTTCATACTGAACTTAGTCGAGATGAACTTCTTTGTCTCCGTGACACAACCCATATCTGTACCTAGGATCAGCATATCGTCCACGTACAGACAAACGATTACATCTATTTCATCAACGAACTTTGTGTAAACACATTTGTTCATCTCGCTGACCCTGTAGCCATTTGACCTTATAACCTCGTCAAACTTTTCATGCCACATCTTGGGAGCCTGTTTAAGATCGTACAAGGATTTTACCAACTTGTAGACTTTGTCTTCACGACCTTTGACGATAAATCCCTCTGGTTGTTGCATGTAAATCTCTTCGGTCAGCTCGTCCTTTAGGAAAGCCATTTTTACATCCATCTGATGTATCACCAACTTATGTATTGCTGCGAGAGCAATCAACATTCTGATGGTGGTCATCCGGGCTACTGGAGCATACGTATCAAAGTAGTCGATTTCCCGCTTCTGAAAAAACCCCTTTACTACTAGCCTAGCTTTGAACTTGTTAATAGTTCCATCTGCTTTCATCTTCTTTTTGAAGATCTATTTGCATCCGATGGATTTTGCTCCTCAGGAAAATCAACCAACACCCAAGTGTTATTAGAGGTGATTGAATCAATTTCATTGTCTATCGTCTTCTTCCAGAAAACAGCGTCTATGGTCTTTATCGTCTCATCATAGGTAAGCGGATCTGCTTTCACATGATAGGTGTCAAAGTCATTTTTGAAGTCCTTCGGCCTCCTCACTTGGTTAGTTGACGGCTCAGCGAGCTCTGGTTCAACAGTTGTTTTGACAACTTTTTCTTGGACTACGTTCTCATTAGAAGCTTCAGTTTCCTGCGCACCCTCATTGTTCTTCGGAATATCCGCAAGAACAATGTTCATGTGCCTTGAAAACTTATCTTCAAAATATTCCGCATCGCGAGATTCAATGATATGATTCGATTCAATATCAAAAAATCTTCGAGCATCACTCTTCTCGGCATAATCCAAGAAGATCGTCTTCGTAGTCCTTGTCCCGAGCTTTTGAATCTTCAGATCTGGAAGCTTCACATATGCCAGACACCCCCATACTCGAATGACATTCAAGTTAGGTCTGACTTTGAACCACAGTTCATGAAGAGTAACGTCAGAAGTTGCATGAGGCACTCTATTTAGAATAAAAGTGGTCATCAATGCAGCTTCTCTCCAGTAGCATTTTGGAAGACCCATAGTTAGCAACATTGAGTTTATCATTTCTGTCAACGTTCTGTTCTTCCTTTCTGCTACTCCGTTGTATTGAGGAGAGTACGGAGCAGTAATCTCGTTGATAATTCCATGTTCTTTGCAGAACGATACGAATTCATGAGACTGGTACTCTCCACCTCGATCATTTCTTATTCTCTTGAGTTGTTGTCCAGTTTGCCGTTCAGCCTCGGCCCTGAACTCTTTGAACCTCTCGAATGCTTTGTCTTTAGCCTTCAGCAAGTAAACGAACGCGTACATTGAGAAGTCGTCGATGAATGTTATGAAATACTTCATCCCGGCCTTTGTAGAGAATTGTTTGAAGTTACAGATATCGGAGTGTACCAACTCCAGAAGATCTGTGCTTCGATTAACCCGATGAAAGGGTTTCCTTGTTATCTTAGTTTGAGTACACACTTCACACTTCTCTACCTTACCCCCATATTTGGAGATAAGTCCTAGACTAGACATTTTGTTTATTCTTTTACAATGAACATATCCTAGTCTATTATGCCACAACTCAAAAGTATAAGCAGAATGAACGATTGCATTAACAACATTAGACTGATTTACAAGCTGAATCTTAAACATTCTTTCGGTATAAAATGCTTTTCCGAAGTATGTTTCCTTTATGGACATCACCATCTGGCTAGCATTGATGTCCATCCTTAGGCCTGCGTTACAGAGTAGGCTTCCAGAGATTAGGTTATTTGCGATAGCAGGTACATGCTTCACACCTTGAAGCGTCAGAGACTTCCCTGAAGCCAGCTTCAACACCACCGTCCCGATCACTTGCACTTCAGCATGTGCTTAATTGGCCACCATAACAACTTCAGAAGTTGGTGTATAAGTGGTGAACCATTCATTGTTTGAGCAGACATGGCAGGTGGCACCCGTGTCTACCCACCAGTCAGAGTTAGCCCCCACCGCAGTGATATGAACAATCATTGCAATAACATTAGTGATCATAGAAACCTTACTAGGCTCACCTTGCTCTGATTGCTTGGGCTTAGATTTGTATTCACTCTTGAAGTTTCCCTTCTTGCCACACTTGAAACAAGTCAAATGAGACTTTGGCTTTTGTTGCTTGAAGGCAGTCCCCTTCACTTTCAGATTATTGGTGTCCTTCTTCTTGCTGTGGGAAACCGCCTGCTTTTTCTTAGATTCCTTGGTGTGAACCAAATTAGCGTTAGCCATCTGTTTGGACAAAGCATTCACCTTCAGTTGAGCCCTCATCTGGTCCTCAACATAGATTTTTTGCAGGAGATCTTCGAGACTAATCTTCAACTTCTTCCTATGCATGTTTGCATAGAACTTGCTCCATCCAGCGGGGAGCTTTGAGACGATCCCTCCAACAACAAACTTGTCGGTTAGAGGCATCCCCTCATCTTTCAACCTTTGTCGCAGCCAATGTTGTAAAAATTGCTAGGCGGACTCGGTGCGGCGGAGGTCCGCCTAGCGCCTAGCCCGCCTAGGCGCAGCCTAGAATTTTTTTTTAAATTTTGAAATTTTGAAATTTGAAATTTCAATGTTCTAAAATCCAAATACTATCTTAAAACCCAAACAAATATCCAAAATACAACTAAGAATAAACAAAATAAAAAAAAATCAAAAAATTCAAAAAACCCACCGCCTAGGGGCGCCTAGGCCCGCCTAGGGGCGCCTAGGGCCCGTCAAGCCGCCTAGCCCACTGCCTAGGGGGTTTTCGGTGCAGTGGGCGGGCGCCTAGGCCGATTTTTAGAACACTGGTCGCAGCTTCAGGAACTCCTTCACCTGCGACAGCATAGTCTTTTCGTCTTTAAAGAGTCACTTGTGATATTTTTCAACCACAAATATTTTGCTCCTGTTCTTGTCATCTTCAAACAGTTTTTTCAGAGACTCCCATATCTCTCTGACAATTGTCTTATTAGAATATGATTCTGCCAGGAAGTCCTCCATAGTATTTAGAATGAGAAGCCTACAGAGGCTATTATTCCTTCTCCATTTGGTCCGACTTTTATTAGCAGCAGTAATTGCGGCTGCAGACCCCGTTTCTGGAATAGTTGATTTTTTCTCGGTTAACATGTGGCCAACTTCAGAAAGTTGAATATTTAGGCTAACCTTCATCTTCCAGACTTGATAGTACTCTCCATCAAATTGCTCTAACTTACAGAAGCTAGGATTGACGAGTAAAGCACGAAAGTTTTCCATCTTGTGAAATCAAGCTTTGAGGTTGTTATTTCCGGGGCGTAATTTTTTGATAGAAAACTAAAATTATGCAACACTTCCAAGAAGGTGCACGAGAGAGATCCCGGAGGATTATGAGAAAACGAACACTAATGTGTCACTTCGAAGAAGGCACAGTAGAATTCGTAGCAGCAATAGCGAAAGTCCACTAACGTTTTTTCTGATTAGATCAGAAACGTTCTCGTTTAGAATGAGATAAAAGTGAATGAATAGAAATGGTGAAATTGCCCGCAGGAGTGAAAAATCACCGGCGCTCAAAGCTTGATTCGCCCCACACGAACAGCTTCCAAGAACCAGCAAGTTCGACGGAGAACTTCGGAACACTCCGCTCTTCTGACTCCTCGGATGGCGCGGAACTCTGTCCACAAAGTACGTCTCTTCTCTGCTCTGAACTTAGAGAATTTCGTAAGAAAATTTCTGATACTTAGTACTATCCCCTGAGAGAGAAGAGAAGGACTTTATATAGGTGCGTCTAGTAACTGCTCGGTATGCAGAACGTTCAGGACGTGAGAAAAACTACTCCGAACGTTCCATAACCGCTCAAATCGTGCACAGACACGATTGAGCCAGTTGGCGCACAACACGCGCCAATTAGCGCATAGCGTGCGCTAATAGCGCACAGCGCGCACAATCATGCACCGCTGCGCAAACTATGCACACATGCACTATGCACCAACTGCACGCCAACTGGAAGCACCATCAGGATGTGCCAACTGGGAGCGCCAATTTGTGCGCCACTGGACAGCGCCAATTGGTCGAGCCATCTGGCCGCGCGATCAGGCCACGCGAAAGAGCGCACGATCGGCTGCGCAGAGGCTCGCGCAAGGAGCGCATTATGCGTCTAGCAACGATGCTGACGTGCTAAGTGCGCCAACAAAACGCCACATTATATCTCATGAGCTCATGAGCCCGAGTTCGAGTCCGAGTCACTAAGCCCCTACGGGGCTTAGCTCCAATGGAAATTAATTTCCAAAAGCAAAAAGCATAAATACTTTACCATGGAGTCTTAACCTTACCTCCTAGTAAAATCACCCACATGGTTCCCTCCTTAGGGTCACCACCTCATGTGCACATCTCAATAACATACAAAGTATATATTACGATACAACTCATGGTGCTTTTCCAATGTGGGACTAAATAATACTAGGCATGTGTTGAGAGCAAGCTCTCTCTACATGTTCAAGGAAAAGCTCCAATAGACACAAGCACATACTCCAAAACATACCTATCCAGGGCCGGCCCTGGCCCATGGCAGCTAGGGCGCCCGCCCAGGACCCCATAAAATTTGGGGGCCCAAAAAAAGAAAGAATATATATATATATATATATATATATATATATATATATATATATATATTAGTAATCTTGTATCGTATATGGAACTAATATGTAACAGGATCCTCTTTTGTCACAAAATAATTGTGATGTAGTGTTAGTATGTTAAACTTACACACAAGAGGTCCTAGGTTCAATTCTTGACTCTCAAAGTTATAAATGTTGACGCTTCAAGAAGACAACTGCCAGACAACCCGTCAGCCGGTTTACACGCTGTCAGACTCGTGTAAGCCACTAGGGATAGAATGGTCGTTTGGACCACAATGGACCCGTTCAAGCTCAAAATGGTTCAAGTATGTCTAATATAAGCTAAATTTGTTATGCACACAAAGATTGACAAGCCTAGAAGGCTAGTTTTGCCGCACAAGCATGCTATTTGGCCAAGCCAAACAGGCTAGTTCTGCTACATGGGCAAGCTATGTTGGAAATTTACTTCAAAACTTCGGATTAAAATCTGCAAACAAAAAATAAATTAAATAAAAGTTACCGGCCTCCGGGGAAGTCGCGCACGAAGCACTGCCCTAAGAATTAGTTCAGGTCTATGTGCAGACTGAATCCGAACTCCCCTAGTGGTAAAATCCCCGCTCCACCGGAATCTCTTTGCCGCACACGACTCGGAGAGAGTGACCCCGACTTAGAGACGAAAATTGTAGAGAGTTTCGAGATGATTATAATTTTTTTCTGTGTATCGAATGAAGAAAAAGGAGATCAATATATAGGCTGTAGCAAGCTTCTCCAATGGACAGAATATTAAATAAGATTTTAATTCGGATGTTAAATGACAGCAATTAAATTCGAATGTTACAAATGTGATACATTGTACCTGGACGGAATTCAAAATCCAAACGTTACTGAATTTAAAAGATTTGTAACGGTCAAAAATTTTGGAGAGGAGCAAAAACTTTTAGGGTCTCGGCCCGAACTCTAAGTGAAAATCGGATCGGCATTCGGCGCTCGCAGATGTGGGCACGTACCCGCACCCGTTACGCGCACCGAACCGAACCGAGCCGAGCCGGGCCGGGCGGCGGCGGCGGCGCGCGCGTGTGGCCCATGGAGCTCCCACGCACAACTTTTAATGAAGCAAAAGGAGAGTAAGTAATATATGCATAGTGGAAGAACTCCCACTAGCCGATGTGGGACTATATGCTTTAAGGAGTTGAGCTTTTGCTCACAAGCAAAGCTAACAATCCCCCCCCCCCACAAAGCTCAAGTTCCAGGGTAATAGAAGACAGAAAGATAAGAGAATTTCTGGACAGTTGTATACTATGCATAAATGAGATTGACTACAGCCTTGAATCTAACGTAGTGACTATTGTCTTTGTCTGAAGAAGAGCTTGATGGACTACGCCTTGAATCAGTCTTCTTGAACCAGACTCAGAAAATACCACACATAGTACGCTAGAGGTACTTGGGTCTATCGGGTGGCGCGTTTGGTAGGCCATGCGCACTTTTACACATTCATGAGAGTTGTCTAGGATCGCCCTGTCCTATAGTCGCGGCCTTCACGACCTCTCATATAGGTAAGTCCTTAAGGGTTGGTGATAGGAATCAACCCTGCATATTATGCTTGGACTTATTAAGAGTTTAAACTCAACCTATCCATATCACAAAAGGAACACTGTCACCATAGGGATGGGGTATGAATGTACACATGTACAGCCTCCTGGGCTTTTATTTTAAAGAGAATTTAATCTCAGGTCAGTGTTCCATAATAGTCACCTAGTCCAGTTGTTTCTACCCATTGAACCGGCTTCTTGGGATCTCCAGTCAGACTCGGTTGGGTTGCCACTGCTGGTGACTATACTATGGGCTTAATCCCATCCCCCTCGATGATTCTAGGATCAATGTCCTAGACAGACGCTTCGTCAAGTGGTCTGCAAGGTTCTTTTCTGACTTTATATAGTCAAGAACCACATATTTGCCCAATAGGCTCTTTATTGACTTGAAACGCAGCTGCAGGTGCCTGTTCATCTTAGCATTCACAGAATCATGCTTTAGTAGTTCTATAACAGATTTATTATCACAGTTTATAGAAATTGCAGGAATAGGATGAACATAAACATGTATATGCATAATAAGATTTCTGAGCCATTCGACCTCTGTACATGTAGTATCCAAAGCTATCATTTCAGAGTCCATTGTACTTCTGGCTATGATAATTTGTTTACATGATCCCCAGGAGATTGCAACTCCTGCTAGGGTAAAAACATATCCAGTAGTGGATTTCACATCATGTGAATTAGTTAACCCAATTTGCATCGGAGTAACCTTCTATGATATCCGGGTGTCTAGTATAATGAAGTTTATAATCTAGAGTACCCTTAAGATATCTAAATACTCTGTCCAATGCAGTCCAATGCGACTGATTTGGGTTACTAGTATATCTACTTAGTCTCCCAATATCAAAAGCAATGTCAGGTCTGGTCCTATTTGTTATGTACATAAGGGACCCTATCATCTGTGAATATCTATGTTGTTCTATAGGAGATCCTTCATTCTTCTTGAGAACAACATTGCTGTCATATGGAGTAAGGGCAGGTTTTTTGTCAAAATATTCAAACTTTCTTAGCATTTTCTCAATTGAATGTGCTAAGGATAGAGTATATCCCTCATTGCATTTGGACACTTGCATTCTTAGGATCAGGTTTGCTTCACCTAGGTCTTTCATGTCAAACTGGTTAGATAAATAATTCTTAGTGTTATTTATCAATTCCAGTGAAGATCCCAAAATAAGGATGTCATCAACATACAAGCATAAGATAACACAACTTTTATTTGTATTTTTGGAATACAAACATTTGTCATATTCATTTGGTACAAAACCAAATTCTATAATGACTTTGTCAAATTTGTTGTGCCATTGCTTGGGAGCTTGCTTTAGGCCATAAAGAGATTTTACTAATCTACAAACCTTCTTTTCTTGACCTTTAGCAATAAAACCTTCAGGTTGCTCCATATATATCTCTTCTTCTAAATCTCCATTTAGAAATGCTGTCTTTACATCCATTTGATGGATCAACATATCATGAATGGATGCTAGAGCTAGAAGGGTTCTAATAGAAGATATTCTAGCTACAGGAGAGTAGGTATCAAAATAATCTAATCCTTTCTTTTGGGTAAATCCTTTGGCCACTAATCTAGCCTTATATTTTTCTATGGTACCATCGGCTCTAAGTTTCTTCTTAAAGATCCACTTACAACCTATTGGTTTGCAGCCTAAAGGAAGGTCTGCTAAAAACCAAGTATTGTTCTCCATGATGGAGTTGTACTCATTGTTAATAGCTTCTTTCTAGAAAGGGGCATCAGGAGAGGATATGGCTTCTTCATAAGTTGAGGGGTCACCTTCTATAAAAAAATGTGAAGAATCCCTCTCCTAAATTATTTTCAATCCTTTCTCTTTTACTCCTTCTAGGTTCTATGACTTGTTCAGATTGTGAACTAGGCATTTGGTCATGAGAACTAGTAGACGGAGTAAGAGAAGGGTTAGAGGAAGATGAAGGGTTTCTATCCTTGAAGGGAAAAATATTTTCAAAGTATACTGCATCTCTAGCTTCAATGATTGTGTTATTAGAGATTTCATTTACTTCAGAATGGGTTACAAGAAATCTATTGGCATTACTATCTAAGGCATATCCTATAAATACAGCATCTACAGTCTTAGGTCCTATCTTCCTCTTTTTGGGTTCAGAAATTCCTACTTTAGCTAGACATCCCCAAACTTTGAGATAATTAATCCTCGGGGTTCGACCTTTCCATAACTTATATGGTGTCTTATCATAAGTCTTACTAGGTATCCTATTAAGAATATAACAGGCTGACAATAAGGCTTCTCCCCAAAGATTATCAGGGGCACCTGAGCTGAGAAGCATGGCATTGACCATATCTAAAAGAGTGCGATTCTTCCTTTCAGCAACTCCATTGGATTGTGGTGAATAAGGAGCAGTTACCTCATGAATAATTCCGTGCTCTTCACAGAAGTTAGTCATTTCATTTGAGGTATACTCTCCAACACGATCTGATCTAAGGATCTTAATTTTTCTATCCAATTGGTTCTCAGCTTCAGATTTATAGACCTTGAATCTGTCTAGAACTTCATCTTTGGTCTTAAGGAGATAGGTATAACAATACTTTGAATGATCATCAATAAAAGTAATAAAGTATTTCCTACCGCCTCGGGTCAAAACCCTATTGGAATCACAAACATCACTATGGATAAGTTCTAGGAGTTCAGAATCTCTATAGACAGATTTGAAAGGTAATCTAGTGTGTTTGGCTTGAACACAAATCTCACATTTGTTTTCATCATCTATAGGAGTCTTAGGGATAAGATCTAAGTTCATCATCCTTTTGATAGATCCTAAGTTCACATGACCTAATCTACCATGCCAAACATTTGATGATTCAATTTGTAACAAAGGAAGGATTAAAACTTTTATTCATAGTACTTAAAATAAAGAGTCCATCTTTCACAAATCCTTTCCCCACAAACAAATCATTCTTAGAAAAAACTACTTTATTTGCCTCCATAACAATTTTGTATCCTGAGGCTACAAGGAGGGATCCACTAACAAGATTTCTTCTAACAGACGGCACATGAAGTACATCATGGAGAGGTAGAATTTTTCCTGATGTCATCTTCAGATCTATTCTTCCTCTTCCCACAATTTGTGCCGTTGAACCATCTCCTAGGGTCACGCCTCCTCCACCTGATTCCTGATAGGTTGAAAAACAGGAGCGATCAAATGAAACGTGAACATTAGCTCCAGAATTCAACCACCAATCATCAGAATGGAAAGAAAGGTTTACTACAGGTTGATAGCTTACAGACCTGAAGGAGCTGGAAGATCCATTCAGAATCATGTTAGCCTCTGGCTTGCCTTTACCCTTGAAGGAGTTCTGGATAGGTTCTTTCTTCCTTTGGAAGCAGTTGATGGCTGTATGGTTGGTTCTACCACACACAAAACAAAATCTTCTTTGATCCTGAGTCTGACCAAAGTTTCTAGGTTTTTGGGGTTGTGGGTTTTGGTGGTGATGGTTTTGGTGATGATGATTTTTGTGAGGAGGTTGAAAACTCTGCTTCTTTTTGAAGGAGGTTTTCTTGGATTTGAGATGGTTGTTTGACTTAGGTTTTTCATGGCTTTCTACAAGGTTTACCTTAGCTGTGGCATTTGACCTAGCTTTGGTCTTGGACCTATATTTCTCTTCTGTTCTAATTCTTTGTAGAGCTTGAGAATATGTAATAGATCCTTGTAGATGTAGAAGGTCTTTTGCCACTTTAGACCAGGAAGGGAGAAGTTTATCTATCAAGCATCCTATTTTGTGCTCAGTAGAAAAGACGGTTCCTTTGGCTTGAAGCTGCCTAAGGTTTTCTTGGAACTCATGAATTTGGTCATTGATAGGTTTGTTATCTACCATGACATATTGGTTGAATGTGGTAGAATTGAATCTATCAATTCCAGCATCATCACAACCATACTCATCTTCCAAAGTATCCCAGAGTTCTTTAGCACTTTTACTCAAAAAATATGTCGTAGAGTGACTCCGACATAGCGCTTAAGATTCTGTGGAAGCAGTGGTAGTCAATTTCCTTAGGGGTCTTAGGCTTGGTAGAAGAGGAGGACTTGGAAATTCCTACGTCAGATTCAGTCTCATCAGAATCATTTGAGATGGGTGTAGACCCATCAATGGCAGAAATCAGACCTAAGGTGGTAAGCCAAAATTTTATCTGACTCTGCCACCTTTTGAAGTAGGTGCCATTGAATTTTGCAGGCTTTGCAGAGAAAGTCTCTTCCTTGGAAGTCATATTTCTAAGGTCTGAAAAAATTATATTTACTCAATAAGATGGTTTTGAGCTAAAATTAACAATTAAACTAATTTTAGTAATAAATCCTTAAATTTTTAGTTTTCAAGTTTTGATAAGATTGTGTTAGCTGTAGGGGCCGGATCCCAGCAAGCGGAGGTTCACTAGGAACTCTTAAGTACCGGTCGCTTAGACGATATTTCGCCTTGTTGACAGAAGGGCCCTTTCGGCTTGTTCCCAAACAAATCTTAACTTTAGAACTTTTAAAATTAAAGGAATTTTTTTACTAAATCAATTAATTGTTTAATTTGCCGCACAAGCATGCTATTTGGCCAAGCCAAACAGGCTAGTTCTGCTACATAGGCAAGCTATGTTGGAAATTTACTTCAAAACTTCGGATTAAAATCTGCAAACAAAAAATAAATTAAATTAAAGTTACCGGCCTCCGGGGAAGTCGCGCACGAAGCACTGTCCTAAGAGTTAGTTCGGGTCTATGTGCAGACTGAATCCGAACTCCCCTAGTGGTAAAATTCCCGCTCCACCAGAATCTCTTTGCCGCACACGACTCGGAGAGAGTGACCCCGACTTAGCTCTGCCCAGGACAACGAAATGAAGAACAGCAGCGATAAAACGAAGGAGACGAAAATTGTAGAGAGTTTCGAGATGATTATAATTTTTTTTTTCTGTGTATCGAATGAAGAAATATATAGGCTGTAGCAAGCTTCTCCAATGGACAGAATATTAAATAAGATTTTAATTCGGATGTTAAATGACAGCAATTAAATTCGAATGTTACAAATGTGATACATTGTACCTGGACGGAATTCAAAATCCAAACGTTACTGAATTTAAAAGATTTGTAACGGTCAAAAATTTTGGAGAGGAGCAAAAACTTTTTGGGTCTCGGCCCAAACTCCAAGTGGAAATCGGATCGGCATTCGGCACTCGCAGATGTGGGCACGTACCCGCACCCGTTACGCGCGCCGAACCGAACCGGGCCGGGCCGGGCCGGGCGGCGGCACGCGCGTGTGGCGCATGGAGCTCCCACACACAACTTTTAATGAAGGAAAAGGAGAGTTAGTAATATATGCATAGTGGAAGAACTCCCACTAGCCGATGTGGGACTATATGCTTTAAGGAGTTGAGCTTTTGCTCACAAGCAAAGCTAACAAGCTATCAGCCCAACATGCCAGTTCTGCCGCAGGCTGCTAGACGCTAACTCCGTCCTAATGATGTCAGTTACGAGAGAGAAAAGGGTTCCGAGTCTTGCGTCAGATCCTCAATGGAGCAAAGTGGTCGAACGCTGACCAGACCTCTATTGGCACAACTCCCCGGATTATTGGCACAACTCCCCGGATTATATCTCGTAGGAGATTCATTTTAAACTCTATTAAGTGAGAGCTTTCCTTGTAAATTTTCTACGATAAAAAAATTGTATTCCTCTCCTTTCTCTTCTCAGAAAAAATGGTAAACAATAACCAGTCTAAAATAAATTGCAAAGTCAAATTCATTAGTCAACCTAAAGGAATTTCCAAGAGTTCGAATATGTATAACAGTAGCCTGTAAAAAAAATCCTCAAAGTTACAAGCAGTCTAAAGAAAATTGGAAGTCGAAGTTCATTAGCCAACCTGAAGGAATAAGAGTTGAAATATATACAATTGTAGCCTGTAGATAAATCGTCTAATTGTAGGAATATAATCTTAGATAAGTTAAAGGAAATACCCTTAATACACATAAAATTTCATTTAATATACCTATGACATACAATTCTTTAACAACAAACCCATTCCTAGTGCTTTGCTAGATTTTTGCTTATATAACTTCATTAATGTCTTTGGTTATATGGATCCCAACGATTTATAAAAATCATGGTAAGGAGTAGTTCCTTTGTCAATTCAAACTCGAATACACAAGAAATTTAGACGGAACTCCTTGAGGAATAAGATAGTAAATTAGAAAAAATATTATTCATAACATTTCTTTGTCCATTCAACCTAAGATACATGTGGAACAGTATAACCTTAATTTTCTAAATCAATCCAAGGACACAATCATGGTACATAGTAGTTGAAATATACCATCATGAGCGCAAATAAATTTAGAATTCTCGCTTTTTAATCAGATTCATTAATTCTTTATTGTAGTGTTCTAAAAATCGGTATGTTCGGCCGCCTAGATGCTACGCGGCCCTAGGCCGAACCGAAAACTCCTTATTCGGCGGGTTTGCTTGGTTATGCGGTCCTGTTCGGCGTTGTTCGGTCCTGTGCGGCTGTTCGGATTTTAAGATTCTTTTTAATGCTTAATTGTATTGTGGATATATTGTTTGGATTTTAAGATTTGATTTGGATTTAGAACATTGAAAATTCAAATTTTTATTATGAATATGGTGATTTATTTATTAAGTGTGTTTATGATGTCTTTATGAATCATGATAATGGTAGAATACATGTTCATGATGTCTTTATTAAGTGTGTTTTATTATGATATTACATTATATAAGCTGTTACAAGTGAGTAGTACGAGGAAGTAAAAAAAAATTGATATTTGTTCTGCGCTAGGCATCCCTTCTCTGCACCAAATTCGCATAGAGAATTTTAGAACACTGTTTTATTGAGTTAAAAAGGTGGTTGTATGTAAAATCTTACTGTTGATTCACTCTAGACAGGCAGGGAAGGATGTAGTTTCGTGCTTAAATGAAGCAATGAAGAGGCAGGGTTTAGATATGCGAGTATCTGCCTTGGTATGTTCTAAAATTGCTTAATTAGCTCCTTCTTTTCCTAGTTTCTTATAGCGCATTGGTTTCATTGGTTTATGCATAGCGAGGACAGTAGAACTGAGAAGCTTATTTATGAGACAGGTTAATGATGCGGTGAGTACTCTAGCTGGGGCCCGCTATTGGGATGATGATGTGATGGTTGCTGTCATTTTGGGTACTGGTACCAACGCATGCTACATTGAGCGAGTGGATGCTATTCCTAAACTGGGAAATCTGGCAAATAAATCTGGAAATATGGTTTGTATAGAGATCCATATTGCTTCATTTAAGAAACAGTAGTAGAAAATGTATTCCTTTAATGATTCTGAATACACTTATTCATAAGGTTTCGATGTTCGCTCTAAAATGAGGCAATGTTAATGACTGCCACTGCAATTTTACTATGTTGATCTAGCTCCCTATTTCATGAATTTACTTAACTAAGTTATTACTTTTAACTGTCCAGATTATCAACACCGAGTGGGGAGCTTTCTCAAATGGGCTTCCGTTGACCGAGTTTGACAAAGATATGGATTCTGAAAGTATAAATCCTGGAGAGCAGGTGACAATCTGTTTACTTCTTTACGGTTTGTTTCTCTAAGGCCTCGTTTGGTTCGCAGAATCATGACTTTGGGAAATCAAAGAAAAGAGCAAGGAATTGATTTACTTTACTTTCCGCGAACCAAACGAGGCCTAAGGGAATTGTTGATCTAATACTGATAGCTTATTTATAATTCTATTGATCCCTGGATGATTCCACCAATCTTGCTTGTGTAATGTTCTTATGGTAGATATTTGAGAAGACAATCTCTGGAATGTACCTAGGAGAGATAGTAAGAAGGGTGCTGCTCAAGATGGCTCAATTTTCAGCTCTCTTCGGAGATTCTATCCCTGACAAGCTTTCTACTCCCTTTGTACTAAGGTAAGTTTCTCTCCGATGAATATTTGTTTGTACCCATGTTTTTATAGGATAGAGGTGGCTGAAGTAACAAACCCCCGTTTTCTTGATTTATCGCTCTTATTGCCTCCTTGATATAAATTTCCATCTCTCTTTATGTGTCACTGAACATTAAATCTGATATGATCTACTTTTGGCCATTATCGCCTATACATTGTGATCAATATTGCCAAGCCAACCTGGTTTTGTACATGTAAATGAAATGTTTGCAGGGACGGCCCTAAGTTCATGGGGACCCTAGGCAAACTTTTAAAATGGAGCCCATATATAATATAAAAAAATTGAAATAAAAGTAAATTTTAAAAACTGTTATAACCATAAATTGAACCTAGAACCTGTATTATGCAAGTTTAACATGCTAACCACTACACCACAAATATTTTGTGGTAAAATAGGGTGATGTTACATTTTAAATACAAGATTACTAATGTATATATATTTAAATTAATTTTTTTGGCCTCCCATATTTCATGGGGTCCTGGGCGGTCGTCCTGGCCGCCTGGGCCAAGGCCGGCCCTGAATGTTTGTTAACGCCTACTCTGCAAATAAATTAAGCGACCTTCAGAGAAGGAAATCTAAATTCTCTTATTGCTTATAGGACTCCTGATCTTTCCACTATGCAGCAGGACAACTCCGACGATCTTCAGGCTGTTGGAGCAATCTTGGCTGACAGGATTGGTGTATGTTTCTCTAACAAATATTTTTTTGCGTCATCCTCGGGAATAGTTGGGATAACCTTGTCCATAGCGCTTGCAGTTTTGATTACCCCAAAGAAAAGGGATATATTTCTCTCTTCAAATTCACTTGTGTTATCCACCTTCTTACTGATACCAGGTGAAAAAGTCTTCCTTTGGCGCAAGGAAGACTGTGGTTGAGGTCTGCGACACAATAGCAAAGCGAGGAGGACGGTTAGCTGGGGCCGGAATCGTTGGTATCCTTCAAAAGATGGAGGAGGATTCCAGCGGGCTCATCTTTGGGAAGCGGATGGTGGTTGCCATGGATGGTGGGCTTTATGAGCACTATCCTCAGTACAGGAACCATCTCAGAGAGGCGGTAGCGGAGTTGATTGGAATAGAGGCCTCAAGAAATGTGATCATTGAGCATACAAAAGATGGTTCTGGCATTGGTGCAGCACTACTAGCTGCTGCTAATTCGAAGAGTGGGAAGGAATTCTGAAGCAAAAGGAATGATCTACATCAATCAGTAGAAGTTAAGTTTTGGCGATTTTGTGATGCTAATTTTTTTTTCTTTTTTGTTAGGACTTTCATCCGAATAAGTTACGAATCAAGAGAGAAATTTTGGATTGGTCATTCTAAGTGAATTCTGAGATTTGGAGAGAAAATTCTACCTATTGAGTTTTATGTAGATTGTATATTTTGTGTTCTGTTGCGAGTTCAAGTGGAATCTATTTCTGTAATTTTTTTTTTCATCCTGATGTAAAATTGTACTCAAATAATTGATTCCGATCAAAGTATGTTTACTATTACTTGGGTCCTGATATATTTGATTGAACTACAGGATATCCGACATGTAATTTTCTTACAACAAATTCATTTCCAGTCATTTATGTACTCAAAAGTCTATAGAAATATTGTAGAGTAGCTGCAAATTGATAACATAATGATTTCCAGTTTGAAAGAGAGTTGGAGTTAATTTTTCTGTAATTCTGTCCAATTTACGAGAAAAAAATGAAGAAATGTACTAAATATATGTGGATACATGGGTGCAACCTCTATAATTAATTAAGGACATAATGATATTTGATCCAAAATTTCAGATTTCACGAAAAAAAAAAACTTGGCAAGGAATAGCATTCAGAAGAGTTTTGAGTGAGAAAAAAAACATTTGGCGTATAGTATTTTGGATTGGATGTAAACAACTTAAACATAAATATGAGATGACATGATGGAGCACCCATTTGGCGTATTGTATTTTGGAGTGTATGTTTCGTATCCCAAGTGACCGAGACAACACGAATGGAACATTTTCATTCTTCCCCTGTTGAAGAAAAGAGACCGAGGTTTTGTTTTTGTTTCTATTTATACGTAAGATAGTACCTACTGAATGTAATTTAGTAAAATTTCCTGGTTTTGTTAGTTGGTGTAAAGTGTAAACAGCATGTGTATGCGTGAATTTATTTTTGGGTTGTACATGGATGGAATTAATTCGTAGTAAATTTTATGTTCGTAGAAGTTATCATGTTATTAACTGAGTTATTACTATTGGGCTTAGAATTGTCCTCCACCATTCTACAAACTTGTAAGTGATAATCACGAATGCGGAAATTGATTGGTACCCACAGTTTCCGTAGCCTGAGATGTTTGTTAAGTAAGATGTTTGTTAAGTAGTCGATTTGTGGTATTATGGGAACGAGACGTGACAATTGCGGTTCTCAATGTTCAACGGAGAGCGTTCTTGAAGACGTTCCTCACACTGTGCGGGATTTGCTTCTTGGTTTAATGAATCCCAACGTGCCAACAAGAGAAAGTTCAACGATGGCTTCTACCTTCTTGAACCAATTTTTACGAGCAGAGGGTAATTATCATAATGGAGGGTTTAGGGTGCCTAGATGGATTTCGGCCTCAGGCAAGCATTGATGGGGTCCTTTTACTCATTTTATTCCGGATAAATTTAGCGTAGAAATGTGAAAAGCACAAATTTATAATGCTTTCAGGTTCCAAGGCTGGTCTTGGCCCAAGACGACCGTCCAGGATTCACGAACTAAGGAAGGCCCCAAAAGTAAATACTTCTATTTATATAACAATTGTACTATGTGTATGTTAAGTATTAATTAATGTTCATACAAAATAACATAGTAACCTACATGGTGTAGTTAGTTTTTACTTATACCTACTATATAAAAGGGCATAGTTTCATGACCTAGTGAAAGCTATTATAGTTTTTTTTTTTAATAGTCAATTTTTAATAAAATGGACACCATTTAAAATTTTTGTCATGAGCCCAAAAAAAGAAACACTGGACCGGCCCTGTCCGGATCACCTGCTATAGGGTCCTGGAGCTATCCTGGAGCTGGAGCTGTATAACGTTCATGCTGGCACATTCTATGCAAGAGGTGTCACACTCCCAATGGGCCAACTCGCGTATGAAGAATATATTTCATGTAATGAAGAGCTACAACATTGGGGTTAATAAGACAATACCCTTCACGATTGTTTATCATGAACGGTTTGTGTCACTACCATATTTGTGTGCATACTTTTCATAGCCAGGGCATTGTCGTTAATATGTCCATGTGTCTTGAGTATCTTTTCTCCCAACGAGAAGGAAAGATAATGTTTTTCCTATTTCCATGGATGAAGTCGTAGCTCGCATCAGTAGAAACGTACGTTATTTGGAAATATTTTAGCAAATGTCCCCACTCAGATTATAAAAATTAGTATATACCACCAATTTTTTTTTTTTAAATCTACTAAATGTCCCCATTTTTACAAAACAGTAATAAAGGGAGTATATCTTAAATTTTTAATTGTTTCATATAAAAGACTGAAAATATTTAATAGTTTTTACAAAAAGTAGGAATATATAATAGTTTCTATAATATGAGTGGGAGCATTAGCTAAAATATCCCATATATTAATGCAGATTTTGTTTGTTGGTCAAAAACTAGATGTCCTGTAAAGTCACTAGAAATACATATTTTATGGCTAAAGGTCCCTAGATATTCTTTATTTTGACAGTCTCTCAAACATTATTATAAGTTGACGAGTCCTCTAATAATTAATAGTTGGGGCTACAAGTCCCTTTTCCTCTCCGTTAGTAAAAATATTTTAGCAAAAAGGATAGAACTACTTTCTTTTTACTCCTTGACCTCCAGCTCAATGCTCATTCTCACATGATGTTTGAGTGCGATAGAAAATGTAGGTGGGATGGAAAAAGGATGTAGTTGAGCTCCATGGGGCAGGTTTTAAGGTGATCAAGCTCAGTTTAGCACCAAAACGTGGCGTTGACGTGACATAGACACGCCAACGATTTGAGTGTTACACATAATATATTTTTCTAAAATTTTCATTTGTGATATTCTAAGAGAATCCCACCTCGTAACTATATGAAATAGACATGGTACCTAAAAATCGACATCCATTGTGCAGTAATCAACTTCTAGCGAGTCTCACCTATACAAATAATGGAGATATATGGTAAATTTGAACTATAAAATCTCAAATATCTTCCCTTATAGAGATGTAAAGAAAATCCAACATATACCCAAATGAAATTGTAACAATACACTGCAAAGATGGAATCCTTGCTCTTTTTATAAGAATGTACCAAAGGATCGGATCAAATTAGGTTTACTTTGTGCAATCGTAAAGAAAGCGAAATAAGATCATATTATATCCCAATTAAATAACATATAATTTAATCTAAAAAAACAAAAATTTTAGGGCATACAGAAATAACATAGAATAGCAATCAACCAATAAAAAATTCAAATAATTAATTAATTCCTTACTATCTCCAACCTTGTCATCATTTTCCTTCTTTTTCTATACTCTTACAGATATGGCAATCAATGTCAATTAGTACTGGTGAGGGAAGCACTTCGATCCCTCACTGATCTAACACTAACACCCACCAACTGCCATCATCCTATTAATTAAATTCACTTTTTATTTGACAGTTGGCAAACATCTTTCAAACTATAACAAATACACTTTTAGCATAAGGACTTAGTAGGTTTTTACTATTCTTTTTTCTTTTTTGTTAACTCTGCATGAAAGGAAGGAATCATGGAGGTCTACATGAAAGAGGCAACACTGAGAACTACTTGTAGCAAGATTCCTCCGTCTAAATATTCGCCAATAATGAACATGCATATCAGCAAGCAAACACAAAATTTATGTAAATGTCATATTGTTAAAGAAGATTTCAGAATTAATATAGAAATACTGAGATCTTTAGTTCTCTTTGAACAAATATTAATTGTGGTCCGCACATAAACCACACAATTTTTTTAGGAAGCTAACACGGAATCAAATTGATCAAATGTTTTTTGTACCCCATCCAACAATCCACCAGTTAAATGTAGCACTCAGGTTTAAGTTATACTTAATAGTTCATAATTAGACCCAGACAAAATTAATATCAATTTAACATAGGAATCCAAGAAGGCTTATTGATCCTCACCGAATCATAATTAGAAGCAATCACCCATGGTCTCATTGTGCAGTAAGGATAATCTTACAGAGTATCGCTTGCCTGTCATGTTATCTTTGGTTGATGTTTCTCCTACGACCTCTATACTACTGCAGTAGGGATTTGCCAATGTTGCGATTTATTACAGGACTTTTTACAGAAATACGCAACCACAGTATCACTCATTAACCATATATCAAGACGAACAGAAACGATTGTAGATTACCAATGCAAGGCCTATAGCTCTAACAAACCAGAAGAGAACTTTTGACTGCAAGAGTTTTTTTTTAATGTTTAGCAAGAACAAATGTTTTAACTTCTTGGTGAGATATCCTCCTATATGATTCAAAACCACGAAACCCTCAAAAACTGCCAATTAAGAAGGGTCAGACAATGGTACCGTTCCTGATACCAGTATTGCAAACCATGGACATTAGAGGGTCCCACTCCATAACTATACGAAATAGACATGCTACCTAAAAGAAAGAAAGAAAAATCAACATCCACTTGCGATAATCAATTTCTAGTGATCGTCCCACCATACAAACAACAAATTACAGAAAATTTGTTCGTACGAAAGAAATTTGTAAGAAATAGGAAGAGGAAAAAGTAGTTTAGGATAATTAGAATATATAATACATTCCGCCAGTACGACTGGCGGCCATAGAAAGTAGCAAAAAGTGCTAGAACCTAGTGCTATACCAAAGTGCACAGCACTCTTCAAATATACTTTTAAGACCAAACATCTCTAAGTATATTCTTGTGCAGATCTTTCGTTTTGCTATGAGTCCCTTTCACATTATGATAGCTATAGTCATATATACCTCCTAAATTTCACCATTGTTCCTATATCTTGCGTTGTTTGGTACTGTACCGTGTAAGTAATTAAGTACGTCAGCAGAAAAAAAATCTGTTGGCTTGTGGGAAAATTTTCTGCTTGATTTCCGCCAGACCGACTGACATAATCTGTGCATGCACAGATTCCGTGTATCCTATATTCTAATTATCCTAAACTAGTTTCTCCTCTTCCTATTTCTTAGAGACAGCATCAAATTAGGTTTTCTTGCTCCAAATGTGAAAGAAATGCAATATAACATGAATTGAGAAGCATAGCTAAAAGAATCAAATTTGGGGGCATACCATACATAAATATAAATATAAAGATGTAAGTAGCAATGATCCACAACAATAAACAATAAAGAATAAAGAATAAATAGTTAGTTAGTTAATTCCTTACTATTAGCAGCATCTCCATTGTCCTTCTCCATCTCCTCGAGCTCCTTGAGCCAGAGGTCCGCGAACTCGCAGTCCCTGTACTTGTCGAACCACGGCCCGCCGCTCGTGTAGTGTACCGCCCTCGGGTAGGTGCCCTCCGGGTCGCCCTCGTCGACCCTGTTGTGGCCCACGAGGAAGTTCCACACGAAGGGCACCTCCCCGATCTCGTGGTCCTCCAGCCACATGAACCTGTGCAGGAACGCGCCGCTCTCCGCGCTCACGAGCTCCGGCGTCAGCGCCCTGTTCTTGGGGTGCGCGCAGTTGTAGAGCACCATCGACGACCAGTTCTTGCGCGGGTACGCGGTCTGCACGGCCCCGTCCATCTTGGTGGGCTCCTTGGGGGCGTGGTCGTGGTGGACGCACATGACGGCGAAGCGGTCGTCGAGGAGGGAGAGGAGGGGGGAGAGGTCGGAGAGGAAGAGGAAGTCGCAGTCGACGAAGAGGGCCCAGCCGGAGAAGGAGGAGAGGAAGGGGGTGAGGAAGCGGGTGAAGGAGAACTCGGTGGACTCGGTGGGGCCGCGGAGGCGCCGGTAGAGGCCGGCGGCGCGGAGGTCGGACTGGACGATCGGGGCGATCGAGAGGGGGACGGAGGAGCGCCTGCGGAGGGAGTGGGCGCAGACGCGGTAGGCCGTGTCCTCGCGGGGGTCGTAGCCGATGAAGACCTTGAAGGGGAGTGGAGGGGGAAGTGGGGAGGAAGCGGAACCCATGGATTTGGCTGCTTTTGGAGTTTGAGGTCTGGGAAGTGGAGCGAATGGATGGTTTTTATTCTTAGACCGGGGCCGGCGGAGGACTGTTGTGTGGACCGGTGGGTCAATTGGCGTCACCGACACCGGTCGAGCCGGGGAATTTATGCGAGTGGCGGTTGGGTGGGCCCAGACATGCAGGCGCCCGTGCCTTTGCTTTGGCGACACGGAAACGAGCGGGTGCGTATGTACTATCCCCCAAACTTCTTCAATAAATTTAACTTTTTGGTATCCAATAACTATAACTATTAGTTCTTTAAATAAAACTAGTAAATTTACGTAATTTGCACGTATAATAATGGATAAAAATAATATTATTCAATTATAGTCAAGTATTTCGTTTAATTTATGTGGTTAAGATGTGAGGTGTATTTTTTGTTTGGTTGAATTCGATTCTTCATTCTCCATGTTGACAAACTAAATTTTTTTTTAACATTTATTTACATAATTTATTTTTTAAAACAAAATGGACCATAATTTAATGACGACTTGGACGGTTCATTTTTGAGCCGTTTGAAGCCTCAATATATAGTGGAAGATATTTATGTGTTGTACGAGGAAATAGTGGAGCGCAAAAGATGCGGAGATCATTTTTGTTCGTCCACCCAAAACTAGTAAGAATGTTAAGGTTGTTACGTGTGTCAAACTCGTGGGTCGTTCACCAAATCACTTCCAAAGTGATTTTAGATTGATAAAAATTACATGTGGCAATGTTTGAAAGGAAATATGAACTTCTCTACTAATTTTGGTCGGTGAACAAAAGTGGATTAAAAAAAACGGATGCGAGCTGGAGCCTGCAGAATGACAGCAAAACTGGAGACAACCTCATGAGTGGTTGGCGTTTTGCCATTTTTGGTGTAAAAATATTAGCATCATCCAAAATTTGTTCGTACACTAATAATCTTAAACAAAAACTTTCAAAAAAGAATTTTTTTTTTTAATTTAACGTTAAGATTTATTCCCCAAAAAGTATTGGCGGAGTTAGTCTAATGGAAATCATAGAGTTGGAGATTTGGGTTGTTTCGTTGGATTTGTTTAAAATTTATTTGGTTTGGTTTGTTTGTTAGAGGTTCGTTTGATTTGATTTATTTGATTTTAAATATAATTAAATTTAGTAAGTTAGAATTTGTTTTAATTCGAAATATTTAAATTTTTCTTGGAATTTTCTTGTATGCGAATCTCTGCAGTTAACGAGGGATGGGCTCAAGTTTTATTTAACAGTAGTATGGTCTACTGTTTACTTAATTAATTTAGTTATTTTTATTAATTCTTTTCAATTCATTTTATTTGTTAATGCTTTTCCTTTATTTTCTTTTAAATCTATTTATTTCTATAAGACTTTATTTATTATCTAACTTAAGTTTTCTATTTATTTGTAGGCAATTTAGAGGAAAATTATGCCACCAACATCCAAAACTTAACTATACATATATCACATGCATGTTTCAGTGCGACCAACATAGGCGATCCAAAATTTTGGTATTTAAATGATCACGACGAAATCCTAAAATATTGAGTGGTTTTGACCATTCTTTCATTTACTACTACATCCTAATAAAGAACTATCTTCTTTTCTTTCCATGTTCTAAATATCGTTAATGTGTTAAAAGAGAAACAAAATTACTTGTGCATCGTTACTATTATTATTTGAAATACTAGAATTTTAAAATGTTAGTTTATTTATGCACGAGGATAGTATAATAGCCATTTAAATGTGTAATCCAGTAATATTGTATTTTGAACTTTCATATAAAAAGCATTATGAAAATGATGTGGTACCATGGAATAGTTATGAAAATGCTTTGACAACATGGAATAGTTGTAGTTAGTTTGAGACCAATGAGTCGCAAATCGTGATAATCCTAAATGAAAATGGGAGACTACGAGCATGGAGCTTGAGAAATGAGATGTACAAAAAGATATTTGTGTTACATCCAAAATGTGATTTGTAGTTAGACCATACGTACTTGCATGATCATGGACAATTTGTACACAATATGTTTGACTTTTCTCGAATGCTATCCGAGATAATGGGACCATATCGATCATGTATTGCAGGGCCTTCAGTAGGGCTAGCTATCCAGATTGGAAGGGTGTGTCATACTACCTTTGTATAGTTGGTGTTGAAATCACCAATGACTGACATGTAGTTAGGCTGCATACTAATGGCAACTATTTTGCAGACCTAATCAATTGATGTAGGGACGGACTTGTGACTTATAAATATTTTTTCTAAATTTTTTTTGTAGAGACGAAAAAATACAAACCCTACTATTATATTCTAATTCTTGTTTTGCGAAGAAGGAAAGTTGATCGATGAAAATATAGATTAAATTTTGTATTAGTCCCGAGGTGTACTGTGATGAGAACAAGGGCTAGGAATAACAAAGGTTCATGCAAGACTTTTTCAGTCTTCCCTCTGTTTAATCCTGAAGAAGATGTTCGGGGTTTTATGCAAGAGACTTTCTCCCCGAACTTCTAGTTAAATCCAGCAGACCGTGGAAAATCCCATAAAATAAACATACAAAGAATAAAATCTGTTCTTCCTTACAAACACAGTTGCATTTGAGATAAAACGGTTGACAATTAGAAAGAATAAAGAAGAAATGACCAAAATCGTTCTTCTTTTTATGTTCGCAGACGTTACAATGAGAAAGAACAAAAACGACAAGAGAAAAGCATAAACCATCTCCTTGTTGGGGTGAACAGGTCACCGTTGCTCAAAGCAAGATTCGTCATATAGACGATCTGTTCCTAGGAACCAGCAAGTTGAAACAAGAACTTCTGAAATTCTCTAGGTCACTTTCAGGAAGACTTGGAACTCTTTTGAGCTGAAGCTCACTGAGGTGCATAGGCCTCATGGGGTAGGAGCATAGGCTTGCAGTTGCCCCATAGTTCCTCTGTGGAGTGAATTTTCTCTCCTCCAACCTTCTCAAATAAGGGGAGTGGAAGATCTATTTATAGAGAAACTCAGCTCCTATGCGCGCATAACCGAGCTCATGCACGCTGTCCAACCAAATCCCAAAGAATTCGGGTCACAGAGTGCTATGTGCAGACACAGCAGCGCTCCGCACGCTGACAGCGTCGTCCGTGCCAAACGCAATGGCAGCGTACATACATGACAGCGCCGAAAGCAGCCACCCGCAACTAGGCACATAGCACTTTGGCTATAGTGCCTTAACGCATAGTGTCCGGACATATAGCCCCAAGTCTTATAGCTCTTGGACCCCTAGCTTCTGACACATAGATGCAGAGTCGCATAGACGTCATGACATAATGACGTATAGAAGCCTGACTAGCGGTCACTGGACTCAGAAGCTTAGGTGCATAGCGCCGAGCCGCATAGAGCGTGGCCGCATATGCGCCTAGACGTCTTGTAAATTACAAAGTGCAAAGTGCGTCATCAAAATGCCACTTTATGTAATGTCCTATCCCGCTCAGCTCAATCGGAGGAATTGAAATGCCAACGGCGTTCGGACTTAGCCCTGCAATGGCTGCTCAAAGTCCTGCTCGGTTGTCACGCCCCGCTCCCAGGATACGGCGAGCCGAGTACGTACAACATCCCCAGGCTACGCGACCATACAACATGAACCCAATTGTATCCCGCGATTGTCACCTGTAAGGTCCTAGGTAGGCATAGAGTTAAGGAAATAATAAAATCTTCCACAAAAGAGCATAACATTCATTTTTTCCAAAATGTTACAACATAATTCAAATCTCATCATCAAACACATATTTACATTCTGGATTCATTGTTCTTCAAAATACAAAACTTACATATTGCATTCATGTTTCTTCAAAATACATAAGTCACATAACTATGAGGTTCCCAGGATAAAGCTACAACCCTCAGTCCTACATCATTCATAAAGTTCTGCCTCAGTGTATGCCTGTTCTCCATCCTGTTCTTCAACAATCCCTAGTGAACAAAACTAGGTCGTCAATACGACGAGCAAGCCCTCTATCAAAGGAGGCGGTATGAATATGAAATGATAAAACAAGTGAAAACAAGATATAACATTTGGAGTAAGTTAACTCATTACCTTGTGGTATCCGTTAAGAAGTAAATAATTCTTAGATTAATGTCACAAAGGACACGTCAAGATCTTTCTAAACCTACATGCAATTTAGAGAAACTTTCTGGATCACACACACTCGCCTAGCATCTCAACAATAACCCCATTTGCCCGGGATCAGGCTCGTACAAAACGGGTTGGTGCTTAGATTCTCCAGCCGTCTGTACTATCACATATTGATGTGATTACAAGCAAGATAACATCATGAGTGGTTTCCGAATCATCTGGGTCGAGTCATCGCATCATGTGTTATAATCAAGAAGTTCGTATGACTTGGACTTTTCCAAGAATATCGAACCCATTCATTAGAGAGCTGAGCTGAACTCAGGGCCTGGATATCTAATGAATTTACAAATGTTCTGAGCTGAAACTCAGGGTAATGTGCAAATGGATAGCTGAGCTGAAACTCAGGGCCTGGATGTCCAATTGCGATTCAATAAAGTGAGCTAAGCCTCACCCCGGATATTCGCACGGCCGTACGAACACCGTATCAGGGACTGATCAGTACGAAATTGAAAATTATATTGCAAAAAAGTCAGCCAGGTGTGATCCAACGGTTTCTCTCCCCAAAAAAAAAAAACCCCATGCAACCTATTCTAAACATTTAGACTTCATGAAAACTATCTCCCAAACGGAAATCTTAGAAGTCAAGTCGCATTCCATATTAGTTTCGTCTTTTCTGAAACTAAAGTAGTCCAAGAAATATTGAAAACAAGGAAAATTTCGAAATGTCCAAGTGGACAAGATTCCAAGAATCCCTCCGATATTATAGGTCGGAGATGGATGGTTCAAACGGTCTAGAACTAGAATCAAATTTTCCAAGAAATCCGAGTTTGTCGAAAATAGACCAACTCTGGAAATTTTCAAAAATTTCGGCGGAGTCTCCTTTGTATTTACTGACCCGGAAATTAATCCGATACAAGTAAACACAAAGAAACAATGTACGGGCACGCCGACCCCTTCGGTGGAGCAACCCTCAACACCGGCAACACGCAAATATAAACGGGTACGTCGACCCCTTCGGTGGAGCAAACCTCAACACCGGACCACGCATGTAAAGATATATGCAAAAATAAAGACCTTGCTTACCTTAGCAATACGCATGCATTTTATTCTTGTTTTGCAAGGGCTATTTAAATCGTAGGAACATAATTATTAGAAATGTGGGAATATCAACATATCATCACCTGCTATTGATCACAATTAGCTATTCAAAGATGCTTAAAACATCAATTTACATTTGAAAAGTAATTATATAACTACCATAGTGCCTAGGTATCCCAAGAAGATCATTCTTGTTATGATTTCTTGACATTAAGGGCCATTTAAGCCTAAGGTAAATTCTGGACAGATTTATGATATTAAAATAAACTGGTAAACGGACAAATTATCATGTACGTGAAAAGATTATCAAAGCTACAATGCATATGTATATTTATACAAGCCTTAGGTGTGTATATATATATATATATATATATATATATATATATATATATATATATATATATATATATATATATATATATATATATGCATAACCTTCTACATATATGTTGGATAAAATTTTGCTATCATGGAGGTGTATACATACATACATACGGGTATATACATATATACATATAGCTTTATAATTAAACATCTCCCAAATATATTTACAAAATCAAGAGAAATCGAAGGTGTGTATTCAAGATGTGTCCAAAACCGTGTCCAATTTCCGCATACGTGGTCTTATACATTCATGAGTATTTCGACTACATGACTCCCAACATTCATTTTAGCAATATCACAAGGTTGCATGAATTTCTTATAATTTCAGAATTTCATTTTTGAACAAAATAAACATAGGGGGAGGTTCAAGAGGAGAGAGAAATGAGGGCTTGCCTTAATCTTTGTTTTGCTCCTTGGGAAGGTTTTCCTGTGGAGAAATCCTCAAATGGCCAATTTCAGAACCTAGGGCAAAATAGGAAAATTTGGGTTAAATTTCTAGAACCCTAGAAATAAAGAAAAAGGGAAAGGAATTGGAAGAAAGAAAGAGGAAGAAGCATAAGAAGATGGAGAAGGGGGGGCCGGCCGGCGGCGCCCGCCGGAGGCTGGCTGGCCGGCGGCGGCGCCCGCCCGCAGCCAGTCGTGCGGTCAGCAGCAGCAGCGGTTAGCGGCAGCAGCAGCAGCAGCAGTTAGCGGCAGCAGCAGTTACAATTAGCGGCAGCAGCAGCTGTTAGGAAGGAAGAAAGAGAGGAGAAGGAGATTAAGAAGAAAATGAGAAGAGGGAAGAGAAGCTTCACCTGGAAATAGAGAGGGAGAGGAATGAGTCTCTTTCCTCTTCACCCATTCATAAAAATAAAAGAGAAGCTTGAAATTACTAGAATGCCCTATGGGCCTAGTCATGAGATGGTGAGGACACTTGTCCTCCCTCTCATGCATGAGAGCCACATAGGTAAGCTAGGGAAATGCAAATTTTACATTTGCATGAGGGGCCAAAAGGAAAAGAAATCTGATTTATTATTATATACATATATATATATATATATATATATATATTTTTGAGAAATAATTATAGGAAAATAATTTTTGAATGGTTGATAATTAAATAAAATATCAAATAAAAATAGAAAATTAAGGATATGACACCCTACCCACCTTAATTAAATTCCGTCCCCGGAATTTAAGGATAAGAGAGGTAGAGAAGGATAAGTTGCTAAGTACCTTAGTCATCAAAGAGGTAGGGGTACAGTCGCCGCATCTCATCTTCCCTTTCCCAAGTAGATTCTCCCGGTGAGTCCTTGTTCCAAGATACTCGTACCAAAGAGATGGTCTTGTTCTTAAGAATCTTCTGTCTTCGATCCAGGATCTCTACTGGCTTCTGTTCAATGCGAAGAGTTGGGCCAACTATGATTTCTGAATGATCCAGTATGTGACTGGGATCTGGCACATACTTCCGTAGTTGAGATACATGGAAGACGTCGTGAACTCCTTCGAGAGATGGTGGCAAGGCCAATCGATAAGATACGTCGCCAACTCGATCCAGGACGTCGAATGGACCTATATACCTTGGGCTCAACTTTCCTCTGGTTCTAAACCTGATTGTTTCCTTTGTTGGCGAGATCTTCAAGAATACATGATCTCCTGGTTTGAAATTCAAAATTCTCCGATGCTTATCTGCCCACATCTTGTGCCTGTCCTGCGCAGCTTGAAGATGACTTCGAACTGCCTTGACCATGTCCACAGTCTGCGTAACCAATTCTGGGCCCAAAAGTTGCCGTTCTCCGACGTCACCCCAGCATATAGGTGATCTGCACTTTCTCCCATATAGTGCTTCAAATGGCGCCATCTTGATACTGGCCTGATAACTGTTATTATAGGAGAATTCTACCAGATGCAAATGATCATCCCATGATCCTTGAAAATCTAGAGAGCACGCTCTCAACATGTCTTCCAAAATTTGTATTAACCTTTCTGACTGTCCATCAGTCTGTGGATGATATGCTGAACTAAACTTCAGGCGACTGCCAAGACTGTCTTGCAAGCTTCTCCAAAACTTGGAGGTGAACCGAGTATCCCTGTCTGATACGATACTTACCGGTACCCCATAGCGACTAACAACTTCCCTCATGTACATATCCGCTAGATGCTCCGTAGATTGTCCAATTCGGAAGGGTAAAAATCTTGCGAACTTTGTAAGTCTATCTACTATCACCCAGATGGCATTGTTACCTTTTTGAGTTCTTGGGAGTCCTGATATAAAATCCATTGTAATATGCTCCCACTTCCATTCAGGTACTGGGAGTGGTTGCAGTAGTCCAGCAGTCCTTTGGTGCTCCGCTTTCACTTGTTGGCATACTAAACATTTCGAGACAAATTTAGCTATCTCCCGCTTCATTCCATGCCACCAAAAGTTTTGTCTCAGATCCTGGTACATCTTTGTACTCCCAGGATGAATGGAGTACTGAGAACTATGTGCTTCAGACATCAGTTCAGTCCGGAGTTCTCCAAATGGTACACACAAACGATTTCCGAATCTCAAGGATCCATCCGAATGCTTCATCAATCCAGTTTGTACCCCAGCTTCAGTTTGACTCCACAATTTTTGCAGTTTTACATCCTTCTTCTGTGCCTCCTTAATTCTTTCCACTAAAGAAGATTGAACTTGTAAACTTTCCCAAATTCCATCTGCAACTGGGCATATCACTTCAATCCCCATCTTTCTGAGATCATCCAATATCTCCTTGGGCGTGTTCATAAAGAAAGCTTCAGGCCTCCTACTCAAAGCATCTGCCACTTTGTTTGCTTTGCCTGGATGATACTGCAACTCCATATCAAAATCCTTAAGTAACTCAAGCCATCTACGTTGCCTCATATTTAACTCCTTTTGGGTGAACACATATTTCAAACTTTTATGATCTGTGTAAATCTTGATCTGTTCACCATACAAGTAATGCCTCCACAGTTTCAGTGCAAACACAACAGCTGCTAACTCCAGATCATGTGTTGGGTAGTTCCTTTCATGAACCTTCAACTGGCGCGAGGCATAAGCGATCACCCTTCCATGCTGCATCAACACACAGCCCAAACCCTTGCCAGAAGCATCACTGTAAATCTCGTAACCTCCTGATCCTGAGGGTAAAGCTAGTACTGGTGCAGTGACAAGTCTTTCCTTTAATTCCTCAAATGCCGCTTGACATTTATCAGTCCAAACAAATTTTTCATTCTTCCGAGTCAATCTAGTAAGCGGCTCAACAATTCTTGAAAAATTCTCCACGAATCTTCGATAGTATCCAGCTAATCCAACGAAACTTCGAACTTCAGCTACATTCTTGGGAGTAGGCCATAATTTAACTGCTTCTATTTTCTTAGGATCTACTGTTATGCCTTCTCCACTGACTATGTGTCCCAAGAAAGGAATTTCTTTTAACCAAAATTCACATTTGCTTAACTTCCCATACAGCTTCTCCTGTCGTAGAGTCTCAAGTACTACCCTCAGGTGTTCTTCGTGCTCCTCCTCGTTCTTTGAGTAGATCAATATGTCATCAATGAACACGATCACAAATTTATCCAGATATTGATAGAATATCCTATTCATCAAATCCATGAATATGGCCGGAGCATTTGTCAATCCAAAAGGCATGACTTGAAACTCATAATGTCCATATCTTGTTCTAAAAGCAGTCTTTGGTATGTCTTCTTTCTTAATCTTCACTTGGTGATAGCCTGATCTGAGATCTATTTTGGAAAATACAGTTGCTCCTCCAAGTTGGTCGAATAATTCATCGATCCTAGGGAGTGGGTATTTGTTCTTGATTGTTAGTTCATTCAGTGCTCTATAATCAATTACCAATCTCAGACTCCCATCCTTTTTCTTTACAAAAAGTACAGGTGCTCCCCATGGAGAACCACTGGGTCTAATAAATTCTTTGGCTAGCAACTCCTTGATTTGTTTATTTAATTCAGCTAATTCCTCCTTATTCATTGGATATATCTTCTTAGCAATATGGGCTGCTCCAGGAACTAGATCAATACTAAATTCAACTGCCCTATCCGGTGGCAATCCGGGTAATTCATCAGGGAATACATCCTTAAACTCTTCTACAACTCTTGGCCATTCCTCTATTACTTGACCCTGGAGACTCCTTAGTTCGAACTTTTCTAACTCCTCTTTGTCAAACTCCTTCTGGGCTCTAGCAAATTCATGCAACTTCCTACTGGGTAAGGAAAACTGTACTTTTCCTTGTCCACAATCAATAATCGCCGAGGTTGCTATTAACCAATCCATGCCAAATACTACATCATAGTTGTCCATAGGAAAGACTAATAGTTTTGTTCGGAAGCTTGCTCCTCCCATTTTAATTGGACAATTTCTACAAATTCGGCTTACTTCTACAATTCCATTGCCCGTAAGGATTTTCAATTTTCTAGCTAGAGGTTGTGTCTCTATTTTATACTCAGATATGAATGATGCAGATATAAAAGAATGAGTAGCTCCAGAATCAAATAGCACTGAGGCAGGACTAGATGAAGCAAGTATAGTACCTGTCACCACGTCTCCTGGTATTCCTGCTTCATTGTTATCCATCATAAAGGCTTGGCCGTGATTCTTGTTCTTCTTCTTGTTGTTGTGGTTCTGATTAGCCCTCTGTGCCTGGTGGAATTGATGTGCTTGAGGTGGTAAGACTGGCCTCTGCTGATATCCTGTAGTTGCATTAGGCCTGGGCTCATTGTTCTGGAAGGCAGGCCTTTGTTGAAATCCTTGGTTTGCAGCTCTTGGTCCCTGTGCATTATTCTGTGCTACCGATCTTCTATTGTTCTGGGGACATTGGTTCAATCGATGGTTGGAGGATCCACACTTCAGGCACTTCCCTTGAAGTCTTCTGCAATTATTCTTTGTATGTCCCGGCCTTCCGCAGTAAGAACAACTTGGTACGGGTCTTTTCTGCTCATGCTGGGCACCCCTTAGTTGCCCTTGCCCCGAAGTCCTTCCCTGGGCCGAACCAGTTTCCAGACTCCGCTTTTGCCCTGCAGTCTTCGCGTTGTTCTTGTCATTTTGCATCCTTTGTTGGTCTCTAGCAGCTTCGACCACTTCAGCATAGGTTTGACATTTGTAAGGGGCTACCTTCATCTTTAATTTATCATCCAGTCCTTCCATGAACCGGACTACCTTCGCCTTCTCTGTAGATACCAAGCTTGGAGCATACCGGCTGAGTCTGGTAAATTCTGCTGAATATTCGTCGACAGAGGTCTTGTTCTGTTTCAGATGAAGGAATCTCCTTTCCAACTCCAACTTGGCACTTGGGGGAAAGAATCTCTCTTCAAATTCTTCCTTAAATTTCTCCCAAGTCACAACTTCATCAGATTCTTCTGGATGTAATGAGCTCCACCATATGTCAGCCACATCTTTTAATTGAATCCTTACTAGTGAAACTATGTCATTTGGCGGGGTCTTCGCGCCCTTTAGTAACGCCTCTGTGGTTCTAATCCACTGCGCTGCTTCCATAGGGGTTTCAGTTCCTTTGAATTCTGGGGGCTTGATTGTCCTAAACTCTGAAAGGGTCCCCGTCTTCTGCGTAGGAGTGACATCCAATCTCTCTAGTAGTTTTGTTGAGGTGGCTTGGGAAAGTTGCATTTGTTGGGTATTGGCCTCCAAGACCCTTTGAAAGAATTCAAAGGCATCAGTCGTTCGTGTCCCGGAGGCTTCTACTTGTGAGGTATTGGGATCCGGTTGAGAAGCCATCTCCTATATATTAAGAATTGGAAATTCTTAAATACAAAATTTAAAGAGAACTTAATTTACTAGAGGAGATTGAAAAGATAATTGCAATGTATATATATAAAGCCATAACCAAAAGAAGCATATTTCATTCATTTCACAAAACACGATTACAATATGCTTCACTAGGAAGTCCTTACAACTTCTATACTCTAGTCCTTATACAAAACTATTTACATCTGTTGTAATTCCAAAATGTTGTACAACAGACAAAAAAATTTCCCTTTTTCTTCCATACATCATATCTATAAGCTATCTGCTGATTCATCAAAATGCTGTGCAGCAGACAAAAACTACCCCAGTCCTAACTGTCATGCGTCACCATCTCAGCGTTATGTAGGTGATCTCACGGATCCTGTCATAAGGATTGGCCTCTACCCATTCCTCAATGGTCCCTTCGTACCCATGAGTAAATGGAGATGGACCGTCCTTCGCAAGGAAGAACCTAAGTCGTAGTTCCTTTTCCCAATATACTTCCGCTCCATCTTCCACATCACGGATTCTGGGGCATAGGCGCTCGAAAAATACACTGTTCACCGGAAGCTCTCCGTCGGGCGACACCTTCCAAGCCTCCCGAGCAAACTGCTCGTATCCGTAATGAGTCCGGTGGCTCCCATCCCAATAGATGCTCGGCAGGAATCGGGCCATGACCTATATCCGAAAAATTCCTCGAATGAGAACTTTATGACATAAAATGATTATCATAATAAAATCATCAAATTCTAAATAAATTTTGATCAAGATTCATATCCCCAACCTTAGTAGATTTTTTTTTGTTCAACCTTCAATCGTCATCTATTCCTATCCTAGGGAAGTCCAAGTAAATCCTTAAGATAATATTCGATATCCACCTTTACCATCTCCTTAATCTATACACTACCCTAAAAGAGTGGACCTGTATGGGCCACCAACGAAAAGACGTGTCACGCCCCGCTCCCAGGATACGGCGAGCCGAGTACGTACAACATCCCCAGGCTACGCGACCATACAACATGAACCCAATTGTATCCCACGATTGTCGCCTGTAAGGTCCTAGGTAGGCATAGAGTTAAGGAAATAATAAAATCTTCCACAAAAGAGCATAACATTCATTTTTCCTAAAATGTTACAACATAATTCAAATCTCATCATCAAACACATATTTACATTCTGGATTCATTGTTCTTCAAAATACAAAACTTACATATTGCATTCATGTTTCTTCAAAATACATAAGTCACATAACTATGAGGTTCCCAGGATAAAGCTACAACCCTCAGTCCTACATCATTCATAAAGTTCTGCCTCAGTGTATGCCTGTTCTCCATCCTGTTCTTCAACAATCCCTAGTGAACAAAACTAGGTCGTCAATACGACGAGCAAGCCCTCTATCAAAGGAGGCGGTATGAATATGAAATGATAAAACAAGTGAAAACAAGATATAACATTTGGAGTAAGTTAACTCATTACCTTGTGGTATCCGTTAAGAAGTAAATAATTCTTAGATTAATGTCACAAAGGACACGTCAAGATCTTTCTAAACCTACATGCAATTTAGAGAAACTTTCTGGATCACACACACTCGCCTAGCATCTCAACAATAACCCCATTTGCCCGGGATCAGGCTCGTACAAAACGGGTTGGTGCTTAGATTCTCCAGCCGTCTGTACTATCACATATTGATGTGATTACAAGCAAGATAACATCATGAGTGGTTTCCGAATCATCTGGGTCGAGTCATCACATCATGTGTTATAATCAAGAAGTTCGTATGACTTGGACTTTTCCAAGAATATCGAACCCATTCATTAGAGAGCTGAGCTGAACTCAGGGCCTGGATATCTAATGAATTTACAAATGTTCTGAGCTGAAACTCAGGGTAATGTGCAAATGGATAGCTGAGCTGAAACTCAGGGCCTGGATGTCCAATTGCGATTCAATAAAGTGAGCTAAGCCTCACCCCGGATATTCACACGGCCGTACGAACACCGTATCAGGGACTGATCAGTACGAAATTGAAAATTATATTGCAAAGAAGTCAGCCAGGTGTGATCCAACGGTTTCTCTCCCAAAAAAAAAATCCCATGCAACCTATTCTAAACATTTAGACTTCATGAAAACTATCTCCCAAACGGAAATCTTAGAAGTCAAGTCGCATTCCATATTAGTTTCGTCTTTTCTGAAACTAAAGTAGTCCAAGAAATATTGAAAACAAGGAAAATTTCGAAATGTCCAAGTGGACAAGATTCCAAGAATCCCTCCGATATTATAGGTCGGAGATGGATGGTTCAAACGGTCTAGAACTAGAATCAAATTTTCCAAGAAATCCGAGTTTGTCGAAAATAGACCAACTCTGGAAATTCTCGAAAATTTCGGCGGAGTCTCCTTTGTATTTACTGACCCGGAAATTAATCCGATACAAGTAAACACAAAGAAACAATGTACGGGCACGCCGACCCCTTCGGTGGAGCAACCCTCAACACCGGCAACACGCAAATATAAACGGGTACGCCGACCCCTTCGGTGGAGCAAACCTCAACACCGGACCACGCATGTAAAGATATATGCAAAAATAAAGACCTTGCTTACCTTAGCAATACGCATGCATTTTATTCTTGTTTTGCAAGGGCTATTTAAATCGTAGGAACATAATTATTAGAAATGTGGGAATATCAACATATCATCACCTGCTATTGATCACAATTAGCTATTCAAAGATGCTTAAAACATCAATTTACATTTGAAAAGTAATTATATAACTACCATAGTGCCTAGGTATCCCAAGAAGATCATTCTTGTTATGATTTCTTGACATTAAGGGCTATTTAAGCCTAAGGTAAATTCTGGACAGATTTATGATATTAAAATAAACTGGTAAACGGACAAATATCATGTACGTGAAAAGATTATCAAAGCTACAATGCATATGTATATTTATACAAGCCTTAGGTGTGTATATATATATATATATATATATTTTTTTATATATATATATATATATATATATATATATATATATATATATATATATATATATATATATATATATATATATATATATATATGCATAACCTTCTACATATATGTTGGATAAAATTTTGCTATCATGGAGGTGTATACATACATACATACGGGTATATACATATATACATATAGCTTTATAATTAAAATCTCCCAAATATATTTACAAAATCAAGAGAAATCGAAGGTGTGTATTCAAGATGTGTCCAAAACCGTGTCCAATTTTCGCATACGTGGTCTTATACATTCATGAGTATTTCGACTACATGACTCCCAACATTCATTTTAGCAATATCACAAGGTTGCATGAATTTCTTATAATTTCAGAATTTCATTTTTGAACAAAATAAACATAGGGGGAGGTTCAAGAGGAGAGAGAAAGGAGGGCTTGCCTTAATCTTTGTTTTGCTCCTTGGGAAGGTTTTCCTGTGGAGAAATCCTCAAATGGCCAATTTCAGAACCTAGGGCAAAATAGGAAAATTTGGGTTAAATTTCTAGAACCCTAGAAATAAAGAAAAAGGGAAAGGAATTGGAAGAAAGAAAGAGGAAGAAGCATAAGAAGATGGAGAAGGGGGGGCCGGCCGGCGGCGCCCGCCGGAGGCTGGCTGGCCGGCGGCGGCGCCCGCCCGCAGCCAGCCGCGCGGTCAGCAGCAGCAGCAGTTAGCGGCAGCAGCAGCAGCAGCAGTTAGCGGCAGCAGCAGTTGCAATTAGCGGCAGCAGCAGCTGTTAGGAAGGAAGAAAGAGAGGAGGAGGAGATTAAGAAGAAAATGAGAAGAGGGAAGAGAAGCTTCACCTGGAAATGGAGAGGGAGAGGAATGAGTCTCTTTCCTCTTCACCCATTCATAAAAATAAAAGAGAAGCTTGAAATTACTAGAATGCCCTATGGGCCTAGTCATGAGATGGTGAGGACACTTGTCCTCCCTCTCATGCATGAGAGCCACATAGGTAAGCTAGGGAAATGCAAATTTTACATTTGCATGAGGGGCCAAAAGGAAAAGAAATCTGATTTATTATTATATACATATATATATATATATATTTTTTGAGAAATAATTATAGGAAAATAATTTTTGAATGGTTGATAATTAAATAAAATATCAAATAAAAATAGAAAATTAAGGATATGACATCGGTCGAGGCAACTCCTCGCTCAGATGGATGTCTTCGGTGAACTTGCCTCAGCTTGGGTCAGATTGATAATAAAAGAGACGAATCCACATAGTTAAGGGAATAATCTCAACTTAGGTCAGATTGATTAGAATATGGAAAGGTCCCACAGTCATCTTAGAAGTGTTGTACGACGTGCTTTCAAAATGACACTCGGTCATTCGCCCTATGGCTTGGGAGAAGAAAAGTTAGTCTATGTTACCACAAAGCTATGAACTTAGCATAAGTCATAGGCGTCGCACGCATAAATGCATAATAAAACATGCACGGTCCCATCGTCCAATACTTGGCATATCAAGTATCCCACAAGTTTAATACAAGTTTCTACGATGCAAGGCTTGGCATAGCCTTTGCTCGTCCTATGGGTTAAGCTGCTGTATTATTGAGTTTAGGCAAAGTTATGCCATTGGCTATTGAAGCCATGGCTAGCACTGTCCTACGCTTTCTGCGATTGTTAAAGTCTCACAGTCCTACGATCTCAAGGCTTGTCATATAAAGTATGGCTTGAGCGGTAGTATCGCATAGAACATGTCACATCCCGCTCCCGTAGGAGCGATCGTCCTCGCTAAGGCGTGATGCCGCACGAGCCTAGATTGCGCTCGTGCAAGGTAGGTTCCATAATGGCCGATTTCAGCGACTGCGACGGGGTCGTCGCACAGAAGTCCCATGCAGAGTCATTGAATCATAGTAACAGAAATTAAGAACAAACACAAGTCATGCAAAAGAAGTTCTTTATTGATATTGAAACATAGATTACAATAGGGTGCAAGGCCAAGATTACAAGTCTCTCGAGCTCACTCAAGCTCACTCATCTCACATTACAAGTCACTCAGCTCTCTCTCATTTCTCAACACAAGTCTTGAGCCGGCGGAAGCTTCGGAAGGCGATGTCCATACATTATGTCCTGTACAAGTCTTCAATCCATGCGGCCATACGCTTCGAATCGCCAAGAAACTCCGTGCCTCGACGCATCCAAGCGAGCTCCGCGCCACGAGCTTCTACCTGTGCCTGCACATATGAACTATGTGGGTGTCAATACTCAACTGTACTGGTGGAATGAGCTCCTCGCCCACCCATACAAAACCCGCACATTTTATTTACTTTGTGCAACAAAGTCCCTTCTTATCAATTGTCTTTCTAGTCTTGCCTTAGGATCAGTTTTATGACCAAAAATGCCTTGCCTATTTGTGTCTTTAGACCATCTCGTGCTTGCAACGACAATGTTAACTCATACCTTGCCTCATGACCCTTCTCGTGCCAACAACGTTAACCTATCGAGTCGTGTTTGCCTTATGGCTTAAAATCAGAGACGTAACTACGCGATAAAGCTCCATTTTCCGTGTGACCGTGCTATAAACCCTTGCTGAGGCCGTGCCTCGCAATTTAGTAAGACTTAACCATATCGCCGCCTCGCGGCCCTTGCCTTCTAGCGGCCCTTGCTACTTTGACCACCAACTGACCCAATCAAGACTTGTGAATGTTAGTGTCACTCAACCATTTTTGCCTTGCGGCGGTTTCCCGACTTAAACTCAAACAACTCAACCAACTTAAATAACTTATATGCTGACAACTCAAGACTTGATGCCACATCTCGTGCCGAAGTACGACGCCTATGTTCAAACCCAATCTTAGGCCCAAACTTTGTGTTCTAACTGTACACACCTTCAATAACTCAACTCAATCCAAAGCCACACACGCGGATTGCCGCCATGCGACTCATCTATATGATTTGGTCACTGACTCCCAGAGCCATCGTGGACTCCTCTAGTTTTTGTTAGACGGGCGTCCCTTTCAGCGCAAGGTAGCTAGCCCCGCTGCAAGTCCCCGCATAACCCGTACAAAGCACAGCTAATTACTCATTTCCAATCGACGGCCGCAACGGTCCCGTGGCCGCCGGGTTGCCGTACGGGAAAATAACCCACCTTGTCGACAAGTTGTCCATGACCATGCAAGACTCGACTCAAACTGACGTCTCACACAGTCATGCTACCTCTTTCTTCTAAGACTGCCTCGTCGACCTGTAGCCGCGAGCATACTTCTTTCTTCTGGGATCGCCTCGCCGACCTATAGCCGCGAGGCCTCGCCGACCTGTAGCCGCGAGCATACTTCTTTTTTGCCCTATCATTTTACTCAACTCAAGAACCACTATTTATAACACTTTTCAAACTCAATGAATCAACCGTGGCCCGTGCCTGAAAATACTAAGTCTGTGACATCGTGCCTTAAACCAACTTGAACTCTACGCGACGCCACCGCCCAAGACATACTCTATATGACGGGCTTGAAACCGTAAGACTAAGTTGTCATACCCAGCCGTAGAACTCGTAGGACCGTGCTTGCCACTACTCCTGATATCTTAACGTAACTTGCCTAACTTACTTTGCAATAACTCGACGAGCAAAGGCTGCGTCAAGCTTTGCATCGTAGGAACGTGCCGTGCACGCGTTCGACTTGAACAACCAAGTTATTTGAGGTGCCTAGACCTTATGCCACAAGCCGTGCAATACAACTTATCCCGTCGGCGAGCAGAGGCTATGCCACGCCTTGGGCGAAGAGACCGTGCATGCTTTACGAAGCATTTGTACGGGCGACGCCTATGAACTTGGCTAACTCTTAGCTTGTGACAAAGACCAACTTTTTCTTCTTCCAAGCCAAGGGACGAAGGACCCAGTGTCATTTTTAAAGCACGCCGTGCACCAACTCTAAGCCGACCATCGGACCTTTCCATATTCTAACTCAATTCGACCGTCGGGATTATTCCCTTTAGCTATGTGGATTCGTCACTTTTATTATCAAGCCTACTTGTGCAAGTTGAAAATATACGATTTATTATGTGAAGGCTAAGATGAGGCAAGTTCACCGAAACTATCCCACCTGAGCGAGCGGTCGCCTCGACCGAGCAATGTTTTCGAGCAGCCGTTGCAAGGCTTAAGTCCGAACACCATCGGCGTTACGATCCCTCCGATTGACTGAGCGGGATGGGGCACTACATCATACACCACTCAGAAAAAGTTTCGTCCTCGAAACTAACTGAGTACTTACTCCTTGACTTATCACTCGAATGTTCAACGACTCTCGCACACACTACGCCTATACATTTCCTCAAATCCGATCCACGCTCGTGCTATCTGCAATCCTTTCTTTCAAACTCACGATCTCAACATCCTCGACACTTTTCCATTCCTCAAGTCTCACTTGAATTCAACGTATCACTTAGTATGGATCGTGCACATATCTTAGGCATCTCTAAAATACATGTATTTCAGCCAAGCCTCGTGATAGCGAATTCTGCCATTACCACTTTTGTCGGATCGTACACATATTCAAGCGTCCCTGATATACATGCATGTCAACCGATACTCGCGAGTGGTGCCCCCACAAGTCCTACCACTTCGTACTCGGACGTCTGCCTAACCGCTAGGCTATGTCTTTCCGTCAGTATTGGAATCATAGTTCCCAAACAACAATATCAACACTGACCCCATCCTAAGGTCAAACCAAATTGATAGTACAGGATTTTCTACCCAAGCTCGCATCACTCCGATTTCTAAACTTCGAGCATAGATTGCCTACACACATCCCAATATTTGTCGTACGGGGTCCGATTCGTCCATCAAAGCCATCCTATTGTAAGTTCATTCAACCAAATCTTCGATACATCAATATCGTTCGTTCAACAAGCTATTTCACATAGTCTATTTCTTCAAACACATTCGACCTAATACGTCTATCAATCCTTCTAATTCAAGCACGCTATTACGTAATTCATCGCTAAACCATAATTCACATTTTATACTCCCCAAGTCATTCATCCCAATTTACGTAATCGATTACAAGGTTGTCCGACTTAACAATATATTGCACCCCGATCTCACGCGAGTCAGATTATCCATGGTGGGCACGAATCACCATGCACGCTCCCGCGAGATAATCATTCTCATCGGGACGTAACTCTTGTTTTGTGTCTAGACTAATTCATTCTCGATGCGTGGATTGGACCTACTCAATCCTCAAGTTTTATTCATTCATCAATCGTAAGTCCTAACATCCTCGAATTCTCTTTCGTATCAAACCGACAAGTCGAGACAATCAATGTTGTCGCGTCCTGATTTTTTGAATTCGATCATTCCCGCGATATAAATCACTATATTAGTGCTCATGCGGAACGATCGCCCCAAATCCGACGCAACGCATGTGCGAGGCTAGAGTTGCGCTCGCGCAAGACAAGAATGTCGACGCTGTGGTTATCCGCGTAACCCTCAAGACACAATCATTTTCATCCAACATTCATCTCAATCCAAAAATCTAAAGCATAGCATCCAATCGAACAATAACACTTGCACGATCGTCATTCGCCGAGTCAGAGTACTCCCGAGTTATCGCATATCGATCTTTGATACGCCTCAATACCATCGATGATGTGCGTAACCTGACGATCTTCCTTTGCAACCAATTTCGAGTCGTGCAAATGGTGCCATCGTTCGACTGGATAATCTCCTCAACATTCAAGTTCCAGTTCAATCATTATCCCTCGAATCCTTAATCGATCGATCGACATCCCTGAGGCTATCGTATACACCACTCAGGGATGAAGTCATTCAACAAATCACTACCAAAATAAGTCATATCAGCGACGTAATTAGCGACACCAACTTAAAACGTCGCTAATATTTTTGGATTTAGCGACTCCTAAAATACGCGTCACAATACGTCGCTGGTAGCGACAAACAACGACATATTGCGACTACATTTAGTGTAATAAACACCAACGTCGTTGATTTGTCGGAAAACGTCGCTAGTTTTATTAGTTCAGTGGCGTTTAGCGTCGCAACGATTATTAAGTCACCGAATATTAAACGATTACCGACGCTTGGCGACGTATTTTTGGACGCCGCTAATTTCTGATAAAAAGGGTTTCCTCGGTTCGACTTTTCATTTCTCCCTCTCCCCAAATTTTTTGTTCCCGCCCCTCTTTCCCAACCTCGACGACAGCCACCCCCTTCCCTCCGGCGCCGCTCATCCTCTTCCTCCACCGCGAGCCCCTTCTCCTCCCTTTGGCGAGCCCGTTCTCCTCCTCCTCCTCCACCGTGAGCCCCTTCTCCTCCCTCCGGCGAGCCCGTTCTCCTCCTCCTCCTCCACCGCGAGCCCCTTCTCATTCTCCACCGCGAGATCCTCCTCCTCCTCCTCCTCCACCACCGCGAGGAGACTGAAGGTAAACCCTAACCCTAATTGAGGTGTTTTTCGTGTCCAAAATGGACACAAAGACACATTACGACCATGTGTTCACTGATACAGTGTGTTCGTAAGGTTTTGGACACTTTGTGTCCATTTGTTGGACACGTGGACACCCGCAAGCACGTATATATATGTATTTCACCTCTGTACACTTAATCCTCTCCTCCTCCACCACCGAACTTGTCCTTCTCCTCCTCTTCCACCACCGTGAGGAGACTGAAGGTAAACCCTAACCCTAATTGAGGTGTTTTTCGTGTCCAAAATGGACACGGAGACACGTTACGACCATGTGTTCACTGATACTGTGTGTTCGTGAGGTTTTGGACACTTTGTGTCCATTTGTTGGATACGTGGACACCCCCAAGCTTACATATATATGTATTTCACCTCTGTACACTTAATCCCCTACATACACTTGTGTATTTTCATATTAATTTGGATTTGCATATTGGGTTTGGGTTTCGATATAGTGTTTGATACATTGTTTCACCTTGCAACATTCCTACACTTATTTTAGACAACAAGTATATGAACCAATTAGTCAACATCTATTTGTTGAAGTATGGTACTCCATTCTTTGTAAGTTCTGTATTTTGTATTTTGGTTTCTGTATTTTGTATTTTGGTTTCTGTATTTTGTATTTTGGTTTCTGTATTTTGTATTTTTGATTCTGTATTTTGTATTTTGGTTTCTGTATTTTGGCTCCAGCTCCATTTGCATTAATCTACGGTACGACATGGTGATCAGGACATAGTCCATGTAGCCAATCGACTGGCGAGGCAGAAACTATGTAGCCGTAGATAAAGTTGACTGTCCTCCGACCCTCATCCTTCGGCAATGATGATACGACAACCTATCAGAATCCTCGACTCTCTTTCGCTTCTTGGATATTGACCCAGCTTCCAATCTTTCATTTTCCTCCGGGTCCACTCTACTCCCAATCTCTTTCTCTTTTATACACGGATCTACAGAATCAATACCATCCAAGGAAGGCAAAACTGAATCAGCATTGTCATCCGAATCGTCCTCATCAAGGCATAACGGGCTGCTCAGCGTGCCCAGCTTCTTCAACTTCTCGCTGGCTGCAGAGTCGAAATGGGAACGAGTCCTTGTCACGCCCCAGAACCAGAATACTGGAGAGCGGGGGCAGACATAGCCAGCTACGTATAACGGAATGGAATCCACACCGCTATACGGTCACGGCTGTCTAGATATGTGAGGGTTTCACTACAATCCATCAGTCTCTTAAGGTCATGAAATAGCCTATTGTCTCAATCTCAACCAACTAATAATAATTACAAGATGTCAGACCACCAAATACACAATAGTAAGGCGTCCCATACATTACATATTCGAAATGATCATGAAGATAGTCGTTACAAAATGCGAGGACTAGCAAGAGTTCAGTCATACATGATCAACCCCCGGGGCTTGTCAATCATGTTACAGCCCGTAGGCAGACAATAAGTAAAAGCTGCAACCGAGCTAACACTTGCTCGTCGGCTAAACGTCTCAAAAGAATAATTTACAATATTACAGTGGGAGAACAAAAGAAACCCACTCGATGCCCTGGTTACTCCTGGTGACCACCATCGGGCTGGAAAGCAGGAAGATCCTTTGGTGCTGCTCCGGTATCTGGCCATACAAAACCAGCTGGGTCAGATCCCAGAAAGAGCAAGTGCCACAAAGGAGGCTTCACTTAAGAACTAAAACCAACAAATCATTAGCATTCAACATGTAAGAAAACAATAAGTAACACAGATTGAAGTTTGTACACTACCAATGCACTGGCCCCAATCAGAGAAAATAATTAAGAGAAGCATCATTGACATAAAAGAACTGGAGAATCGTGCTAAATAAATTATAGCTGGACAATATATGAAGAGAAGACGAATGTACTATTCCGAAAGCCAGGTTACAATCCTTAAACCAAACATGGACCGAGATTGTAACCCTTCGCCTGAACAGAACTTAGTCTCTGATCATTTATTGCTAAAGGTGACAATCATTAAGGTAAAAAGGAGATAGTACAATGATAAAAGTGACAATGAAGAGTACAATACGCTAGAGTGACAATAGAGTACAATCATTATAGTGACAATCTGGAGTGACAATCATTCAATCATTCTGGTACAATCTTGCAATCAATCACTTCTAGACAATACTATACTGGACTAGACTCCATCCAATCAATCACGGCCAATCATTGCCTACGGCTTTCTACATTAACTAACGAGGGTTATCACAATCCTAGTTACTAGCAAGATGCAATGAGATGCTCCCAGTAGTCACAGGCCCTGCAGCTATCCAGGTTATCCAGGCAATCATTATAGTGACAATTTAGAGAGTTCAATCATTTTAAGTGACAATCAAGAGTGCTCCACATGACAGTGGGCTGGAAATGTGCCCTACTCGTCGGCAGGCTACAAGTCCAAACATTTGCGGCCGGGATAACGGGATCGCCTGTAACTGGGAAACATCTTTTTATGTCTAATGAATTATACTAGTCATTAACCTTAGTCCATTTCAGTAGGTACTCCTGACCGTGGTACTCAGGATTCCCCTCCTAGACATGATGCAAGACAGGACTGGATTATTTGTACAAGCACAATCGCCCACGGTGTCCAGGTTACTTATACAAGTCATGTCATGTCAGGTAGCCGTCGCAACAGCTATTTGAGATAATCATGTCAGGTTATCATGTCAAGTGTACTAGTCACGAGTGCGCCACGACGGGCCACTATCAGGTCATGTCAGGTTACTTATCAGGAGTACACTACTACGGGTCACTGTCGGGTCGTGCTCCATTATCAATTCCAAACATATCAAATGAATTCATGATTTTCAAGTTCAGGACAAAAGGCGTAAGGATATAAAATGGACGTAAAAATATACAATAAGGAGTTACAAAACATGGACAATAATGATAAATAATAGTACACAGGGCTATTGGAAAGTCATACAGCTCAGGCATATGCGGCAGGAAAGGAGGGGGCACATGTGGCTCAAATAGGAGCCCATGCGGCACAGGAGAGAGGTGAGCATATACGGCTAGGTTTAATCGGGGTCATACGGCCCGGACTCAGAAGCCCATACGGCCAGATCTGGGGGGGGGGGTTCTCATGCGGCTCGAGGATCAGGGCCTATGCGGCTCGGGGATCAGGGCCTATGCGGCTCGGGGATCCAGACAGTCCTGCGGCTGAGAGGACTCGAGTCCTCATGCGGCAGCAAGTGACTGGGGTCTATGCGGCTAGGAGAGCAATGCCTATGCGGCACAACTGAGTTGAGTCCCATGCGGCCAGGGTAGTAGGACTCATGCGGCTGGACGGACGGAGTCCCATGCGGCTCGCAGAACTAGCGGGCCTTATGCGGCTCGAGAGAGTTCAGAACTTATGCGGCTGGGAATTGAGCGAGTTATGCGGCTAAGTGAGTCCGACTCTCATGCGACTCAAGAACTTCCAGTCATGCGGCTGGATAGAACACTTGCCGCATGAATATTCATGCGGTCAAGTCAAGCACTGTTTATCTTCTCCAAAATTTTAGAGAAGAAGAACACCATGAGAGCCAAGTCCTCAAGCTCCATAACTCCATCATCTGGAGCCTAAATCCGAACTTCCATAGGTCAAAATGGGGTAGAACGAAATTCTCTACAACATGGAACCATCAAAACTCAGAAATAACAAGATTAAGTAGATCAAAACCCAAGAAATTCCGAAAATAAAATAAACTTAGATCTACAAGAATCTAGCCATGGAAAGTAAAAATACCCAGTACTAAAGTGCTTTAGAATGTAGTAAGGAAGAGAATGAAGTAATAAAATTGGAGTTCCTTCATGAAGCAAGATGCACTTGCCTAGACCTCTCTCTCCTCTCTCTGGTAGGTAAGGAAGTAAATGAGGAAGAAGAAGATGAGTAATGAAGAGAGAGAAAGAAGAAATGGTAATAAATATCAAAGGTGGTGGTAGGTAGGGGGTTCATCCATGGTTCATGATGAACCAAAATAATCCCAACCGAACCAAGCCAACCCAGGCCAAGAATAAACCAAGCCAAGCCATGAAGAAAACTAAACAAGGAATCATGCAATACAGAATAAAATACGTACACGTATTCCAGAAATACGTAATACGAACCACAGGCATTACAACTCTACCCACCTTAAAAGAATTCCATCCTCGGAATTTAATCAAGAGGCTAGAGGAGTAATGACAAGCTACATTAATCACATGCAAGCTATAACTAGGTAGACAATCACTCATTCAAGCAAGGAATCGAAGGTATGAGGCATAAGAAGGACAATATACCTCACGAGTCAAACAAGTCAGGATATCGCGATCGGATATCATCTTCACGCTCCCACGTTGACTCCCCCAAAGAGCGATGAACTCAAGCAACACGAACTAAACTGATAGTCTTGCGCTTGAGGTCTCTCTCTTTGGTCAAACAGGGACACGGGCCTATCCTTATACGAAAAGGTTGGTACCAATAATCAGTTTCGAATGACCTAGGATATGGCTCGGGTCCGAAATATACCGTTGTAATTAGGATACATAAAATACGTCATGCACCCTGCATAATGACGGTAGAAAAGCAAGATGAGAGGACACATATACCTCTCGGTCGATTCTGAACTTGAGCCTGGGCTAGGGAAAACTGCCACGGGTTCTATTGCTGGAAAGTCTGGGCCTGAGTCGGTAATGGCCTCGGGAACGGGAACTGTTGTTGCTGGTGAACTGGAGCTGGTACTGGTTCTGGTGCTGGTGCTGGTCCCCTAACCGAGGGACTAGATACTGTCGATGATGAATCAACTCTGAATGGGCAGGACCCCACCCTATGGTCCGGTGCTCCACACAATAAACATAATCCCAATGCCTTACGACATTCCGCTACCTCATGTCCAGGCTTCCCACAATAAGAACAGCCTACGACGGAAGACTGTGCTTGCTTCTGTTTCTGCTGAGGGTACGTCGGGGTTGAGTGCTGAACCGACGTCACTGAGGCCGCTCGCCTCGGAGCTCCAATAGTCAAAGCCCTAGCTGCCGAGGCTGGTGTTGAAGACTGATTCATTTGATGGTGGGACCGCTTTCGACCTCCGGTCCTGTCCACGATCCTCTGGGAGGTATACTCATGCCTCCTAGCTGCTCGCAACACCGCATCATAGGTCTGATGCTCGAACTGTTCTACTTCTAATAAGATCTCCAAGTGGAGCCCCTGCTGGAACGGCTGGGCCCTATCAAACTCGGTCGCCACCAAGGTGGGAGCAAACCGACTGAGTCGGGAAAACTCGGCCGCATATCCGTCGACCGTCCTCCCCATCTGCTTAAGATTACTGAACCTGGTCTGCAAGTCATACCGAGCCACTGCATCATAATACTTGGTCTGGAACTTTTTGCTGAACACTGCCTAGGGGACAGGTGTTGTCAATCCCACTGCTTGTGCGGCCCACCAACTGCGGGCTAGATCCAATAACTGTAGGCGCACCACAGCCACCTTCTCGTCTTCTGGAGTCTTCGTGGCTTCGAGAATCACCTCTATGTCTTGTAGCCAAGCATCGGCAGCAATGGCATCCTCGCTGCCATCAAAGAATAGAGGGTTCAGGTGCTTAAAACTGTTGACCGCACTGTTCCCTCGGGGACCACTTCTATTCAGAGCATCTTCCACTGCCTGGTGCAAGGCATCGCCTCTACGATCCTGGGAAGCTAACAATGACCTGATGAGACCCACCAAAGTGCCATCATCAGGATCTGTAGGCTGGACTGGCTGAACTGGCGACTCTTCTCCAGTAGGTACGACTCGGGAGGCTGCTCCTGAGTGCTGGGCCTGATCTTCTGGTTGCTGCTGGTCCACGGGAGGTGCTCCTCCTTGCTGATCGGCAGGTCCAGGTTCAATGCCGCTGAAGAAGACGACATAGGAACAATAAGGAAGGACAAGGACAGATCAACGATTACAAGCATGTGATCAGGACAAGAATTTTCAGGAATCGAGAGGATACGAGCAGAGATCAAGGGCGAGTACTGATTGAGACATCTATCCGGTAAACCCTCACACATCTTGATTAACAAGACCTGCATGGGCTACCACTTAAACCATGTCACGCCCCAGAACCAGAATACGGGAGAGCGGGGGCAGACATAGCCAGCTACGTATAACGGAATGGAATCCACACAGCTATACGGTCACGGCTGTCTAGATATGTGAGGGTTTCACTACAATCCATCAGTCTCTTAAGGTCGTAAAATAGCCTATTGTCTCAATCTCAACCAACTAATAATAGTTACAAGATGGCAGACCACCAAATACACAATAGTAAGACATCCCATACATTATATATTCGGAATGATCATGAAGCTAGTCGTTACAAAATGTGAGGACTAGCAAGAGTTCAGTCATACATGATCAACCCCCGGGGCTTGTCAATCATGTTACAGCCCGTAGGCAGACAGTAAGTAAGTACAATCGAGCTAACACTTGCTCGTCGGCTAAACGACTCAAAAGAATAATTTACAATATTACAGTGGGAGAACAAAAAAAAAGAAACCCACTCGATGCCCTGGTTACGCCTGGTGACCACCATCGGGCTGGAAAGCAGGGAGATCCTTTGGTGCTGCTCCGGTATCTGGCCATACAAAACCAGCTGGGTCAGACCCCAGAAAGAGCAAGTGCCACAAAGCAGGCTTCACTTAAGAACTAAAACCAACAAATCATAAGCATTCAACATGTAAGAAAATAATATGTAACACAGATTAAGGTTTGTACACTACCAATGCACTTGCCCCAATCAGAGAAAATAATTAAGAGAAGCATCATTGACATAAAAGAACTGGAGAATCGTGCTAAATAAATTATAGCTGGACAATATATGAAGAGAAGACGAATGTACTATTCCGGAAGCCAGGTTACAATCCTTAAACCAAACAAGGACCGAGATTGTAACCCTTCGCCTGAACAGAACTTAGTCTCTGATCATTTATTGCTAAAGGTGACAATCATTAAGGTAAAAAGGAGAGAGTACAATGATAAAAGTGACAATGAAGAGTACAATACGCTAGAGTGACAATAGAGTACAATCATTATAGTGACAATCTGGAGTGACAATCATTCAATCATTCTGGTACAATCTTGCAATCAATCACTTCTAGACAATACTATACTGTACTAGACTCCATCCAATCAATCACGGCCAATCATTGCCTACGGCTTTCTTCATTAACTAACTAGGATTATCACAATCCTAGTTACTAGCAAGATGCAATGAGATGCTCCAAGTAGTCACAGGCCCTGCAGCTATCCAGGTTATCCAGGCAATCATTATAGTGACAATTTAGAGAGTTCAATCATTTTAAGTGACAATCAAGAGGGCCCCACATGACAGTGGGCTGGAAATGTGCCCTACTCGTCGGCAGGCTACAAGTCCAAACATTTGCGGCCGGGATAACGGGATCGCCTGTAACTGGGGAACATCTCTTCATGTCTAATGAATTATACTAGTCATTAACCTTAGTCCATTTCAGTAGGTACTCCTGACCGTGGTACTCAGGAGTCCCCTCCTAGACATGATGCAAGACAGGACTGGATTATTTGTACAAGCACAATCGTCCATGGTGTCCTGGTTACTTATACAAGTCATGTCATGTCAGGTAGCCGTCGCAACAGCTATTCGAGATAATCATGTCAGATTATCATGTCAAGTGTACTAGTCAGGAGTGCGCCACGACGGGCCACTATCAGGTCATGTCAGGTTACTTGTCAGGAGTGCACCACTACGGGTCACTGTCGGGTCGTGCTCCATTATCAATTCCAAACATATCAAATGAATTCATGATTTTCAAGTTCAGGACAAAAGGCGTAAGGATATAAAATGGACGTAAAAATATACAATAAGGAGTTACAAAACATAGGCAATAATGATAAATAATAGTACACAGGACTATTGAAAAGTCATACAGCTCAGGCATATGCGGCAGGAAAGGAGGGGGCACATGCGGCTCAAATAGGAGCCCATGCGGCACAGGAGAGAGGTGAGCATATGCGGCTAGGTTTAATCGGGGTCATGCGGCCCGGACTCAGAAGCCCATGCGGCCAGATCTGGGGGGGGGGAGGTTCTCATGCGGCTCGAGGATCAGGGCCTATGCGGCTCGGGGATCAGGGCCTATGCGGCTCGGGGATCCAGACAGTCCTGCGGCTGAGAGGACTCGAGTCCTCATGCGGCAGCAAGTGACTGGGGTCTATGCGGCTATAAGAGCAATGCCTATGCGGCACAACTGAGTTGAGTCCCATGCGGCCAGGGTAGTAGGACTCATGCGGCTGGACGGACGGAGTCCCATGCGGCTCGCGGAACTAGCGGGCCTTATGCGGCTCGAGAGAGTTCAGAACTTATGCGGCTGGAAATTGAGCGAGTTATGCGGCTAAGTGAGTCCGACTCTCATGCGGCTCAAGAACTTCCAGTCATGCGGCTGGATAGAACACTTGCCGCATGAATATTCATGCGGTCAAGTCAAGCACTGTTTATCTTCTCCAAAATTTTAAAGAAGAAGAACACCATGAGAGCCAAGTCCTCAAGCTCCATAACTCCATCATCCGGAGCCTAAATCCGAACTTCCATAGGTCAAAATGGGGTAGAACAAAATTCTCTACAACATGGAACCATCAAAACTCAGAAATAACAAGATTAAGTAGATCAAAACCCAAGAAATTCCAAAATAAAATAAACTTAGATCTACAAGAATCTATCCATGGAAAGTAAAAATGCACAGTACTAAAGTGCTTTAGAATGTTGTAAGGAAGAGAATGAAGTAATAAAATTGGAGTTTCTTTATGAAGCAAGATGCACTTGCCTAGACCTCTCTCTCCTCTCTCTGGTAGGTAAGGAAGTAAATGAGGAAGAAGAAGATGAGTAATGAAGAGAGAGAAAGAAAAAATGGCAATAAATATCAAAGATGGTGGTAGGTAGGGAGTTCATCCATGGTTAATGATGAACCAAAATAATCCCAACCGAACCAAGCCAACCCGGGCCAAGAATAAACCAAGCCAAGCTATGAAGAAAACTAAACAAAGAATCATGCAATACAGAATAAAATACGTACACGTATTCCAGAAATACGTAATACGAACCACAGGCATTACAGTCCTCTTTGCCGGCCCGGAGCTCTGACTCGCACTCGTCGCCGCGCTACTGGTTTCCTCTCCTCCTCTGACGCGGGTCAAAAGAAAAAAATTTCGTACCTCTTCTTCACATAAACATCATTGCCGCCTTGTACTCGAGCCTCATCGTCTGTGACGCTATCCGACTTCTCGGTGCCTACATTGTCACTCGAATCTTCCGTTCGACTCGTATCGTCCTCTTCTTTGCCTGTCTTTTTGCTTCCTGTCTTACAATCATCTGCTATCACCGCCGACTCATTCGACTCCTTCTCCGATGACTCCGAGAAGTTGGATAGCGTCACAGACGAGGAGGCTAGGCTCTAGTACAAGGCGGCAAGATATTTATGTGAAGAAGAGGTACGAAATTTCCTTTCTTATGACCCGCGTCAGAGGAGGAGAGAAAACTGGTAGTGCGGTGACGAGTGCGAGTCAGAGCTCCGGGCCGACAAATAGGACCCGTTCCCATTTCGACTCTGCAGTCAGCGAGAAGTTGAAGAAGCTGGGCACGCTGAGCAGCCCGTTATGCCTTGATGAGGATGATCCGAACGACAATGTTGATTCAGTTTTGCCTTCTCCTCTTCTCCACTATGGCTATGGACCCATCTGCTCCTCCCTACTTCCATTCTTCTTATTTGACTCTCTCAGGCACATATGATATCCAGCTCAAGTGTAGATTCGGGGAAGAAGAAGTGGGCAGGAAGAGGAGGGGGAAGCAGCACAGCCGGCGGCATGACCCAGAGGAAGTACAGAGGTTTTCTTCAACATACGTAGGAGAACTATAAGGATATATCTTTTCACAATATGTCATCTTGTCAAAGACCCTTAATGTGACAACCATATTACCGCGGTATTGGAAGACTAACATGTCATAATTTTCTAAGCCGTGTGTTTTGACATAATCCTCCCAACTCTTTCCTCCTATGTCGTAATCTTGCATTATTACATAGAACTGAAATCCGGTTTGAGGATTATGTCAAAACACACGGCTTATAAAATTATGACTTGTTAGTCTTCCGACACCGCGGTAACATAGTTGTCACATTAAGGATTTTTGACAAGGTGATATGTTGTGAAAAGATATATCCTTATAGTTCTCCTACGTATGTTGAAGAAAACCTCTGTACTTCCTCCGGATCATGTCGCCGGCTGTGCTGCTTCCCCCTCCTCTTCATGTCCACTTCTTCTTTCCCGACTCTACACTTGAGCTGGATATCATATGTGGCTGAGAGAGTCAAATAAGAAGAAGGAAAGTAGGGAGGAGCAGATAGGTTCAGAGCCATGGTGGAGGAGAGGAGAAGGAAAATGCTTGATCAGAACTTGAGGTGGAAAAGTTGTAACGTTGATAGCGTGAGAGAGGGAGAGGGTGGAAAAGATCTTCTCCCCCGACTCTACACTTGAGATGGATATCATATTTTGGTTTCTGTATTTTGGCTCCAGCTCCATTTGCATTAATTTACGGTACGACATGGTGATCGGGACATAGTCCCTGCAGCCATTCGACTGGCGAGGCAGAAACTATGTAGCCGTAGATAAAGTTATCTGTCCTCTGACTCTCATCCCTCGGCAATGATGATACGACAACCTATCACTATATCTTATATAGTAGTATGATGATGTCTTAGTATTACATTATGTGAGTTCATCTTGATTTTGTTACATTTTTCAGATACTAGATACGATAAGAACATATACTACACCATATGTACAGAACATAGATGATTCACACTAATGTATGCTAGAATGAATTTTGGGTTGTGTTCTTAGCCATTCATTCCCATATTTTGTGTGATTATTGTAGACTTGGTTATAGGGACTGAAACTTGTGTACAGCAAGAAATGGACATTTTGTGATTGTTTGGATCCTATTCTACAGTGAGAAATGGTTATCTTTTTAAACTGCAGGGAGAAATAGATATTCTGTATTTTTTTTTTGCAGATTTAGCGACGTTTATCGATGTTTACCGACGTCCTCCGACCCTCATCCTCCAGCAATGATGATACAACAACCTATCACTATATCTTATATAGTAGTAGATGATGTCTTAGTATTACATTATGTGAGTTCATCTTGATTCTGTTACATTCTTCAGATACTAGATACGATAAGAACATATACTACACCATATGTACAGAACATAGATGATTCATACTAATGTATGCTAGAATGAATTTTAGGTTGTGTTCTGAGCCATTCGTTGATAGCGACTCCGAAAGTATGCGTCACAATACGTCGCTGATAGCGACAAACAGCGACATATTGCAACTACCTTTAGTGTAATAAAAACCAACGTCGTTGATTTGTCGGAAAACGTCGCTAGTTTTATTAGTTCAGCGACGTTTAGCGTCGCAAAGATTATTACATCGTCGAATATTAAACGAATACCGACGCTTTGCGACGTATTTACGGACGTCGCTAATTTTTGATAAAAAGGGTTTCCTCGGTTCGACTTTTCATTTCTTCCTCTCCCCAAATTTTTTGTTCCCGGCCCTCTTTTCCGACCTCGACGACAGCCCGACCCCCTTCCCTCCGGCGCCGCTCATCCTTCTCCTCCACCGCGAGCCCCTTCTCCTCCCTCCGGTGAGCACCTATCACTTTATCTTATATAGTAGTAGATGATGTCTTAGTATTACATTATGTGAGTTCATCTTGATTCTGTTACATTCTTCAGATACTAGATACGATAAGAACATATACTACACCATATGTACAGAACATAGATGATTCACACTAATGTATGCTAAAATAAATTTTGGGTTGTGTTCTGAGCCATTCGTTCCCATACTTGGCAATTAAGCTATTCGACTGGCGAGGCAGAAACTATGTATCCGTAGATAAAGTTGACTGTCCTCCGACTCTCATCCCTCGGCAATAATGATACGACAACCTATCACTATATCTTATATAGTAGTATGATGATGTCTTAGTATTACATTATGTGAGTTCATCTTGATTCTGTTATATCCTTCAGATACTAGATACGATAAGAACATATACTACACCATATGTACAGAACATAGATGATTCACACTAATATATGCTAGAATGAATTTTGGGTTGTGTTCTGAGCCATTCGTTCCCATACTTGGCAATTAAGCCATTCGACTGGCGAGTCAGAAACTATGTATCCGTAGATAAAGTTGACTGTCCTCCGACCCTCATCCCTCGGCAATGATGATACGACAACCTATCACTATATCTTATATAGTAGTAGATGATGTCTTAGTATTACATTATGTGAGTTCATCTTGATTCTGTTATATCCTTCAGATACTAGATACGATAAGAACATATACTATCACTCCCCGTTCCCAGAATGCATATTTTTATACATGTACAACTTATATATATTTATTTAGTATTTATTATGTATTATTCTGTATTTAAATTCCTTTAATTTCATGTTAATTAATTATCGACATTTTATTTCCTGCAATTTTATTCCTGTATTTTATTTCTGCATTTTATTTTTTGCTCTTAATTTCTTTGCTTTAGTCTTATTGTGGTTCGGCCATGGTTGGTTATTTTTGGGTTCATGGTGGTTTACATGAACCGAACCCCACCTACCACCACCCTTCCTATTTAAAGCCCCCATCTCCTTCTCTCTCCTCATAACTCTCCTTCACCATTACTTCTTCTTCTTCCTCACCACTCTCTTCCACCAACCAACAGCAGGCAAGTACATCTTGCTTCTTGCTTCCACTTGGAGAACCATTTTTATGGTTCATTATTCTTCCTCTCACGATTCTAAGAGAGTTTACTACTTAGCATTTTTGATTTCTTTGGCTCGTTTCTTCCAGATCTAAGTGGTTGTATTTTCGGTTGACCATGGGTTTTGATCTCCCAACCTTGCGTGCTTTTTAGAATAGATAGTTCTTGTGGTGGAGCTTCTCATTCTTCACCATTCTGAACCATGGGAACTTCATTTCTGGCTTGGAACGAAGGTTTAGTCACGCTCGCGTTCTTACGTGCCAGTGTGAGTTTTTAGTCACGCTCACGTTCTTACGTGTTAGCGTGAATTTTTAGTCACGCACACGCCTTTACGTGCGTGCGTGAATTTTCAGTCACGCTCACGTTCTTACGTGTTAGCGTGGATTTTTAGTCACGTACATCTTTGCGTGCGTGAATTTTTTAGTCACGCTCACGTTCTTACGTGTTAGCGTGAATTTTTAGTCACGTACATCTTTGCGTGCGTGAATTTTTAGTCACGCACATTTCTGCGTGCGTGCGTGAATTTCTTATCCCGCTTTTCACGCTCATACTCTCACGCTGTACGTGCGTGAGTCACTTTTCACGCTCACGTTACGAGTGCGTGAATTACCCTTCACGCTCATGCTGTGCGTGCCAACGTGAACCACTTTTCACGCTCACGCTGTTTATACGCTCACTCCTACCTCTAGACTTGGCGTGACTTGTTGGCCTTAGCATAGACTTGTTGGCGTGACTTCCTGACCTGGGTGTTTTTATTTGTTCTATAACTTATTCATTTAATGGTGGCATGATAATTCTTCTATTTATATCCTTACGCCTTTTGGCATGAACTTGATAAGATCATGATATGTTAATATTGTTAATACAGATTGTTATGTGGAATGCGCCTTGTGTCCTGATTGATCCATGGATACCCAGTATGACTGGAACTTAACCCTGAGAGTCGTAGACTCGACTCCACTGAATACTATTTAATTTTCATGCCTTGTCACCATTGATAATGATTGTGACATTGACTAATAAATTATCATGCGTTCCTAGTTGGAACTAAGAGACTGGCTAGTCGTCTTATTGAATTGATTGAATGAGACACGTTCATGTTATGAACTATTGTAATCGATTAGCCGATCCCGAATATTGGCTTACATGCACATGCAGGCTTCAAATTATTTATTTATTTTTTTAGTTATTTATTTATCTTACAAAAACAGCATGTGTACTTTATGGTCAAGGCATGATTATTCTGTGGTTAGTTTGATTGTTGCATTACGCTATGTAAGACCTACAACCTAACCGCACGGGTATTGTTGTAGAGTCAGGCATATCGTACTTTGTGCGGAGGTACTCATTCTGAATGACCATGATCCACGGCATGAAACTTCACTCAATGTAGAGACTATTAAGTTAAATAAAATAATGATTGCATGGAGAGAATGGATTCCCGAGTTCTTACATGGCAGCCCTCTTGGGACTAGTAGTGCCCGACAGGCCGGCTGGTTCCCACAGATACTGTAAATCTGTCACACGGGCAGGAAACGGTATCTGCTTATATTATTAAATTGTACATGGTATATTAACGGCGGGAGTCCCGCTGGGAATCGTCTAATTACATGATTGGCACAATTGATTTACTGGATAGACTAGCCTTGCTCGCACATAGTAAGAACTGAGGAATCCCTATTTGCATAATTCCAGGATAACTTGGGACTCACAATAGCAAGCCGTAGTAGTTGATTGGCCGTTCAAGATGATTTGTTTGTGTACTGTACCTACTCTGTTGCCTAACTGAGATGATCAGAATGTCAGGACATGACGGGCCAACTTCTGTCCTTGTTTGGTTGGGAGGTTGGTTCGAAGTGTCATGATGTTATGTGAATCCTAGTGGAAAGCAGAGATCTATTATTATATTCTCTTACTTACTGGTTTAATCCTTCATATCGTGCTCCCTTGTGGTACTTGCTATTAGAGGTCTAACCTCTCTGGTTTTGCATGAACAGATTTAGAGCCAGTCCTCGAGGATTCAGCTTACTTCTACCTCCAAGATGGTCAATACTAGAGGAATGATCGCAGGAGGACTCGATTGGGTTCCTTATTCCACCGTTCGTTTTGTTATTTACTTCATACTTAGCCGTTTGGCACCGACATGTTAGTCGGATTGTCTTGTACTTGCTTTTGCATAATTATAACTAAAGTCAGACTGCAGCTGATAACAATTGTGTATATACTGACTATACCATCTGGCTATGTTTTGTAAAGCCAGATCTCAAGAACATTTTGACTAAGCGTTTAGGACGCCTTACTACTTTATCTCACATGTTCTCTATTTCTGTTTCTTGTTTGAAAGATTGAGACAATAGATGTGAAGTGACCATAGTAAGACTTTCATGTAGTATGCACCCCCTCGTCTGGTTAGACAGCATTGATCGTATTATACGGTATTCATCTACCCGTAATACGTAGCTGGCTGAGTCATTCCCCCGCTTTCCAGTATTCTGGTTCTGGGGCGTGACATATACTACACCATATGTACAGAACATAGATGATTCACACTAATGTATGCTAGAATGAATTTTGGGTTGTGTTCTGAGCCATTCGTTCCTATACTTGGCAATTAAGCATGTGAAATAGAACTGATTATGTTTAGTTTGTCTTACGATACAGATTTGGACATTGCTAGAATTATTGTTATAGACTTGGACATTGTGTGAATTTTGGGTTGTGTTCTGAGCCATTCTGAGAACTGGACATTGTGTGATTGTTGTAGACTTGGTTATAGGGACTGAAACCTGTGTACAGTGAGAAATGGACATTATGTGATTGTTTGGATCCTATTCTACAGTAAGAAATGGGCTTTTTAAACTGCAGGAAGAAATGGACATTTTGTATTTTATTTTTTTTATTTTTTTTGCAGATTTAGCGACGTTTATCGACGTTTACCGACGCCTTCCGACGTAATTTTGCGTCGGTAAACGTCGGTAGATAATTAATATTATCCAGGCTACCGACGTTTAGCGACGTCAATATATGTCGGAGGACGTCGGTAAACGTCAGTACACGTCGGTAATTATCCCCAGGAATTTTCAGGATTTACCGACGCTTTGCAACTTCGTACATGTCACTAAATCACCGACGATTCGTCGATAATACGTCGGTAATTGACCGACGCATAGCGATACGCATTAATACGTCGCTAATCCACCGACGTCAAGACGGTAGACGTCGGTAATATATCAACGTATATAGACGTCGGCAAACGTCGATAATTGCGACGTTTGGCGACGTTTAGAAGATTAGCGACTTACATTTCAGCGATTATCACGAAACGTCGGTAATTCCGTCGCTAAATATCTTTAGCGACAAAATTTGTCGTTTTAGCGACGTCTTTATGCGTCGCTAAAATGACTTATTCTGGTAGTGAATCCTCAACTTATCATTTGATTCAAAATTGACTTCTTCAAGTTTTTTGTTCGAACCATTCCTCGAATTCCAAGCACGCTCACCTATATCGCACCGACGTTATTGTCGCTCGATAGCACCCCTATCAACAGTCATCCCGCATTTACTCAATCGAGTTCAACTCATTCTAGCTCGAACATTTTAATTCCTGTACTCAACTTTTCTAAGGTCGACGCAACTTTGGTGTATATGCCCTGCCCGACTTAGCCAACCGTGCTTACGCAAACCATCTTTTGTTTTATTATCAAAAATTGTTCTCCTACGTTTTGCAAAATAGATAGACTTATTGTATGGACATCTCGTGGAATATTTGAGAGAGAGCACACCAACCATATCAATATGCGGAAGCAACAGAGTTTGCGAAAATAACGAGTTAAAGAATTCAATCGATAGTCCAAGGACGTAAAGCCGTGCTCTGATACCATTATGTCACGTCCCGCTTCCGTAGAAGCGATCGTCCTCGCTATGGCGTGATACCGCACGAGCCTAGATTGCGCTCGTGCAAGGCGGGTTCCATAACGGCCGATTTCAGCGACTACGATGGGGTCGTCGCACAGAAGTCCCATGCAGAGACATTGAATCATAGCAGCGAAAATTAAGAACAAACACAAGTCATGCAAAAGAAGCTCTTTATTGATATTGAAACATAGATTAAAATAGGGCGCAAGGCCAAGATTACAAGTCTCTTGAGCTCACTCAAGCTCACTCATCTCACATTACAAGTCACTCAGCTCTCTCTCATCTCTCAACACAAGTCTTGAGCCGACGGAAGCTTCGGAAGGCGATGTCCATACATTATGTCCCGTATAAGTCTTCAATCCATGCGGCCGTACGCTTCGAATCGCCAAGAAACTCCGTGCCTCGACGCATCCAAGCGAGCTCCGTGCCACGAGCTTCTACCTGTGCCTGCACATGTGAACTATGTGGGTGTCAGTACTCAACTTTACTGGTGGAATGAGCTCCTCGCCCACCCATACAAAACCCGCACGTTTTATTTACTTTGTGCAACATGGTCCTTTCTTATCAATTGTCTTTCTAGTCTTGCCTTAGGATCAGTTTTATGACCGACGCCTTGCCTATTTGTGTCTTTAGACCGTCTTGTGCTTGCAACGACAATGTTAACTCATACCTTGCCTCATGACCCTTCTCGTGCCAACAACGTTAACCTATCGAGTCATATTTGTCTTACGGCTTAAAATCAGAGACGCAACTACGCGATGAAGCTCCATTTTCCGTGTGACCGTACTACAAACCCTTGTTGAGGCCGTGCCTTACAATTTAGTAAGACTTAACCATATCGCCACCTTGTGGCCCTTGCCTTCTAGCGGCCCTTGCTACTTTGACCACCAACTGACCCAATCAAGACTTGTGAATGTTAGTGTCACTCAACCAACTTTGCCTTGTGACGGTTTCCCGACTTAAACTCAAACAACTCAACCAACTTAAACAACTTATATGCCGACAACTCAAGACTTGACGCCACATCTCGTGCCGAAGCACGACGCCTATGTTGAAACCCAATCTTAGGCCCAAACTTTGTGTTCTAACTGTACACACCTTCAACAACTCAACTCAATCCAAAGGCACACACGCGGATTACCGCCATGCCGACTCATCTATATAATTTGGTCACTGACTCCCAGAGCCATCGTGGACTCCTCTAGCTTTTGTTAGACGGGCGTCCCTTTCAGCGCAAGGTAGCTAGCCCCGCTGCAAGTCCCCGCCTAACCCGTGCAAAGCACAACTAATTACTCATTTCCAATCGACGGCCGCAACGGTCCCGTGGCCGCCGGGTTACCGTACGGGGAAACAATCCACCTTGTCGACAAGTTGTCCATGACCATGCAAGACTCGACTCAAACTGACGTCTCACACAATCATGCTACCTCTTTCTTCTAAGACTGCCTCGCCGACCTGTAGCCGCGAGCATACTTCTTTCTTCTGGGACCGCCTCGCCGACCTATAGTCGCGAGGCCTCGCCGACTTGTAGCCGTGAGCATACTTCTTTCTTGCCCTATCATTTTACTCAACTCAAGAACTACTATTTACAACACTTTCCAAACTCAATGAATCAACCGTGGCCCGTGCCTGAAAATACTAAGTCCGTGACATCGTACCTTAAACCAACTTGAACTCTACGCGACGCCACCGCCCAAGACATACTCTATATGACGGGCTTGAAATCGTAAGACTAAGTTGTCATACACAGCCGTAGAACTCGTAGGACCGTGCTTGCCACTACTCCTGATAGCTTAACTAACTTGCCTAACTTACTTTGCAACAACTCGACGAGCAAAGGCTGCGTCAAGCTTTGCGTCGTGGGAACGTGCCGTGCACGCGTTCGACTTGAACAACCAAGTTATTTGAGGTGCCTAGACTTATGCCACAAGTCGTGCAATACAACTTATCCCGTCGGCGAGCAGAGGCTATGCCACGCCTTGGGCGAAGAGACCGTGCATGCTTTGCGAAGCATTTGTGCGGGCGACGCCTATGAACTTGGCTAACTCTTAGCTTGTGGCAAAGACCAACTTTTCCTTCTCCCAAGCCAAGGGACGAAGGACCCGGTGTCATTTTCAAAGCACGCCGTACACCAACTCTAAGCCGACCATTGGACCTTTCCATATTCTAACTCAATTCGACCATCGGGATTATTCCCTTTAGCTATGTGGATTCGTCACTTTTATTATCAAGCCTACTTGTGCAAGTTGAAAACATGCGATTTATTATGTGAAGGCTAAGATGAGGCAAGTTCACCGAAACTACCCCACCTGAGCGAGCGGTCGCCTCAACCGAGCAATGTCTTCGAGCAGCTGTTGCAAGGCTTAAGTTCGAACGCCGTCGGCGTTCCGATCCCTCCGATTGACTGAGCGGGACGGGGCACTACAGAACACAAGTTGGTTTAAGGCACGAACTGTCATGCCCCGGTCCCGTAGGACCGATCCTCCTCGCAAAGGAGTGATACCACACAAGCCTAGATTGCGCTCGTGCAAACCAGTTTTATAACGGCCGATTACAACAGCTTACGACGGGATCGTCGCACAGAAGTTCCAAGCAGAAACATTGAATATACAAGACAACACAAATATTGAAACAAAATCAAAGTCTTTATTGATACTTGAAATAAGATTATAAAGGCGCATCGCCAAGATTATAATCACTCAAGCTCACTTTTCTCTCTGACTATATGTCACTCTACTCTCTCTCATCTCTTATTACAATTTGACAAGCCAGTGGATGCTTCTGATAGGCGATGTCCATACATTTTGTCCCGTATAAGTTCTGACTCCATGCGGCCGTACGCCTCCAAACGCCAAAGAACTCCGTGCCTCAACGCATCCAAGCCGTGCTCCATGCCAACGAGCTTCTACCTGTGCCTGCACATGAAAACTGTGTGGGTGTTCGTACTCAACTGTACCGGTGGAGTGAGCTCCTCTCCCACCCATTCAAAACCAACACGTTTATTTACTTTGTGCAACATAATCCCTTTATGATTGTCTTTCTATTCTTGTCTTATGATCGATTTTTAGGACAAAGATCCTTGGCCTATTTGTGTCTCTAAACCGTCACCGTGCTTGCGCCTCAATAACTTCTTTATTGTCATGACCCGCTCCTGAATAATCGAACACGAGTCGGACACGCACAGCCTTCGTCGTTAGACACGGCAAAGTAAGCTGTACCAATCTAGGAAAATCTAACCAGATAAGTAAGACAAGTACAATTACAGCATCTATAAAACGTTTCCAGAATGATCAACATAATCCACCGATCATAATATCATAAAAGTGCTAGAGACAACAAGAATGAACTACACTGTGAATTCTAAGAACAATATCTAAGAGTAAAGTAAAACAGTCTAAACCTGAAGCCTCAAGCTAAGTCTCATCCTGCTGAGCTAATATCCTGGGCTCTGACCCATAAAATAGAACAATACCCTGCAAGTACACCTGCAACATATCCTAGTCAGGAGTGGAGCTAAGTATATCCAAGGAAATGAACATGAACATCATGGTATGAAAATGAGTACAAGAAATATAAAGTACGAGAAATGAGAACATGACATGAATCCTGAACATGAATACTGAAAGTAAATACAGGGAACATGAAATGAGTCCTGAACATGAAATACAACCTGAACCTGAAATGTGCAACATATTGAAATACATCCAGAGTGTGTGATCGGCTTGAGTAGATTCAATGAACATAAAATTGTACGGCTTTGGTCCTGCGTGCACGATACGGGGCCTAAGCTATTCACATGAATAGTAACATGGGTTTGATCACACATCTGTAGTATTTCCCCCCAGACACAAGTAAACTCAAGGATACATGATACAAGACAATCTCGTAATATATCATGTCAACATGGAGATACAGGAATGAATATACAAGACATGAGAAAATGAACAAGTCCGAGGAGTATACTTGCCTTGCTCAGGGTAATCATGGGTAGAGAGAATGGAGCTGGATGTCCACCTGTTTATTTTAAGTACAAGTTGGCCAAGTACAATTAACCAAATCTGTTAATTAGTATCTATCTCTAAATCTCACATAACTGATCCTATAGAACTAGCTAGATAAACTAACTATCATTTATATATAGGTATCACAAATCTTCAAAATTAGAACTAATATTTAAGATAAAATATCATATTATCAATTAGCAAAATTATATAACTACCTTGCATATGTTCTTAGAAAATATAGTCATCTATCCTTAACCTGATACTTACTTTCAACTATTTGTATAACATACAATTTGATTAATTAAGCAGTGAACTATAAAGGTACTCCTAACCAAATACCAGTCTCCCAAAACTATTAAGTAAGAAAACACTAGGTCCCAAAGTTTGCTAACACAATTCTCTTACTATTCCTGCAACCTGGTCCCAATTTCTCCATGATACACCAAGTCAAGCTTAAAATACACATGCTAAGATTCACAATTCAACTCAAACCCAACTATAACCCATCATCTAACCAGTTTGCTATAAAGGCAAATCCGGCACCAATCACAGATGGCCCACCACCTAGCAACATACACAACTTCAGCTCACATCAGAAACAAGCTCATTGGGCATTCGAATTTTGAAAAAAAAGAAACAAGAAGATTTCCACAAATGACCCAAACTGGATTCGATAAAAATCTCAATAATAGGAAAATATACAAGGACAATTTATACTATTGATCTCTATCAAATATATACACAAAACAACCCAAAATTAAATCTCCAACCCAACATCCCTCATACAACCAGAACCTAAAATATACAGACAATTATCCAAAACTCAGCAGAACCCAACTCTTCACTGGCCAACCCATCTCCCTAGTTGGAATTTCGAAATGAGAAGAAAAATTCAGGAAAAAGAAACCCACAACAAGGTGTATACAAAACTATCTCAATTATAAAATCACTTCACAAATTATACACAAAATCTTATCAAAATATACAAAACAAATTTTTTTGTCAAAAGAATATACCACCCAATTGATAAAAAAAATTATACAACCATATCGAATTATATAAAAATATGCAATCAAACGATACTAAATAGAACCCTGCTCTTGCTAACTCCCAGTCCAATCCAGCCGATCCAAATGACTCCAACGTGAGTATGACCTGCTGGACAATCAGTTCCCGGACACGCACACACACCTGGACACTCCTTCAACCAGACACGAACAAGGACACAATGTTCGAATCTAGCTGCCCAAGAATATACTCCTATTTAATCTAGCTACGAATCCACAATTCAACGACAGGGAAGATTAAAGGAATTACCTGAGAAACGGAGTTGGTCAAGCCAACGTGTCCGACACTGCCCTCTGTGTATCAGACATGAACAGAACCTGCTTGACATTAAAATGAACACTCAATCAGAACTGATTCAAGAAGTTCACTTACGACCTTCTGATGTCAGTCACACAAAAGCTCATAGAACTAAAATGAATCAAGAAGAATTCCTAGATTCGATTCCTGGAGTTTGCCGGAAATTGATATCTCCAAGAAAAATGAATCAAACTCTTAACGGTGCTTAAGTGGATCCGATTGCAGCACTAAATCCTAATCCATCATTAAATTTGACAGTGGTTCTTCCTACAATTCACTCAATCACAGAAGAAAACCAATCAATCGATCGGTCGAAGAACAGGTCCACTAATTCGAGCTCAACAGAGTAACATCAAGACTCACCAAAGGTTCAGATCGATCAGAGAAGGACGATGATCGTCGTCACCGTCGCTCGTCGACGGAACTCTGCAGGAGACCGTGCCTAGGCGTAGGGAAGCCTCGCCATCATCGGTGAACACTTGCGGCCGAGCTTCAAGAGGAAAGAAGAAGCGTTGTCGCAGACTCGGTGGTCGATCGTCGAGGACGTCCCAGATCTGCTCTGCCTTCGTTGCTGTGGTGGCTCCGTCTCGTCGCCGCCGCCATCGTCGAATTCGTCGCCGTGGTCGTCGAGAGGTGGTCGCCGCCGCTGATTTAGTCGCTGCCGGCTGTGGTCCTCTGGAATTTGGCCGAGAGGAAAAAGATTGGGGAAAGAGTGAATGAAGATTTAATTCTCTCTCCTCACTCACTGGTTAATAAAGGAAAAAATGTGACTTATTCACTTAAGTCCCCCCGCCCAGTAATATTTGTAAATCAGCCCTTCCGAATTTTTGGAAAAGTTCAGAAAACCCCCTTTCCTTTTCACTATTTCAGGAGTTATGAAAAAAATCAGTTAGAGAACTAAATAGTGGGCCCCGAAGTTTGTTACAACAAACTTTCAAATTTTTTTAAAAAATAATTCCTGCTCTATCCAATTTCCCTCCAAAAATATAATTCAAAATATTTATTATTTAAGCTAGACTTATTATTATTACTAGAAAATTTGTAATTTCTCTAAAATAGGAAAGTGGAGTTACAAAACTCTCCCTCTTGAAAAATTTCGTCCTCGAAATTCGAAGACCTACAAAATAAATCTCTAAATCACAAAAAAATTCAAACACAAGTCATTTATTGAAAACAGAATTTTTGAACACTAGAATACAATCAAGCAAACAAGCTAGGATAACGCTCTCGCATCTCGTCCTCGCGCTCCCATGTGGACTCTTCCGGAGAGTGATATTTCTACATGACGCAGACAAGTGGAATAGTCTGTTTTTGCAGTTGCCTCTCCCTCCTATCAAAGATCTCTACTGGCTGCTCCTCGTAGGTCAAGCTCGGACCCACCTCTAGCTCTGAATAGTCTTCCACATGGCTCGGATCTGGAATGTAGAGTCAAAGCTGGGACACGTGGAAAACGTCGTGCACTCTCTCCAAGCTATCTGGAAGCAAAATTAGCAAGGGTTGATTTAGGAAACGTACGAAATACTCAGGAGATACATTATCAAATCAGGATAAACGTGCAAGGATTTGTGATTCTCGAAAACCAATAATCATATTAAAATGGAATATAGTCTCCATGATATCTAAGAATATATAGATATTTGAAGTCACTTTACTTAGAATCCCTGTCCCGCCAGTGTATGTCTGGCTGTAGTGAATTTTTGGTTCCATGACTTAAATAACAATATGTTACAGAATAACATATCAACTTTATTCATTTTCAAACAATTATCAACGAAGCAACTCAAAAGATCTAAATATGAAGAGTTTAGGACAAAGTCTTAATAATACCCAAAAACCTATGAATATCTGAAATCACTTCAACTTGGAGTTCATGCCTCGCCAGTGCACAGCTGGCTGCAGTGAATCCTCAGTCTCCATAATCCAGATAATGGCTGCAGTGAACAACTGCCACGCCCTAGTAGGTCATCTAATAGTCTTTGAACTTTATCCATAGGATAATTTCAAAGAATCAAAATAAGTTTTAATAGTCTAAGTCACGAAAATGGTGAGGTAACCTGTCTGTTAGAATACAAGGGTTTATTAGGTACTATGAAGCAACACGAAATCCAATCAAAGAGTAGTGAGTACAAAAGGACAACCAGTGAGATTTAGAACCTTGAACAGGGAATCAATATTTCAAATAGTAACCGAAATCTCGAAGGAAATTTGGGATGATAACAAGATCCCGTATATGGAACGTAATCCTGGGTAGGTAATGAAGTCTCAAAGGTGGCATAAAAGTAAGGTACCAGACAAAAGACAAAGTCTCAAAATAAGGAATAAAATCTTGTATCGAAAACAAGGTTCAACAACATCTCAAATAACAACGAAATCTCGAACAAAATCTCGAAGGAAAAACAACCTTCGATAGGATACAAGGTCTCAAATAGAAAACCATTATCAACAAAGTCGTGATTAGGAAATAAAATCTCGAATAGAAAACCTTGACGAAGAAACAAGATATCGAATAGGGAACAAGGGCTCATCGAGTCGCGAGTAGGAACTGAAGTTTCAAAGTCTGCAAAATCTTGAATATGAGACAAAATCACGAACGAAAGCAAAATCTCGAAATAGGAAACAAGGTCTTAAAATCTCGAATGAAATCAAAGTCACGAGTAGAAAAAGAAAATCAATGGGTGAATAGAAAACAAGCATCGAATTGTGGATACGAATCTTAAATTAAGAAATGAAATCTTCACAACCCTCAGAGGGATCCTCAACAATGTGCTGCATAGGATGGAGCTTTAAACAAGTTTCGAATGAGGAACAGGATTTTGAAATAAAATCTCGAGAATTGATTAAATATCAAATAACACGAAGTTTGATAAAGGAAACAAAATTTGCAAATAGGAGCCATCACTAGGAAATAAGGTCAGGAATGATGAATATGCAAACGGTATCGAATAATGGATTTCAAACAGTTATCAAATTGTAGATATGAAACAAGTTTACCGAAATAGAAAACAATATCTCGAAGTAAGTTTCGACATCAACCAAGGTTTCAAACAAGAAGCTTCAAGAAATGATCTAGGTGCTAAATTGTTTTTAAGGAAAGACTGGATTGCTGATCAAGATACATGATTTTCCCAACCATGCAAAAGAAATCTTCTGTCTTCAGTCTATCTTCAGTATTCCTCCGGAACAGAAATCTCCCTAACCTTCTTTAACTTTTCTGACGTAGACTAGTCCCTGCGGTAGTGCTCCATGTGATTGCTGAATCTGGAGAGGTGGTTCCCCTTGCTGTAGTCTTGAAGCTCCTCGTGCTTGTCCTTGGACAATGTGATCAATGGTCTCCAGGAAATCCTTAACTTGATGGGCAGGCGATCACAAGCATAGCCTCCGTCTTTTGCGGCACTCTTCATAGTAGCGTCCTGAGAGGTGGCATAAATTGTAAATAATCGTCAGCTGGATCTGAATCTGGATCTCCCGCTGGGGCTGAAGAAGCGATGTCTGAGTGTGACGATGCTTTGCGGATCCACAGTAGTTGCTATCCCCGTCATAAGTCTTCTAGTCTCTCTTGGGCTTTAGCTTTTGTCTCGTTCTATTGTCTGTGCTATATTCTGAATCTCCTGGCTGGTGGCACTAATCTCCAGAGAAATCGGGTCTTCGGGGACTTGGATGATTTTCAGTAGCTACTCCAGGTTCTCGATCTGCTGCTCGGTGCAAGATATGCGCTCGGTGTCGGAGAAATCCAAAAGTCTGAGAGTTTGGAAGTCAGAAGTCCTCCTTAGCTCGAAAAGCGTATCTGTAAGTCTAACTTGGAAAAGGGTGGCCTGCTCCATCTGGGTGTCGAATAATTCTTGAAACATCTCCATCAACTACGTACTACCCAGGGGGATAGTAGGGCGATAGAAGGTAGTGGAAGCTCGAAACCCTCAAGTGTAGGTGGATCAATAGTTTCGGTGTCGCGTACTTTGAACTATCTAAAAAACAGAAAACTGTTAAAATGTCCTAATCCTAAAAGCAACAAGTGTTTATATAATATCCATATACTCGATGTACCTAGTTTCCTATGCTGTGATCAAGTTTCATTAGTTTAAATCAAGTTTTCCAATAGTACTCTAATACCTAGGTACTATTAGGATAGACATGCATGGGTCAGCACTAAAAATATGTCACGACCCGCTTTCGAATAATCGGACACGAGTCGGAAACACCCAGCCTTCATCGTTAGACACGACGAAGTAAGCTGTACCAATTTAGGGAAATCTAACCAGATAAGCATGACAAGTACAATCACAGCATCTATAAAACGTTTCCAGAATGATCACCATAATCCGCCGATCATAATATCATAAAAGTACTAGAGACAACAAGAATGAACTACACTGTGAATTCTAAGAACAATATCTAAGAGTAAAGCAAAACAGTCTAAACCTGAAGTCTCAAGCTAAGTCTCATCCTGCTCAGCTAATATCCTGGGCTCTAGCCCATAAAATAGAATAATACCCTGCAAGTAAACCTGCAACATATCCTAGTCAGGAGCGGAGATAAGTATATACAAGAAAATGAACATGAACATCATGGTATAAAAATGAGTACAAGAAATATAAAGTACGAGAAATGAGAACATGACATGAATCCTAAACATGAATACTGAAAGTAAATACAAGGAACATGAAATGAGTCCTGAACATGAAATACAACCAGAACCTGAAATATGCAACATATTGAAATACATCCAGAGTGTGTGATCGGCTTGGTAGATTCAATGAACATGAAATGGTACGGCTTTGGTCCCGCATGCACGATGCGGGGCCTAAGCTATTAACATGAATAGTAACACAGGTTTGATCACATATCTGTAGCCCCTAGACACAAGTAAACTCAAGGATACATGATATAAGACAATCTCATGATATATCGTGTCAACATGGAGATACAAGAAGGAATATAAAAGACATGAGAAAATGAACAAGTCCGAGGAGTATACTTGTCTTGCTCAGGATAATCATGGGTAGAGAGAATGGAGCTGGATGTCCACCTGTTTATTTTAAGTACAAGTTGGTCAAGTATAGTTAACCAAATCTGTTAATTAGTATCTATCTCTAAATCTCACATAACTGATCCTATAGAACTAGCTAGATAAACTAACTATCATTTATATATAGGTATCACAAATCTTCAAAATTATAACTAATATTTAAGATAAAATATCATATTATCAATTAGCAAAATTATATAATTACCTTGCATATGTTCTTAGAAAATATAGTCATCTCTCCTTAACCTGATACTTACTTCCAACTACTTATATTGCATACAATTTGATTAATTAAGCAGTGACCTATAAAGGTACTCCTAACCAAATACCAGTCTCCCAACACTATTAAGTAAGAAAACACTAGGTCCCAAAGTTTGCTAACACAATTCTCTTACTGTTCCTGCAACTTGGTCCCAATTTCTCCATGATACACCAAGTCAAGCCTAAAATACACATGCTAAGATTCACAATTCAACTCACAACTCAACTATAACCCATCATCTAACCAGTTTGCTGTAAAGGCAAATCCGACACCAATCACAGATGGCCCAACACCTAGCAGCATACACGACTTCAGCTCACATCAGAAACAAGCTCATTGGGCATTCAAATTTAGAAAAAAAAGAAACAAGAAGATTTCCACAAATGACCCAAACTGGATTTGATCAAAATCTCAATAATAGAAAAATATACAAGGACAATTTATACTATTGATCTCTATCAAATATATACACAAAACAACCCAAAATTAAATCTCCACCCCAACATCCCTCATACAACCAGAACCTAAAATATACAGACAATTATCCAAAACTCAGCAGAACCCAACTCTTCACTAGCCAACCCATCTCCCAAGTTGGAATTTTGAAATAAGAAGAAAAATTCAGGAACAAGAAACCCACAACAAGGTGTATACAAAACTATCTCAATTATAAAATCACTTCACAAATTATACACAAAATATTATCAAAATATACAAAACTAATTTTTTTGACAAAAGAATATACCACCCAATTGATAAAAAAAATATACAACCATATCGAATTATATAAAAATATGAAATCAAACGATACTAAATAGAACCCTGCTCTTGCTAACTCTCAGTCCAATCCAGCCGATCCAAATGACTCCAACATTAGTATGACCTGCTGGACAATCAGTTCCCGGACACGCACACACACACCTGGACACTCCTTCAACCAGACACAAACAAGGACACAATGTTAGAATCTAGCTGCCCAAGAATATACTCCTATTTAATCTAGCTACGAATCCACAATTCAACGACAGGGAAGATTAAAGGAATTACCTGAGAAATGGAGTTGGTCAAGCCAACGTGTCCGATACTGCCCTCTGTGTATCAGACACGAACAGGACCTGCTTGACATTAAAATGAACACTCAATCAGAACCGATTCAAGAAGTTCACTTACGACCTTCTGTTGTCAGTCACACAAAAGCTTCTAGAACCAAAATGAATCAAGAAGAATTCCTAGATTCGATTCCTGGAGTTTGCCGATTCAGAAATTGATATCTCAAAGAAAAATGAATCAAACTCTTACCAGTGCTAAAGTGGATCCGATTGCAGCACTAAATCCCAATCCATCAGTAAATTTGACAGCGGTTCTTCCTACAATTCTCGATCACAGAAGAAAACCAATCAATCGATCGGTCGAAGAACAGGTTGACTAATTCGAGCTCAACAGAGTAACATCGAGACTCACCAAAGGTTCGGATCGATCAGAGGAGGACGATGATCATCGTCACCGCCGCTCGTCGACGGAACTCTGCAGGAGACCGTACCTAGGCGTAGGGAAGCCTCGCCATCATCGGTGAACACTTGCGGCCGAGCATCAAGAGGAAGGAAGAAGCGTTGTCGCAGACTCGGCGGTCGATCGTCGAGGATGTCCCAGATCTGCTCTGCCTTCATTGCTGTGGTGGCTCCACCCCATCGCCTCCGCCATCGTCGGACTCGTCGTCGTGGTCGTCGAGAGGTGGTCGCCGCTGCTGATTTAGTTGCCGCCGGCTGTGGTCCTCTGGAATTTGGCTGAGAGGAAAAAAATTAGGGAAAGAGTGAATGGAGATTTAATTCTCTCTCCTCACTCACTGGTTAATAAAGGAAAAAAATATGACTTCAGCCCTTCCGAATTTTTGGAAAATTTCAGAAAACCCCCTCCTTTTCACTATTTCAGGATTTATGAAAAAATCAGTTAGAGAACTAAATGGTGGGCCCCAATGTTTGTTACAACAAACTTTTAAATTTTTTTAAAAATAATTCCTACTCTAACCAATTTCCCTCCAAAAATATAATTCAAAATATTTATTATTTAAGCTAGACTTATTATTATTAGAAAATTTATAATTTCTCTAAAATAGGAAAGTGGAGTTACATTTATCCTTGCCTGTAAACCATTCTCGTACTTACAATATCAACATATTGACTCGCACTTGCCTTTTATGCCATACTTAGGGACGCAACGACTTGGTCGTGCCATAAACTATATTCGTGCTTCAATATGATTGAGGCAATTCCTCCCGCTTAGTCTTCTGCCTATACTCATGCCATAATAGCGTGGTCGTGCCTCCTAACTTATCACGACTTAACCAAACTTGCCTTACGGCCCTTCTCGACTTAACTCAAAATGACTCAAGTCTGACTTATACAACTTTATGCCAACGACTTAATACTCGACACCGCGTCTCGTGCCGAAGCGTGAGTCTTTGCTATAGCCAAATCTTAGGCTTCTTAAGAATTATGTTGCAACCGATGCAGACCCTCTTAACTCACTTCGTATCGTGCTTGTACTCGACACAATCCAAAGACATGCACACGAATAGCCGCTGTTATGCCGACACATCTATATGAGTGGTCACTAACAATGTCAAGCTATAATGGTTCTTTTGTATACGGTGACCATTCACGTATGAGATGCGAGCTCCACCGAATGGTCTCGTAACCTATATTGTAACGGTTCACTTCAAGGCGAGTCGCACCATCGTTAAAGGCCATACAATATCTGCTCTTCCTCCTAGGCTGACACAAACCCGGTGCCCCGACGAAGAATTCATTTTGTCCTTCTTTATTCATGACAGTGCTTTCTATATTTCTATCGAGACTCCCAAGTAGCGGGACCAGTCTCGGCAACAACCAGTCGCGTAAACATTCTGTCGAGACTCCCAAGTAGCGGGACCGGCCTCGGCGATAACTAGTCGCGAGAACTTTCTATCGAGACTCCCAAGTAGCGGGACCGATCTCGGCGACAACTAGTCACGTGAACTTTCTATACTTTGAAACCCAGGGAACGACTACTGCATAGTCTTCCAGCTTAACTTGAACAAAATGTGTGTTCTTCAACTATGGCATACTTATCCTCGAACCTACCGTGTCTCGTACTTTAAACCAACTCGTTGTCCAAGCGACACTACCGCCCAAGTCATACTTTATATGACGAGTCTTGAGATCGTAGAACTATGTGACTTGACAACCGCAGAAAATATGGGACAGTGCTTGCTATGACTTCAATAGCCCAGCAAAATCCTTGCCTAACTCAATCTTGCTTCAACTTAACGAGCAAAGGCTACGCCAAACCTCGCATCGCGGGAACGTGTCGTGCACGCGTTCGACTTGAACAACCAAGTTCTTTAGGTGCCTAGACTTATGTCTTAAGCCGTACGACACAACGTAACCCGTGGGATGAGTAAAGGCTATGCCAAGCCTTGGACGATGGGACCGTGCACGCTTTAACAAGCATTTTTATGTGCGATGCCTATGACTTAGGCTAAGTTCATAGCTTTGTGGCAGCATCGACCCACTTTCCTTCTTCCAAGCCATGAAACGAAGGACCGAGTGTCATTTTGAAAGCACGGCGTACAACACTTCTAAGCCGATCGTGGGACCTTTTCCATGTTCTAATTCAATCCGACCCGACTTGGGATTATTCCCTTAGCTATGTGGATTTGTCTCTTTTATTATCAAGCCTACTTGTGCATTTGAAAACTTTTGTTTTATTAGTGTGAAGGCCAAGCTGAGGCAAGTTCACTGAAGCCACACACCTGAGTGAGGAGTCGCCTCCACCGAGCGGGTCTTCGAGCAGCCATTGCATGGCTAAGTCCGAACGTCGTTGGCATTTTGATTCCTTTGATTGAGCTGAATGGGACGGGGCATTATATGAGCCACGGTTGGTTCAAGGATAAGCATGCCACGGTCTATAGAACACGTTTTGTTCAAATTAAGTTAGAAGGCTATGCAGTAGCCATTTCCTGGGTTTCAAAAGAATGGAAATGTTTACGCGACCGTTTGTTGCCAAGACCGGTCCCGTGGCTTGGGAGTCTCTCAGAAATTATGGAAAGCATGGTCATGAATAAATAAGAACATGACTTGAGTCGTATGGTGAGTTAGGTAGGCACCATTGCATGGTCATGGATAACTTGTGCACAAGGTGTAGTTCCTCGAATGGTTGCCAGCAATGCATCGGCCTGGGAGAAATGAGTTATATCAAGAGTCAGCCAAGAATCGGCGCGCGCTAGCAATGAATCTGCACAGGTGATTCGGGAACTTTTGCATAGGGCTCGCTACCCGTGTGCAAAAGGGTCACCGTCTAACCCAGCTATAGTCCAAGATAGCTTGACATTGCTAGTGACATTTCATATAGGTGAGTTAGTATGCTAAGCGGCAATCCGTATGCACGGTATCGGTCGAATCAAAGTAAGTACAAGCACGATTGAGTTAAGAAGGTGTGCACGGTTGCAACACCATTATGGAGCCTAAGATTTGGCTATACCAAGAACATGTGTGTAGGTCCTAAAAATCAAGTTGCACCCATCAAAGAAGTCATAAAAATCAAATTATGCATCATTCAAGTAAACTGCGCAGAAGACAGATTGCGCACCAACTCGATTGTGCAGGCTGAACTACGCACTCATCCAAGTGCACAGGCTGACGTGGCCTTGTCATCATTACCTGACAGAGAATCAGATCTTCTGACAGCTGACAGCACGGAGAACAAGGAAACTGTTCGTTTATCGTGCAGTACAGCGCTCGAGGACAGCTGTACATGTAGCGCAATCTGCCAGACTCTCTGCCACGCAGTCCATTCCAGCGCGGTCCATCCAAGCGCAATCCGAAGCCAGCACAATTCAGGTGGCGCACTCCATCAATACAACTGACAAAGTACACGTGGCCTTCATGCCATCAATGACTCATTACGTGGTAACCGTCTGTACACGATCATGCATATTTCAATCAAATAATACCATGTGTCCAATATAGTTGGCCCACGATTAAATAACTGCCAGTGCAGTCTGATGTCTGCGCAGTCCAATGCAGCACAATCCATCTTGCGCAGTCCAGAATAACTAAAAAGTAGTTATTTCTAGAACTCTATAAATAGAGTTTCAAGTCCTTCCTAGGGGGGATCATACACACACACACACACAGATCAGAAATCATCACCAGAGATCAGAAGTTCTTGCCAAAGTGCTGCTGCAATCTTCAGAGGCTACCGTCTTCAAAGTTCACATCGTCCAAGGGATAAAGCGATCGTCATTCAGATCGGATTCCTATAGTTCTACTTTTCCAGAATTCTTGTAATCTTCTTACAAAGTTTGTTGAAATAAAATCAACTTTTGTTTTTACAAACAAAATGGCAACTCTGCTGGGGACGACTTTCTCCTCCGACTAGAAGTGACAACTCAATGTGACGTTGCGTTTATTGGAAAGACGCAGAAGACGCTGGTTGTAAAAGTCAACCAGACGGCCTACGAGGCGATGATCAACTCCAGGACCACCTTTCGCACTGCAACAACTTTTGCCACGAGCAAAGTTCACCCAGTGTGGGTCCCCAAGACTGTTGTGCAGTCCACTACTTCTGCTGCTCAGCCTGCTGCGCAGTCCACTGCCTCTGTTCCTAAGACTGCTGTTTCTGTTGCGCAGTCTACTACTACTGCTCATGGGCAGTATGCTGCTTCCCTTGCCAGTGCACAACATACTTCCTATACTGCTCTATCAAAGTACAAGACACCTATTCCTCTGGCACAGTTGGCTGCAACTCTGCTTGCGTAATCCACCACTCCAACAACCAGAGTGCAACCCAAACACTCTGGCAACAAGACTCCTGCTGCACAATCCACTGTGACTGTGGCCAGAAGACTTTCTGCCAGAGTTACTCATGCACAACCTGCCAGTGCGCCATCAACCCATGCGCAAACTGTGCCAGTGCAGTCTAAAAGAGACATCCCTTTGGCTAATCTCTCCTCTTCCCACAGCAAGGGGAAAATCTCTGCTCCTCCTCTCAAGCACCCTATTGCTCCTGCGCAATCCACTGGAGGTAGTTTTTTTGGCTATTCCTCCTCCTCTCCAGAATAAAAGAAAAGGCCCGTTGGTCTTTTCTCAAAATTCCTCGTCTCATGACTTGGAAGACAATAGAGGGAAACGCTCTTTAGCTAACCCTTCTTCACAAAACAAAGGAAAAGGCCCTTTGGTCTTTTCTCAGTCTTCCTCGGTTTTTACCATAGAAGATCAATCTGAACGTGCTCCGGCACTAGTCAGTACAAGAACTCTCTCTAATAAGGGTTCTTCTTCCCTCATTGCCAAAGGGAAGTGTACTGATCAGAGAGGTATTCTGCCTACTCCGGTAGCAGAGTTCCAAGATCTCCCAACTCTCAAGATATCCTGCTCCAAATAGGGAAAATTGCTGGTGTCTCAGACAGAAACCCCTGGGGGTGAGTTTGCTGATCTAAGAACTTATCTCAATCGACCAACTTCGGTAAAACGCAAACAGCCAATGCCAAAGACCAACCAGCATCAAAAGCAAACTTCCAGGATAAAAAATTCGGACATCTATGCCAATAAAATGAGTACTTTCCTGTACACTCAGGGGACAAAACATTTGAAGAACCGGAACCATGTTCCAAATATTGTTAAAGAACACATCCCTCGAACTTCTTTTCGTCCCGTTGTTGTTCCCGATCTCCGAGAACACCTCAAGCAAAAACGGGACAACATCTCAACATCTCCAGTGCAATCACTTGGACACCATTGTAACCACAAGGTTGTCATCAAGTGTTGTTGTCAGACAACCAGACGATCTGTCTTCGATCGTCTGAACTTTATAAACTCTGAACCTATGTCAGAAGACGAAGACGAAGTTTTGTACGCTTCTGTCAACATGACTTCCAGAGACACTGGGGGTAGAAAGTGCTCCAAGCATGGCAAGCCTCGCAAGCCAAGCCAGCGGTATTTGGATCTACTCCAAGAATCTTCTGAAGGAGTATTCTAACATACCCGATCCCGAAGCCGAGACACAATCGGTCAAAGGAATCTTCAAGATCCTTCCGGTCATCTCCCTCCTTCTTATTCATGAGATGATTCTTTCTTCGACTACGATGCATACAGTGAAAGTTCGGAATAGACAGTGTCTTCCACTATACCTAGAGAAGTGACAGCTTATGTTGTCACTGAAGACCGAGATGCTTCCAGTTCTGCTAGTCAAGAACAACGAATAGCTGTATTAGAAGACAAACTGAAGACCATGGCCGAAATGGTCGCAAGTATGCATTCTATCATTGTGTCCCAGCATACAGTACCACCGACCGTACCTCTTGCAAATCCTGAAATCATAGCATCGTCGGTACCTGTCAATACAGGACTGGGGGTAGCATCTTTTCCAGTACCTCCTGTACAGATCCAACCTATACCCAGTCAATCAGGTACTGGGGGTAGTACTTATCACACTGTTCCTCCCCCTAACACCGTGACTCAGCCTGCTCCTTCTACATCAGTGGAAGATGCCAATGAAACTGTCAAGCACCTGCGCACTCAGTTCGAGGCATTCAAAGAGAAAGGCAACTTGTAGAGGTTGGGGATCAAGCAACCCTACCCAGGTGAATGGAAGGAAGTCCCATTTCCTCCTAAGTACAAAATCCCAACAATCTCGCTGTTTGATGGCAGCACTTCTCCCAGTCAGTTCATTAACCATTTTGAGGTTATGACTGTCCAACTTCAACCAAATGACGCTCTTCTTACCAGAGTATTCGTTGGCTGTTTAGCCGGCGTAGCATACGATTGTTACAGAAGCATGCCCGATAGTTGTATCACCTCCTTCTCTGGCCTGAAACAAATTTTCTTGGAACAATTCTATGAGGGGATCAATGACATGACCATATCAGCCCTCAATAAGATCAAACAAAGACATAATGAAACTGCTGAGAGTTTCATTGAATGGTTCCGCCGGAAAGCTTTGAAAATGTCTCCTGGAACTCCGGCCGCTGTCACCATAGACACCTGCAAGGCAAATCTTTTGCCTATCATCAGCATGTGGACAGGATCTACTCAGTTCCAAGATTGTCCATCCTTCATTGTCAACGCTAAAGCAGCTAAAGTTAGCACTGACAAATTCAAGCAGCTAGGGGTACAAATGTCTAACCACGATCGGGATGAACACCAGACATCGGGTGGTGGCAATCGCCAGAACAACCGCAAAGGAAAAGAAACTTTGAACATCAACTTGACGAATAAGAACAAAGAATCTCTGGCGGTTAACGTAGCCCCCCTATGTCTGCTTCTACATCTTCAGCACCTCCACCGAGGGAACCTCGTCCGAAAGTAGAGTACTCTTTTGACGAGAATGACACTGTGAGCATCTTTGATTACTTGATCAAAAACAATAAGCTCCAGCTCCCAGATCCAAAAAAGCCTGATGAAGTCGGTAAGACTGATCATCCCAAGTACTGTATTTATCACAGGTTTATTGGGCATCCCACTCGAGCATGTTATGTGCTCAAAGGCAAAATTCAAGAGCTGGTCAATGCTGGTGTTGTCACTCTACAGCAAGACGAGAAGACTATTTCCACAAACATTGTCTCAGTTCAGTTCGGTGACTTCCCGCCCCAGATGGTATATCACGGTGTCATTCCTATCCCCAAAGCTACTCTTGAGATCGAAAATCTCCCTCCTCCACGAAGTGAAGGTCTCATCCCCTTGTCTCTTGACAATGGCGAGATTATGTGGATTTATCCAGATTTGGCCTCGGAGTTTGAACTTCCCTCTTCCTTCAAGAAGAAAGACCGCTTCAAAGGAAAGACAAAGACTTGTAATATGGTGTCTTTTGACCCCATAGTTGACGAGAAAATCTTGTTGGGCACCAGATCAGGGAAAGCCTATCTAAAGGATTACCCCGAAGCTCAAGAGAATCCTGCTTCTTCTTCTGAGCCTGCTCCAGTGAAGCCTGCTTCTACTGAGGATATTCCTACTGCATCCTCACCGGTTATAGAACCCACTTCTCCCAAGCCGACGGTAGCTGACAAAGACAAACAAGAAGTCCTCTTCGACAAACCTTTGAAGAAGTCATCTCCTTCCGGACTTGAGAAACCTTACAACTTTGATATCTTGGCTCAGTTAGCCAATACACCGGCCCGGCTATCAATCTTTGAGCTCTTGTGCCTCTCTAAAGAGACCCGGGAAACTCTGAGTGAGGCTCTCATGCATGCAGAAACCTGTCTAGCCTTGCTAAATAAGCCAAAAGCAGAACCAGTCTCTTGCCTCCATTGTCATAGTGTGTTGGAGTTAATTCCAAACATAACTTTTACACAGGATGACATGCTGATGAAAGATAACAGACACGACCGTCCTCTCTACTATACAGGATATGTCGACTCGATGAAAGTCGATCGTATTCTTATAGATCCAGGGTCTGCTCTCAGTATCATGCCGAAGACAATGTTAGATGCATTGAAGATCCCAGTGCATAGTCTTTTCAGTACAATCACTACCATCCTCGGGTTCAATCAGGGAAGGAGTGAGCCTCTGGGCAAGATTCGCCTAAAACTCCAAATAGGCAATCTTCGTACAAAGGTGACCTTCTACATCATTGACAACCATGGTTGTTCTTATAATACTCTATTGGGGAGACCGTTCCTGCATGAACATAACATTGTTCCTTCGACTCTCCATCAATGTTTCAAATATGTCGATGATAATGGAGAGGTACAAAAGGAGGTTGCTGATCTCTATCCTTTCAAAGGCGTCGAAGCATACTGCAACGATGCCCGTATGTACAAGAATGAATTCATGAAGGTTGTCCTATCTCTGGACACTAAAAAAGAGCAAGAAGTAGTGCCTAATGACACCCTTATCATACCTGTTAAAGGGCGTGTTTCTCGTCCTCAGTCTTCCAAGCCACTAGCTATTCACTTGCCAGTTCAGAAGCAACCAACTGATGATGATCAGGATCAAAGGGACCTCACCTCTTCTGAGCCACTTGTTATAGACTTACGTCGTAACAAGGAAAAAAACAACTCACCTCTTCTGAGCCACTTGTTATTGATTTATCTTATAACAAGGATAAAAGAAAGCTCACCTCCTCCGAGCCGCTTGTTATCGACCTCCTTCGTAACAAAGCCAATCCTCCTCCACGTTCTTCTTCTTCCCCTCTTGTAATCAATCTGACCAAGCCTGCTAAGGCTAAAGGTCTTGCTGTAAATACAAATATACAAATTAATAAAAAAGTATCTACTTTCCAGTATACTGATGTCATTTATCATGCTAAGTGCTATTTGGATATGTTAGATAGCTTTCAGTCATTTATAATGGAAGCTGTACAATCTCTTCAAACAGAGCTCTCATTCGAACATCCAAAGGATTCATATCGTATTGTTCCCGCTCGTAAGAAAGGCGAGAGTCCAATACTTTTTAGTAAAGGACCGGAACAACAATTCAGCTATACGGATGATAGCAAAAGTAATGATACCGGGCATCTTCAACTCCATCGTTACAATCAACAATCAAAAGATATCATCCAAAAAATGCGTTATGACTTCAAGAGTGGCCTCAACTACGGTAAAGGTAGAAGAACTCCTATTCGTACAACTGTTCCGAAAGGAAAGTCAGAGATGTATTACAGAAGAACCAAAAGAGGTCTCGGATATGCTTCACCTCCGGTATTATCCCCAACAGCCTCTGAATCCGATAGTGAGGAGCGCTCTAACTCTTCTGATTCCAGATCATAGGATTCTGACACCAGCATCGGTCAAGTTCATCGATTGACTGTATCTTCGAACATGGTCTCCGTCGAACTTCCAGAAGGCTATGACGAAGATATTGAAGAAAATCTCGAAATAGATCCTTGGGCTCAACGAATGGATACCCAATGGGAACTCCGATTTAAACAAAGAGAACCTCCTACTGAAGATCAATTAGTTCAAATTGATGTGGGAGAGAGCGGGTCACCTCGTCCAATATTCATCAGCAAGAACCTCCTAGAGACAGATAAGCAAGAATTAATTCTTATGATTAAATAATACATTGATGTCTTTGCCTGAAGCTATGAAGATATACCTGGTTTAGATCCCAAAGTTGCTACTCACAAATTGAATATCCTGGCTAATACAAAATCGGTCAAACAGCAACAACGGCGCTTCAAGCCAGAAATGATGGACGTAATCGACGATGAAGTCAAAAAGCTCATCGCTTGTGGCTTTATCCGAGAAGAGCAGCATCCTGATTGGGTAGCCAATGTCGTCCCAGTTCTAAAGAAAACCGGCAAAGTTCGAGTTTGCATTGACTTTCGGGATCTTAATGAAGCATGTCCAAAAGATGAATTTCCTCTTCCTATCACGGACGTCATGATTGACAACACCTGTGGGTTCGAGCGAATATCTTTCATGTATGGATTCTTCGGATATAATCAGATTCGGATGAATCCTGAAGACGAAAAACATACTTCTTTCCGCACTCCTCGCGGAGTCTACTGTTATATTGTGATGCCATTTGGTCTCAAGAACGCTGGTACAATATACCAACGAGCCATGAGTACCATAATTCGAGATCATCTGCGCAAGACTGTCGAATGCTATGTCGACGATATTGCTGTTAAAAGTCGTCTAAGGGAAGATCACATCCAAGACTTGAGAACTATCTTCAATCTCATGTGCCAATATCAACTCAAAATGAATCCCACCAAGTCATTCTTGGGTGTCTCTAGTGGCAAATTTCTCGGCTTCGTTATTACCTCTAAGGGTATACACGTGGATCCCGAGAAGATCAAAGCCATTCAAGAGATGCGTCCTCCACGCAACCTAAAAGAGCTACGAGGATTACAAGGTCGACTTGCGTACATCAGGAGATTTATTTCGAATCTGTCTGGATGCTGCAAACCATTTACGCAACTAATGAAGAAGGGTGTATCTTTCGTTTGGACCGAAGAATGTCAACGAGCATTTGACGACATAAAGCGGTATCTCATGAACCCACCAGTCTTGGTGCCACCAATTTTTGGCATACCGTTCTTAATGTATGTCCGTGCTATGGATCATTCAATGGGTGCTTTACTTGCCCAAAAGAACAAAGAAGGCCACGAACAAGCCATCTATTACCTCAGTCGAACTATGATTGGTGCTGAATACCGTTATAGTCCGGTCAAAAAAGAATGCCTAGTTCTTATGTTTGCTGTTCAAAAGACTCGATATTACATCATTGGCCAAACTATTCATGTCATATCCCGAGTCAATCCTCTTCGGGTACTGATGAAGAAGCCTAGCACACTCAATTCTCGGCTGGCTACATGGGCCATTCTGCTAGCCCAATATGACATGGTATATGTTCCTCAAAAGTCTGTCAAAGGTCAAGCGCTGGCAGATTTCTTAGCAGCTCATCCTGTTCCAGAGATATCTAAACTCTATGATGAAATTCCAGACGAGACTTTGGAATCTAATACAATCTTCGAAGAATTTCCTACTTGGCGTCTATTCTTTGATGGTGCATCCAGGATTGGACCCAATGATGCCATTGTCGTAGGAGTTGGAGTTGTCCTTGTTTCTCTAGACGGGTCAGCTATTCAAAGAACATATTCCTTAGATGAGCCTTGCTCCAACAACGTGGCAGAGTACAATGCTCTACTCATTGGCCTTCAGCTAGCCAAACAACTTGACGTCGAGTATCTTGAAGTCTATGGTGACTCTAAGTTGGTTGTTAACCAGGTTAGAGGGACTTATGAAGTTCGTCATCAAGATCTAGTTCCTTACTTTGAAGCGGCAATCAACATGGCTATGTCATTCAAAGCCTTCTTCATTGAATATGTACGACGAGCTTGCAATACTGAGACAGATGCTTTGGCCAATCTTGTAGCAGTTTTAGCCATCCCTATCAAAAGACAGCAGGTGGTGGTTATCTCTAATCGGGAATTGTTCTGCGTTGAAAACAATTGTAATATTGAGTTCAGTAATCATACTGAAGCCAATGTTATCAGTGAAGATTGGAGAAATCCTTTCATCGACTTCGTAGTCCATGATATACTCCCTGAAGATCCCAAGGAGGCTACGAGTATTTGTCGGCGGTCTCTGCGATTCTACTACAATCAAATCACCAAAACTCTTTACCGGCAAACTTATGACGGCCTACTCTTGCGCTGTCTTGCTGGTGATAAAGCAAAGCAAGTACTGCGTGAAGCTCACGATGGTGTCTGCGGAGCACCCCAACCCGGTGCTAAACTGTAGGATCGCATCCGACGCATGGGTTACTATTGGCCCTCTATGGTATCTGATGCTATTGAATATGCAAAGAAATGTCGAGCTTGTCAAATCCACGCAGATTTCATTCATCAACCGTCAGAATTCCTTCATCTGACTGCTGCTTCCTGGCCTTTTGAAGCTTGGGACATAGACATCATCGGTCCCATCAATCCTCCTTCTTCTAGAGGACATCGGTTCATACTGGTAATAACCGACTACTTTTCCAAATGGGCCAAAGCTATACCATTGGCTGAAGTCAAGACCAGCAGCATCATCAACTTCGTCAAACACCATATCATATATCGATTTGGTTACCTCGAAGAATCATCCACGACAATGGACCTCAGTTCATCAGCCAAAAGTTCACAAGGTTCTGTGACGATCACCGGATTGATAATATCGCTTCGACAGCCTATAATCCTGCTGCTAATGGCTTAGCTGAAGCTTTTAACAAGACTATCATCAAGCTCCTCAAAAAGTTTGTGTCTGCTAATAAATGATACTGGAGTGAAAAGCTTGGAGAATGTCTTTGGGCCTACCGCACTACGGTCCGCAACCCTACAGGATGTACACCCTTCTCTTTGGTGTACGGTTGTGAAGCAGTTCTATCCCTAGAACTTCAAATTCTGTCTTTGAGGATTGCTATCACCAACGAACTTACGACAGAGAACAACGATCTTCTTCGACTGCAAGAATTGGAGGCGCTCGATGAGAAATGGCTATTGGCTCAACAACATATTGAGTTATGTCAAGCCCGCATCTCAAAGACTTTCAACCGTAAAGTTAAGGTCAGAGCCTTTCAGAAAGGAAAGCTAGTTCTAACCGTTAGACATCCTATGACTATGACTCACTCGAGCAAGGACAAGTTCGATACGAAGTGGAAAGGACCATATATCGTGAGTAAAGTCTTCTCAAATGGAGCTTATCAACTCACAGAACTAGACGGTCGAGTTGCAATGATGCCTATCAATGGCAAGTTCCTCAAAAAGTATTATGTATAAATGTAACAGACATTGTTTGTAATCATCAAACAAGTTCATAAATAAAATTCAATTTTATTTTATGATAGTACATAATATCAAGGAAGGTCACTATCATCCTTCTCAAAATTAGGACGCGGGCCACTACCGTCCTTATCAAAAATATGATCAACAAAAGAGTCGAGAACATTCTTGCTGGAACCTGTTTGCCATTGGTTGTAAAAGTACAGAACAGTTTTATGGGAGGACTGAACTTAGACTCACAATACAAACTCGCTTGTACAAAGAAAGCCTAGGGACGAAAGCCTAGGTACAGCAGACTAAGTACAATTATTTATTTTAGATTCTGGGGGGTGACGATAGATGCTCGGGAAGGCGACGGCAGCCCTGCCTTACTCCTTGGATGATCGGTATGCAGCCTTGGCTCCAGAAGATTTGCTCGGCGTTGAAGAAATGCTCTCTTTGCTTCCTTTCTGCTTTTTCCTCTAAGTCTTCTGATCTCTAAAAGGGGTCTTTCTGGTCATACTCTCTCCGTTGTGTATATTGCCAGGGAATGTATATCTTTGTAAGGGAATGGCCCCTTGCTATTTATAAGAATGGGGTGTGATCATTAGGGTTGCCAATGATTGCTTCCTGGAGATGGCGACGGCCTGTGGATTAGTCAATCTAGGTCATTCGTTTTGATTGTGATGAATCTGGACCATTAAGTATAGATTACACTAAATCTCATCAGCAATTAATGTTGATTGGAATAAATCTTCCTCATAATGATCTTCAGATATCTGCGAATAAATTTAATTTATTCTCCTGTCACGTGTCCCAGATTATTGGGATTTGACCCAATCTCTGATTGCAATAAATCTGAGAAATTGATTTGGCTTAGGACACGTGTCCTAGGAGCCACTGGGGGGATCTGAATCGCATGAAGATTGAGCTGCATAAGATTTGGGCCGCATAAGGTTTGGGCCACATGTTAGGGCTACTCGGGTAGTGGCCCTCCCTTGAACTTTTGAACCGCATGGAGGTGATCATTGCGAGCCGCATAAGGATTCATCCGCCTGAGCCGCATGGAAATGGTCCTCTCGAGCCGCATGGAAAGGCCTCCGTTTGAGCCGTATGAGACTGTTTCGGCCTGAGCCGCATAGGACGGCTTTATTCTGAACCGCATGGGAAGTCTTCGCTCGAGCCGCATATGAACGCCCACGTGGCAATGCCACGTGGTATTTTTATGGATCTCGGAGGATTATGTCAGAGATCTCTTTCTCTTTCCTAGGGGTCTATCATTATGACAGAGTCATAATTGCCTCTCTTGTGTCAGGGCTGTCACTTTTTTCAGAGTTGTCAGCCGTCAAAGTAATTAATGTAGCAACATAGGGTGGAGGGGAACACTGTTACGCCACGTGTCTTCTGAGCTGCATGGGATGTCTTGGGCCGCATAGTCCCTTATGCCGCTTGACTCTCTGAGCCGCATGGGCTTTCTGAGCCGCATGAGATTTCCTAGCCGCATGGATCATTTTCCATGCTTCTACAAGACCCCCTTCAAAGTTTTCAATTTACAAAATTGAAATACTTTGAATAAGAAGCATGGCTGTATGTTCTTCTTGGCCGCATATGAAACCATGACCGCATAGATATCTTAGCCGCATAGATTGTTCAGCCGCATAGGTAGTTCAGCCGTAGGAGACTTTTGGCTACGTCATCTTTGCCACGTATGGCAATCTTTTGCATTAAATATTGTTGATTTGCTGTCAGCTTTAAAGGCCACCTTTTGGTACGAGATCCGAGGAGTTTGGCCTTCATTTTCGGCGGCTCACCTTGATAACCGAAGAGTCGGTCTTCGTGTATGCACGGGGATCGAAATGCCTCACTTTTGTTTATAAATATGGATGAGTACGGTCGGGGGGACTTCTTTACTTTTCCTTTCGTTCAACTACTGTTTTTTTGCCTTCCTTTCCTTATTTCCCTTCTTCGATCGTCGACCATGGCCCTCAAATCCTCTAGAGTCGCCTCCGCTGCTGCGAAGGACAAGAAGGCAGCTTTTTTGTCAGCCGTTGCTCCCGAAGTGCACCCTGATGTCCGTCCTGCCCTTAACGGTAAGGGTTGTATTTGAAGACTTTGAATCCTAAGAATCCATGGCTCTGTTGCATATTCATGCACAAGCCTTCACCCAAGTTCGGCTATAATAGAGCTGCATATGCTGTATGGGCTGCATGACCCTCTCATATCCGAGCCGCATAGGAGATACCCTATGTTTGAGCCGCATGAGAGGGGTTTGAGCCTCATGAAGTCTCCTTTGAACGGAGCTGCATAAGCTTCTAACCGCATATGTTCGGTTGATCTGCATACGCTTCTAACAGACTGATCCGTATAGCGTTTCAGTGCCACAAAAGCTCTTCTGCTTAGAACCGCATGTGCTTGATTGATCCGCATAAGCTATCAAACTAATGTCATATGGAACTCCCAAATTGATTTAGGCCGCATGAGGCTGTGTTGGCTGAACCACATAAGCTCCCTTGAGGCCGTGCCACCTGAAACCCAATTGTAATTGAGACGCATAGTCTGAGACTCGTCTCACAATATCGGTATTTATATACAGATACGTATTTTGTAGTGTATTTTGTATTTTCTTGGTTTTCGCAATGCTTTAAAAATTTTCCTAACTTATAAATTTTTTCTTGGCCGGCATGCCGCTAGTATACCGGAGTATACCGACGGCATACCGTCCAGACAGATTTTCCATAATTTAGATATTTTCGATTTCAGATATTTTCATGAATAGTGTTTCCGATATTTTTGTGAATAGTATTTTGGATATTTTGATGAATAGTATTTAGATATTTTTGTGAATAGTGTAGATGCACCCTATTACCCATTGGATGTTTGGTTTTGTTTCGATGGCTAAGATTGACTTAGATATTCACATGGATCACCATCCGACGGCTAAGATTAATTCCTCCTTCTATATATACCATTTCACTTTCTCTCTCCTCTCTCTTTTCATTCTCTTCACTCTCTCTTCATTTCTTCTTCCCTTCTCTCCTCCTTAGAGCTTGCTAAGAGCTTGGCCTTGAGGCCTTGGGTGTGGTGTCTAACCCCCTAGGAGGAGGAGTAGAAGATTAGGCTTGGAGCTGAACCGAGGCAAGTACATCTTGCCAAATCTTGAACAAAAATATTTTTGTTGTCATTTTATTTTCCTTGGTAGTAAATACTTAGAATTGTTCTAAACTCATTTTGTTAAAAATATTTTCCTTATGATTCTCGTCTATATGCATGTTTCAAAAATTTGTTTAAGCAAGGTTTTGATTTTCTGTTAAAACCCAATATGGACTTAGTAGAAAACTTGGTATCAAGAGTGATACTAGTGTTACCATTATGGATCTTGGTCACATATACATATATGAGGCCCTCACATAGTTTGTATATCATGGATTTTGAGTTTGGTGGCAATCGGAACCCGTTTCGGTGTCCCAAGAACCTCTATTTGGGAGTATTTTGAGGTATTGATCTATCAAATATTTTGATTTGTGAAAACTAATACTTCCATGTTGTAGGAAATTCAATTCTATTCAATTTTGACTTTTGAAAATCCGAATTTCGATTTAAAACGAAGTTTTTATGGCCGAAACAAGTTTTGGCAAAATTCTAAATTTTGTTGCTGTTTGAAAAACCGGTATACCACCGGTATACCGCAGTATACCGTCGATATGCCATTTTTTGTACCAGAAACCTTCTGTCTTTAGTCCGGTATACCGCCGGTATGCCGCAGTATACCTTCGGTATGCCGTTTTATGCTGTTTTAGTCTGTTTTTGCCCGTTTCTGCCCGTTTTTATCCGTTTTTGATATTTTCTTCGATTGTAATGATTTTTTAACATGATAAGATGATCTTGCTCAGTTAGATAATGATTGTACACCCTATATAGACTTGATACTAGCACATGTTCAACCATTTTATGAAATGTACTTAGCCTTGATTATTCTTCTCCACATGCCATGATATGTCTATTGATAGATTCTTTCTTACAAGCTATGATAATTGTTGCCATGCCTTCTTGCCTACTTGATAGTGACCCATCGTGGTGCACTCTTGAACATGTCTTTTTCTTGCTTACATGATAGTGGCCTGTCATGGCGCACTCTTGATTCCAGTACATGTCTTGCTCCTAGATAGTGGCTCGTCGTAGCGCACTCTTGCCTTGATATTGTCATATCTTGTTGTGGCTTGTTATGGTGCACAATCTTGCTTGTCTTGTCCAGTCTTGCATGTCTCATGTCTAGGATGGATTCTGCGGAATGCCACACCCGGAATCCAACAAGAAAATGTTAAGGACTAAACAACTAGCTTGATTACTTAGATCATTGAGAATTTCTCAGCAACCTGTTGCCCCTTTGGTCTTGGCATTATATATATATACATTGGGATTTGGAGCTATCTGTCATGATGAGCACACTTCCAGCTCACCGTCGAGTGGGACACCTCTTTAGGACACATGTATCTTACTACAGTGTGTCTGCTATATCTCCTTAGGACATATGTATCTTACTACAGTGTGTCTGCTATACTTCTTTTCTTTTTGGCTTGGACCATTCAGGTAGTAGCAGGCAGGAGCTGGACTTGGAATTCTCAGACTTGCATTTGTTAGTAATTAGGATTGTGACAACCATAGTTAGCTAAAGTATCAAGCCGTAATCATTGCTTGGCCGTGATTGATGGATGGAGTCCATTCTTGTCTAGTCTAGTCTTGCTCCTGTTTATCTTATTGCAGTACTTAGATTTTCTGTCATTCCTTACATGCTATTCTTCCTACTACATGCTCGGCTTCACCATATGCTCACATGTTTCAGTTCTTACATGTTCACATGCTCTAGTTATCTTACATGCTCACATGTCCCAGTTATCTTACATGCTCACATGCTCCAGTTACTTAACATGCTCACATGTCTAGTTTATCTTTCATGTTCATATGCTTCCTTTCTTTACATGTACACAGTTTATATTACGTCACATGTTCTTTACTTTATGCTACATGTTGCTTTACTTATTGTCTTTCTATTCTCGGGATAAGTGCATTGGTAGTGCACGAGTCTCGATTAGTACTTACTTATCTCTCTCTCTATCTATTGCTATGATTTGTATGCTGGTTTTAGTTCATAGTTTGGCTTCTTTTGTGGTACTTGCTATTGGGGGTCTGACCCCACTGGTTTTGCATTGACCAGATCTGATAGAGGAGCCCGGAGGATCTTCCGTACCTTCCACTCGTTGGTGATTACCCAGAGCACCAGAGTACCTTAGTGGGTTTTCTATTTCATTCTCCCACTAGTTATGTACATTATTCTTTTGTGGCGTTTAGCCTCCGAGCACGTGTTTAGCTCGTGTTTTGGACTTGACATTTAGCCTACGGGCCAGAACATGATTTACATATTCTAGACTATAGCTAGAGCTTATCATGTATGACTATTACTCTTGCTAGTCTTCACTCTGTATTACTAGCTTCATGATTATTGATATATGATAGTTTGGGACGCTTTACTATTTTATATTCCAGTTGATCTTACTTCTTGTACATTATTTACTGCCTGTGATTGAGATACCTAGGATTGCTTGACCCAGGATTGCCTGTTGGATTGTAGTAGTAACCCCCGTCTATACAGCTTATACGTTATTTCGGAGTACTGGAGTACTTTGGTATACGTAGCTGGCCTGGTCCATCCCTACTTGCCAGTATTCTGGTTCTGGGGCGTGACATAGGTTTTAATGGTGGCCTATGCAAGGTCTGATTTATCAGATATGTGGGGGTTACTGATGTTTAGATATCTCAGTCACAATTCTTCCTTTATTGATATCCTTCGTGTTATTCTATATCTCTGATCCTTTGACTTGATATCTGCCTTGATCGTTGATCTTTCCTGTTCTCTCGATTTAATCCTTGTGTCCTTCAAATTTCAAGGACACGGTTCTTAATCCTTCCGATCATCTTGTTTGGGTTTTGTCGATAGCAGTTAGCAATCTTCTGTTAGGCCAGTTATGGAGGATCAGTCTCAGTATTCAGGGGCAGAGTTCAGAGATGACCCGAGGGTGGAGGTGTCAGTTCAGCCTGATCAGACAGCAGGGTCAGTCCTGCCAGAGTCCAGCTTCACCGGCTACCCCGGCAGTCCAGCAGTATATAGCTCAGGTAACATTTCAGCAGCAGCCGGTTAGAGCAGCAGTTCCGAGACGTGGGCAGGCAGAGTCTGGTATGTTAGAGCTAGTTTTGGCTGAGGGCGGTCATGTTGTAGGTATTGTCCTATTCTGCTTCCACTCTTATTTATCTCTTGGGTTACGCATATTAGGCGAGTTTCTCGTCCCACTCTTCTGTCTTCGTAGTCGAGGCATGTGATAACTTCATTAGGTATCGACTACGAAGATACGTCCTAGGTAGAGTCATGTCTTGGATTAAGTCATTGGTACCGGCTTATTTTGAGAATTGACTTTTATCTAAGTTGTGGAGTCAGCGTAGGCCTGCTCCTACTCAACTGACTCAGGAGACATATTTATTCATATGCCTCCATCCCTTCTTGATTGTAGTTAGTGTTATCGCTTACGCACTTACTTATATTATTGTTGTCTTTACCTTACCAACATGCCATGCTTTGTTTTGATTGATATGATTTTTCAGCTCTTTGGTTTGGTTTTCATGTTTGACTAGATTTAGGAAATTCCGAGGACGGAATTTATTTTTAAGTTGTGGAGAGTTGTGAGACTCGTCTCACAGTATCGGTATTTATATACAGATACGTATTTTGTAGTGTATTTTGTATTTTCTTGGTTTTCGCAATGCTTTAAAAATTTTCCTAACTTATAGATTTTTCCTTGGCCGGCATGCCGCTAGTATACCGGAGTATACCGACGGCATACCGTCCAGACAGATTTTCCATAATTTAGATATTTTCGATTTCAGATATTTTCATGAATAGTGTTTCCGATATTTTTGTGAATAGTGTTTTGGATATTTTGATGAATAGTATTTAGATATTTTCGTGAATAGTGTAGATGCACCCTATTACCCATTGGATGTTTGGTTTTGTTTCGATGGCTAAGATTGACTTAGATATTCACATGGATCACCATCCGACGGCTAAGATTAATTCCTCCTTCTATATATACCATTTCACTTTCTCTCTCCTCTCTCTTTTCATTCTCTTCACTCTCTCTTCATTTCTTCTTCCCTACTCTCCCCCTTGGAGCTTGCTAAGAGCTTGGCCTTGAGGCCTTGGGTGTGGTGTCTAACCCCCTAGGAGGAGGAGTAGAAGATTAGGCTTGGAGCTGAACCGAGGCAAGTACATCTTGCCAAATCTTGAACAAAAATGTTTTTGTTGTCATTTTATTTTTCTTGGTAGTAAATACTTAGAATTGTTCTAAACTCATTTTGTTAAAAATGTTTTCCTTATGATTCTCGTCTATATGCATGTTTCAAAAATTTGTTTAAGCAAGGTTTTGATTTTCTGTTAAAATCCAATATGGACTTAGTAGAAAACTTGGTATCAAGAGTGATACTAGTGTTACCATTATGGATCTTGGTCACATATACATATATGAGGCCCTCACATAGTTTGTATATCATGGATTTTGAGTTTGGTGGCAATCGGAACCCGTTTCGGTGTCCCAAGAACCTCTGTTTGGGAGTATTTTGAGGTATTGATCTATCAAATATTTTGATTTGTGAAAACTAATACTTTCATGTTGTAGGAAATTCAATTCTAATTCAATTTTGACTTTTGAAAATCCGAATTTCGATTTAAAACGAAGTTTTTATGGCCGAAACAAGTTTTGGCAAAATTCTGAATTTTGTTGCTGTTTGAAAAACCGGTATACCGCCGGTATACCGCAGTATACCGCCGGTATGCCATTTTTTGCACCAGAAACCTTCTGTCTTTAGTCCGGTATACCGCCGGTATGCCGCAGTATACCGCCGGTATGCCGTTTTATGCTATTTTAGTCTGTTTTTGCCCGTTTCTGCCCGTTTTTGTCCGTTTTTGATATTTTCTTCGATTGTAATAATTTTTTAACATGATAAGATGATCTTGCTCAGTTAGATAATGATTGTACACCCTATATAGACTTGATACTAGCACATGTTCAACCATTTTATGAAATGTACTTAGCCTTGATTATTCTTCTCCACATGCCATGATATGTCTATTGATAGATTCTTTCTTACAAGCTATGATAATTGTTGCCATGCCTTCTTGCCTACTTGATAGTGACCCGTCGTGGTGCACTCTTGAACATGTCTTTTTCTTGCTTACATGATAGTGGCCTGTCATGGCGCACTCTTGATTCCAGTACATGTCTTGCTCCTAGATAGTGGCTCGTCGTAGCGCACTCTTGCCTTGATATTGTCATATCTTGTTGTGGCTTGTTATGGTGCACAATCTTGCTTGTCTTGTCCAGTCTTGCATGTCTCATGTCTAGGATGGATTCTGTGGAATGCCACACCCGGAATCCAACAAGAAAATGTTAAGGACTAAACAACTAGCTTGATTACTTAGATCATTGAGAATTTCCCAGTAACCTGTTGCCCCTTTGGTCTTGGCATTATATATATATACATTGGGATTTGGAGCTATCTGTCATGATGAGCACACTTCCAGCTCACCGTCGAGTGGGGCACCTCTTTAGGACACATGTATCTTACTACAGTGTGTCTGCTATATCTCCTTAGGACACATGTATCTTACTACAGTGTGTCTGCTATACTTCTTTTCTTTTTGGCTTGGACCATTCAGGTAGTAGCAGGCAGGAGCTGGACTTGGAATTCTCAGACTTGCATTTGTTAGTAATTAGGATTGTGACAACCCTAGTTAGCTAAAGTATCAAGCCGTAATCATTGCTTGGCCGTGATTGATGGATGGAGTCCATTCTTGTCTAGTCTAGTCTTGCTCCTGTTTATCTTATTGCAGTACTTAGAATTTCTGTCATTCCTTACATGCTATTCTTCCTACTACATGCTCGGCTTCACTATATGCTCACATGTTCCAGTTCTTACATGTTCACATGCTCTAGTTATCTTACATGCTCACATGTCCCAGTTATCTTACATGCTCACATGCTCCAGTTACTTAACATGCTCACATGTCTAGTTTATCTTTCATGTTCATATGCTTCCTTTCTTCACATGTACACAGTTTACATTACGTCACATGTCCTTTACTTTATGCTACATGTTGCTTTACTTATTGTCCTTCTATTCTCGGGATAAGTGCATTGGTAGTGCACGAGTCTCGATTAGTACTTACTTATCTCTCTCTCTATCTATTGCTATGATTTGCATGCTGGTTTTAGTTCATAGTTTGGCTTCCTTTATGGTACTTGCTATTGGGGGTCTGACCCCACTGGTTTTGCATTGACCAGATCTGATAGAGGAGCCCGGAGGATCTTCCGTACCTTCCACTCGTTGGTGATTACCCAGAGCACCAGAGTACCTTAGTAGGTTTTCTATTTCATTCTCCCACTAGTTATGTACATTATTCTTTTGTGGCATTTAGCCTCCGAGCACGTGTTTAGCTCGTGTTTTGGACTTGACATTTAGCCTACGGGCCAGAACATGATTTACATATTCTAGACTATAGCTAGAGCTTATCATGTATGACTATTACTCTTGCTAGTCTTCACTCTGTATTACTAGCTTCATGATCATTGATATATGATAGTTTGGGACGCTTTACTATTTTATATTCCAGTTGATCTTACTTCTTGTACATTGTTTACTGCCTGTGATTGAGATACCTAGGATTGCTTGACCCAGGATTGCCTGTTGGATTGTAGTAGTAACCCCCGTCTATACAGCTTATACGTTATTTCGGAGTACTGGAGTACTTTGGTATACGTAGCTGGCCTGGTCCGTCCCTACTTGACAGTATTCTGGTTCTGGGGCGTGACACATAGGGCTTTGTTTGATCCGAGCCGCATAGGCTCGTAGGGACTTGAGTTCAGCAACCAACTTTTGATCTTGTTTCGTGTTGTCCTTTTTCAGTGAGCCTTCCAACCAACCCAGCAGGAGAGCTTCTTTTGGGTTCAGCTCAGTTTGCTGTGGGCGTGCGGCTCGACGGCTTAAGTCGACATATAGTGGATCAGCTTGCCACTAATGAACCTAGGAAGAGGGTGGCTGTCATTAACAACCAACATTTCCACTTTCTCTGTTCCATGCTGAATTCGGGAAAGCTGGACGGAGAATATCTGAAACCGGCTTTTCTCTTTGGGGATGCCTTTTCCATAAAGAACTCCCGATTGCTGGATGTTTCTGAGAACTTTTCTGTAAACGGAGTGGCGATCCATATCCCTGAGATGGAGCGGCATTATCCCCTCTCGTCGTTTAACATGGTACCGTTGGGCAGGACAATGGTGGGCTCTCTGACTCCCACCCAACCGGGAATGTTTGTGGGCAACATCCACTACAACAGGCGTACCGGTTCAGCATGTGCGGGCAAGGATTCAGTTAGTCGGAGTGTGATGGGGCTGCTCCTGGCACTTTTGTAAACGTGACTGGTCCTAACTTTAATTTTACTCGAGTTGATACTTTTCTGAATTAGCTCGCTCGCAAGGGGTCTTATCCTACGGGCAGGTTGTCGTTGCTGAATTGGATAAACCCCATTCCTACATAGGCTAATCTTACCTCGTGGATCCTGAGAAAATATAGGGAATCCCTTCGAGAAATTGACCTTTACTATGCCGTCCGGGGCACCTGTTACGGGTTGCCTATTAACAAGCCTTTGTTCATGGCCCTTTTGGAGCAGTATAACCGACGTACGGGGACTTTCTTCGTGCCCGGGGGAGAGTTAGGACTTGCTCTCCATGAGATGCATGCTGTTTCTAAACTGCCGTGGGAAGGTGAGGCTTTTGAAGTATACACTCCAACGAACGAGGAGCTCGACGATCTGGAGCGACGATTCCCGGGTTTCGTTGCTGTGTATCAGGAACTTCTGTGCCACCATAGCATCTGTCACCAGGCTGCAATTAAAAAGAAGAATAGTTCGGAGGGGAGCGCCCCCATACCACGGCCTGGGTTACGTATCTGTTCTCATTACGTCCATCCGGCCGGGTTTTTTCTCGGCATCCTCAAACCCAAACAGAGGTAAGGGACCTGAAGTTGAATGCAAAAAGGTCGAAGTCCAAACGTGACAGATTTGGGAGTCGTACTGACTCTTTCAGTTATTTCCACTATGGTACCCGGAAGATGTCTGAAAAAGCAGTTTTAGTCGGGTTCTTGATGGTTTGGCTACGGAATTGCGTAGTCTCAGAAGGGGCAGGCTCTACCGAAAGGATCAGCCGCCACTTCATCCTTCCGGCGGTGAAGCTGGATTTCAAAGTCAGGCTGGCCCTTCTTCCTGCTATGGTGTGTAGTATACATCACGGCCTCCGTACCTTTTCGTCTAAAGTCATTGCTCGCGAGACGACGCTGGGATTTGAGCGGATAGAACTACCATACCATTACCTCATGGGGTGGTTATCGATGCACTATCGGTCATTGATGAGGCCAGGAACTGATGAAGATGTTACTGTTGATGACACCTTCCTTTTTCGATACCGTCATCAGCCTTGGGAGCACGATACCATGCCGGCCTGCCGGAGGGCTTGGCGAGGGTTGATGGGCCCGAATTCTTTGTATCTCTTCCTGAATTTACTCCTAGAGAAGTGAGGGGAGTACATATTGACGGCGTTGATCCTCCTCAACTTTTATCTGAGAGGATGCTTCTTTGGTTGCGCAATATTCGCCCTGCGCACTTGGTATACCGTTATCGAAATAACATATACCTGGAGCCTTATTTGCTAAGTAGATTTTTCCGTCAATTTGGATATAGTCAGCTGTTCCTCGATTGTCCCAGCGCTTGCCTGGGCTTTGAGGGCAGCGTACTTGATGGCGTTCGGGCTTGGCATTATTACAACGCGGTCCATACCCGGGCTAGCTTCTCGGTCCCTGATGCTAAGACAGCAGGGGATATTTTTTACATAGCGGCCTTTTATCATGTCGCATCGAGCAAGCCTCCTGTCGACTTTGATATAAATACTAGCTTCATTGCTGGCACTGGTTTGGCTGAGAAGCCAGAGGGATCCAAGAAAAGGAAGTGAGGAGCGAACAAGGTTGTGAGCACCCTGAATTTCGGGTTGATTTTTTATTTTATTTATTTTCTGATTGATTGTCTTTGATAAATAATTTATTCTGTATTTTTTCTTAAGTGTACTTTTCCATGCCTTTGATATTTGGAGTGTCAGGGATGTTCAACTCTGGAAATCTCCTTCACGAGTTTTGGAGTGGAAATGATTACCTTTATGACGGTATATAGTGTCCCATCCAAACTTGTTCCCTTGTGCTCTTTTTTGCTTCGCTGAACTTTGGGTCGATTTAGACCATTTGAGTATTATTTATTTTCCCACTCTTTTCCTTGATCATTTTCAGCGCGTTATCGTGGCTTTTAATTTGGGAACGCAAGACCAGTCAGTTTCTTGAAACCAACTTCTGATGCTTGACCTTCGCGTCCCACTTAGACACGTTATTTTGTGCTCCATTTGATTCGCACAACTTTTCCGACACGTGACCCAATTTTATTTCACTCCACGGCGTCACATTCATCTTCCAACTTGATTTGTGGGTCCCCTGTCGACCAAAACCTGTCAGCCCCAATTATGGACATGGCCCACATTGAGCCTACTACCCGTCCGACACTTGTGTCCCATTTATTAGAATTCCCATGTACTACTTATTCACTCATGATCATCAACACCTAATTTTAATTAGATTTTTGCACAATGTCCGATTTTGACCCAATCCGGCTCCACCGAGTCCAGTCCAGCTCCATGTTGCCCTCCATTATGACACCCTCATAATTCTTGCCCGAAAATATCAAGTACTCATTTTACCTATTTTTAATATTTAATGGAAAATTTCTATTGATTTTGATCCATTGGAATGAATCAATTTCTAGCTAATAAAATTTTAGCCATTTGATTCCCCAAATTAATCCTATACATCCATTTTTTCCTCCATCAATTTTTCCTCACTCCCATAAACCTAGCCGGCCCTAACTTTTAGGGGGGCAACCTTTTTCCTACTTTCATAATTATTATCTCTCTCTCTCCAACTCTATTGTTTTCTTTCCAACAAAACAACTCAACACAACAACAGCAACCATTTTCTCTTCATCACTCCTCTCCTCCCCGAGCCTCCTACTGGCCGACGACCCCTCCGGCCAGCCTGGCCACCGCCGTCGACCTCTTCTCCTCTATCTTCTCCTCCTTTTTCTCCACTTAACCACCACTCCACCGCCACTTCTCCATCATCAAACCGCGACCACCACCACTCTTTAAACCCGACAGCCACCATCCGTCGACCCTCGATCACCAAGCCACCACCCACCTCCATCGTCCAGTCGGCCCCCAACCGCCGTGCAGCCCCACGCGCTGCCCCACACGTCGCAGCGCCGCTGCGCGCATGCAACAGCAGCTGCGACAACAGCATAGCCGCGCGCTCGTGCGCGTGCAGACGGCCACCGCCGGCACCACCGCCGCCGTGGTCGGCGTAGCCACCCCCATATGGCCGGGCGCACCCCTGGGATAGGCCCCATGGCGGCCAACGTCCTCCGGGACGCACCGTCGAGGCGATTCGTGCGTTTTGCACGACGTCCCATCGTGACGCGCGCGGGATCGAGTTCGTTTTGGCGCTCCATTATAGCGACTTCGTACATATTTTCCCGGAGATTCGACCGTTGGATCGACGATTTCTTCGCTCCGTCACAATCTCGGTATATCCACCTTTATCCCGGTCAATTTTCGTCCGTTAATTTTATCGTTTGATACATCAAAATCGGCCACCAAGTTGACCGTTTAAATTATATTAAATTTGGACAGTTTCGTGGGGCCAACTTTGTCAGCTTGTATCTCCTCCACCGCACCTCCGTTTGGCGTGCTACTAGTTCCGGTGCGAAGCTGGTATAACCCTCTTACTACCCCTTCAGTTTCGTTTTATTGTGAGCTTGTTTGATTGGTTGAATTCGACGCCAAAGTTGGCCGTCCGAATTCGACAATGTTTGTTGATAATTTCTCTGAGTTTAACCTCTTTATAATTAATTAATAATTAATTCATATAATGTTCGTATTTCGGGATTAGTACAACGAAACTGAGATCAGCCAATTCCAGTGATCTCACATCGCTGAAATTGACAAGTTGGACACATGGATCACTATAATAAGATTATCAACCTTACCGATAATTTTTTATCTCGATTTGCGTGACTTAAGTTTCGACGTGCAAATAACGAAGTACACTCTATATTAGACTAGAATTGACCCTGTTTGACCAGAGTTGACCAGTTGACCCAAAGTCAACTGTAAGTCAACGCTTGACCTAGTTTGACTAAATTATTGACCGGAGTTGACCTAGAGTTAATTTGACTTAGAAGAACCTAGGATAAAATAGATTGTTTGTGGATTCATTTATTTTCAACTTGAACACCTTGTAACCTGTGTTGCTTTAAATAGGACTCTGTGGCTTCAGTGGGACCCCCTATACTTATCAGCTGTTCAGGTTATCGAGGCGAGTACATTCTCTGATCATTTCATATCCTGCTTAGAATTATTTCCTGCAGTAGATTACTTTACTTGTACTATCACGTTGGTCACACGGATTGGTACTATATGGATCCCTTCTTGAGATGTTATCCTTAGGGAGCATCGGGTACTACATGTTCTGTGCGTTTCACTTACATGGCGTATCATATGCTTCATTGGTTCTTTGATCACTTACGACATATACTCTTATGATCGTAGAGTCTTCCTAGAATCCTTATCCCATTTATGGGACTACTATGTATCACCTTCGGGGTCTATCACCTTCGGGGTCTATCATCTTCGGGGTCTTATCACCTTCGGGGTCTATCACCTTCGGGGTCTTATCACCTTCGGGGTCTACCACCCTTCGGAGGCTGTTGCATAGCATCATATAACATAACCTGGCTGGATCCTTGTGTATTGATTGGGGGTACGGAGGAGTATAAATGAACATGTGAATAATATCCAAGTAGTATCTTATCAGAATCTCTTCCATAGTGTCTTATCAGAATCTCCTATGCTATTTATATGTCTATATTGTACTCTGACTCACTAGCCACATGTTAGTTCTTTATTTATAGTAGATATTTCTATTACAGCTTTCTCTCTCTGTTTACATACTGCACTTCTTTCAGTACTTGTATCTTACTTTACTGCATGAATATATTTTCTAACCTGCTATGAACTGTTGAGATGTATTGTGCTCGCTCCAGTCCTGACTGGACCTGTTGATAAATTTTACAAATAGCTTGGAGGTTGCCTGCTAGCCTGGAGGAGACACAGTAGAGGTTGTTTAGATATTTATTTCATTTTGTCTGGAGTTGTATTTACTTTGTGGATTACTGTATTTGAGTTTTGAGATGTATTTCTGGGTTTATGTATCTTAGACACTTAGACTTCTATCTCCTGTATTTATTTTGGATTTCATGTTTTATCTATCTTTATCATGCTCTACCTTAGATGTGATTGAGATTGTATCTGCTATGTCACCCCCATTCGGGGAGTATAAACTATTTAGTCTTATACTGTTAGATGCATTGAGACCTAGGACAACGTTCTACCGCCGATACTGCGGCGTAGGTTGGGCGTTGTTACGTTCTCGTGCCCTAACTCTAGGGTGCGGGTCGTAACACATTTTTAGTGGTGGCCCATGCAGGTCGAGACTAAAAGTGTAGTGGTATTCGAACTAGAGTACCACTACAGCCTGCACTAGGAATAGGATATATTTTGAAGGTACTCAATCACAGTTAGGAACCCTTGAGAGATTCCTGGGACGATCCTTGAGAATCTTATTTTAACTTCGATTTGAAAACTCTCTTTTTCCTTGATTGTTTTATCTTTATTTTCTGTTGTTGAATTTGATTTTAATGGATTATTGTTGAATTTAAGTTTATATTTATTAATTTTGATAGATGATTGACGAATTTTGAATTTTGATGATAGCTGTTGCATTCGAGTTTGTATTTTGATAGATTTTGTTCATTTTTGAATTTTGATGTTCGCTAATAAATTTGATTTGATTTTTGAGTATTCATTATTGATTAATTTAATTTTTGGCAAGATGAAATTATATGGGCTAGGTCATCTATGTTACGGAATCTAGTCTTCTATAGTCACATTAGCCAGCATGGTGAGGACATATAGTCTGACTCTGGATATATTTCTCGGGTGTGGGAATTTAAGATTTTCGCAGCCAAGCCAGCGGTACCGCAAAAATGTTAAATACCATGATTCTAGAGATATGTGCATAAGTCAAGGGCTCTGTGATTATCGTAGCCTTGCTTACTAGTATGATGAGGACTTAGAGTACCATGATTTTGGATAGACAATATGATTATCAGATTGCACCTTAAATATTTTTGAACATGTTTTCTCTACTTTTATTTCAGTCATTCAAAAAAAAGAAAAGAAGTATTATTTGTTTGTTTTGTCTAGTTCCTCTTATTTAACTCAGGAGTAAGTTTAGTTGGTTTTATAAACCTTATGTAATTTCTTGCTATGAGTTTTCATAATACAATGAATCGATGATTTTGCTAGACTTTATCTTGAATTGATAATTTAACTCTGGATTTCAAAACGGTTCCTTCTTTAAACAGATAATCAGAACAGATTTTATCGTTATTTCTTTCTTGTCGTTATTCTTGTATTAAATAATAATAATAATGATAATAAAACTGTCTTGATTACGTCAATCACCTGCTTTGCAATCATGGTAGGAATTTAAATGTTAGTCTTAACGTAGAATTAATTTTAAATTGGGACATGAGAATATAGATATAGCAGACACTTTGCCTGATACATATGCATGCTACGCTTGATTTCCAACCTATCTAAATAAATATTAATATGTTGTTGATGTTAATTTTCAACCCCAATATTCCTGGTTTTCTGTTTTTCCCAGTTTAAAGTCGTAATTCAAATATAGGTTACATGTTGTTAGTTTTGTTTACATAACTGCACATGTATGATATCTGCAGGGTTTCAATTTTTAGAGAAATTGGTTAAGTTATGTTAAATTTGTAAAATCCGAGACCGTATACATATTAACCCTTGATACTGGATTTTAAATGTTAGATCAAATTATTGTTTTGAATGTAATATTTAGAGCTTGTACATTGTTGCCCGTAGGGATATAATGTTAGGTTTCATATTCTTATATGTTAGTCTGTGATAAACATTGAGTTGGTTTTGATGTGCAAATTTCTCCAAAATCCTGAAAACTGAATACATGTTAACATTTTTACATTGATTTCCATGTTTAGTTCAGTTTCAGATTTAACATGTAATATTGAACTTAATGCGTAGATAACTGTATTGATAGTATGTTAGGGTTTCATTTCTATCATGTTAGGATGTATTAGGACCATTGAGATTGGTTGTGATGTTTCAAAACCCTAAAATCTGGGACTGCATTATGTTAATATTTTACTGCTTTAAATGTTAGCTTATTTTCAGACTTTGCATGTAAATGCTGAAATAAAACTAGGTTTAACTTTTAATACTAAGCTATAACCCTGTACAAGGACACACACACACACCCTAACTTAGTATACACTGTCATGTAACCAAACCCTTTCCCTCTATGTTATGATTGTATATCTAGATAGATGTATATAGAGCTTAGGCATACATGTTATAATATATATAAATACATAACTAAGTCTCTACCTTTTTATATATATATGGTTAGCTATGCATGTTATGATTAAATAAGTTGCGTGTTGCGTATTGTGGATTATTTAACCAATATGCCATGATTAGTGTAACTTGATAGCTGTTGTTTTGGAACCCAAATCCTCGTATACACCTTCATGTATGTTCACGTACACACACGCCTACTATCTAACCATATAAACATGTCCCCATACACATAATGTTAGCTTTTTCCTCAATAATGCTCTCTATATTATATATTGTGATTGAATTTCAATGTAATCGACTTTCGTTAATTAAACTTGTGATTTTGATTTTCTTGGGATGGTACCCATTTTAGATGATTGGTAGTTACCTTTCTTAAATCATTTTTGATGAGTACCAGTTTTCATATAGGATGGTAGACCGCCTTACTGTTTTGATGATTTGTTATTTCTGTAACTTTTCTATTTTAGCAACGTGGATTGCTTGTGTGTTTTGATACCCTATAACCATTTTGGTTAGCATGACTAGTATACCTAGATGAGACTTACTGCCACCGTATGCCATGACCATGAACGTTGCCCTTTTTGATGGTATGATTTGTTTAAGTTCTGGGACCTTGATTGTGGGGGTTTGACCTAGAGGGAGTATGGACATTTAATTTCGAGGACAAAATTTTTATAAGGTAGGTAGGATGTGAGCACCCTGAATTTTGGGTTGATTTTTTTTATTTTATTTATTTTCTGATTGATTGGTTTTGATAAATAATTTATTCTGTATTTTTTCTTAAGTGTACTTTTCAATGCCTTTGATATTTGGAGTGTCATGGATGTTCAACTCTGGAAATCTCCTTCACGTGTTTTGGAGTGGACATGATTACCTTCATGACGGTATATAGTGTCCCATCCAAACTTGTTCTCTTGTGCTCTTTTTTGCTTCGCTGAACTTCGGGTCGATTTAGACCATTTGAGTATTATTTATTTTTCCACTCTTTTCTTTGATCATTTTCAGCGCGTTATCGTGGCTTTTAATTTGGGAGCACAAGACCAGTCAGTTTCTTGAAACCAACTTCTCATGCTTGATCTACTTGAGACGCTCGTCACCCATGACCTTCGCGTCCCACTCAGACACGTCATTTTGTGCTCCATTTGATTCGCACAACTTTCCCGACACGTGACCCGATTTTATTTCACTCCACGACGTCACATTCATCTTCCAACTTGATTTGTGGGTCGCCTGTCGACCAAAACCTGTCAGCCCCAATTATGGACATAGCCCACATTGAGCCTACTACCCGTTCGACACTTGTGTCCCATTTATTTGAATCCCCATGTGCTACTTATTCACTCATGATCATCAACACCTAATTTTAATTGGATTTTTGCACAATGTTCGATTTTGACCCAATCCGGCTCCACCGAGTCCAGTCCAGCTCCATGTTGCCCTCCATTATGACACCCTCATAATTCTTGCCCGAAAATATCAAGTACTCATTTTACCTATTTTTAATATTTAATGGAAAATTTCTATTAATTTTGATCTATTGGAATGAATCAATTTCTAGCTAATAAAATTTTAGCCATTTGATTCCCCAAATTAATCCTATCCATCCATTTTTCCCTACATCAATTTTTCCTCACTCCCATAAACCTAGCCGGCCCTAACTTTTAGGGGGGCAACCTTTTTCCTACTTTCATAATTATTATCTCTCTCTCTCCAACTCTATGGTTTTCTTCCCAACAAAACAACTCAACACAACAACAACAACCATTTTCTCTTCATCACTCCTCTCCTCCCCGAGCCTTCCACTGGCCGACGACCCCCCCGGCCAGCCTGGCCGCCGCCGTCGACCTCTTCTCCTCCATCTCCTCCTCCTTCTTCTCCACTTAACCACCACTCCACCGCCACTTCTCCATCATCAAACCGCGACCACCACCACTCTTTAAACCCGACAGCCAACATCCGTCGACCCCCGATCACCAAGCCACCACCGGCCTCCACCGCCCAGTCGGCCCCCAACCGTCGTGCAGCCCCGTGCGCTGCCCCACACGCTGTGCGCATGCAACAGCAGCTGCGGCAGCAGCATAGCCGCGCGCTCGTGCGCGTGCAGGCGGCCACCGCCGGTGCCACCGCCGGTGCCACCGCCGGTGCCACCGCCGCCGTGGTCGGCGTGGCCACCCCCATGTGGCCAGGCGCACCCCTGGGGTGGGCCACATGGCGACCAACGTCCTCCGGGACGCGCCGTCGAGGCGATTAGTACGTTTTGCACGACGTCCCGTCGTGACGCGCGCGGGATCGAGTTTGTTTTGGCGCTCCGTCACAGTGACTTCGTGCACATTTTCCCAGAGATCCGACCGTTGGATCGGCAATTTCTTTGCTCTGTCCTAATCTCGGTATATCCACCTTCATCCCTGTCAATTTTCGTCCGTTAATTTTATCGTTTGATAAATCAAAACCGGCCACCAAGTTGACCGTTTAAATTGTATTAAATTTGGACAGTTTCGCGGGGCCACCTTCGTCAGCTTGTATCTCCTCCACCGTAGCTCCGTTTAGCGTGCTACCTATTCCGGTGCGAAGCTGGTATAACCCTCTTACTACCCCTTCAGTTTCGTTTCATTGTGAGCTTGTTTGATTGGTTGAATTCGACGTCAAAGTTGGCCGTCCGAATTCGTAATTTCCAACTTGTAAAATTCCATTTTTGAACACGGGACTCCAAATTTCATTTCTGACGCCACCATTAGACTCGTGGCATCGTTCTGGCATATTTTCATATAAAATTTGTTAGATTTGGAGAACGTGGGCCCGGGCACGTTTTTCGGTGCAAAGCGGGTCCCACTTTCTGGGTCAACAGGACTTTTTGATACCGGCTCATCAGAATCCAATTTCGGATATACCGTTGAGTTCGTATCTTCATTCTGTACTCGTTGACATATAATTTGCTAGATTTTGGTGGACATTGGATCTGGCACGCATTTCGGTGCAAGTCGGATACCAATATCCGGGTCAACAGGTCATTTTGAGATCGGCTCATCGAAATCCAAATCCGGAGATACCGTTGAGTTCGTATCATCATTCTGGACTCGTTGACAGGTAGTTTGCTAAGTTTTGAGAACTTTGACTCCGGCACGCATTTCCGTGCAAACCAGAATTTCAAGTTCTGGTCAACGGGCCAAATTGAGATCGGGTCAACAGAATCCAATTCTGGAGATACCGTTGGGTTCGTATCGATATTCTGGTTTCGTGAACATATAATTTGTTATATTTTATTGACTTATTTTCTTGCACATTTTTCGATGCAAAATGGCTCCGACACGGACACCGTTTTGACCCGAAATTACCTTTTTGTCCTTGTGTCCAAATTGGACCGTTGGGTAGGCTATCCTAGCTAATTTGACCATTCTGGACACGTTGGCGATATTTATTTCATCGTTCGACAATATTTGTTGATAATTTCTCTGAGTTTAACCTCTTTATAATTAATTAATAATTAATTCATATAATGTTCGTATTTCGGGATTAGTACAACGAAACTGAGATCAGTCAATTCCAGTGATCTCACATCGCTGAAATTGACAAGTTGGACACGTGGATCACTATAATAAGATTATCAACCTTACCGATAATCTTCTTATCTCGATTTGTGTGACTTAAGTTTCGACGTGCAAATAACGAAGTACACTCTATATTAGACTAGAATTGACCCTGTTTGACCAGAGTTGACCAGTTGACCCAAAGTCAACTGTAAGTCAACGTTTGACCTAGTTTGACTAAATTATTGACCGGAGTTGACCTAGAGTTAATTTGACTTAGAAGAACCTAGGATAAAATAGATTGTTTGTAGATTCATTTATTTTCAACTTGAACACCTTGTAACCTGTGTTACTTTAAATAGGACTCTGTGGCTTCGGTGGGACCCCCTATACTTATCAGCTGTTCAGGTTATCGAGGCGAGTACATTCTCTGATCATTTCATATCCTGCTTAGAATTATTTCCTGCAGTAGATTACTTTACTTGTACTGTCATGTTGGTCACACGGATTGGTACTATATGGATCCCTTCTTGAGATGTTATCCTTAAGAAGCATCGGGTACTACATATTCTGTGCGTTTCACTTACATGGCGTATCATATGCTTTATTGGTTCTTTGATCACTTACGACATATACTCTTATGATCGTAGAGTCATCCTAGAATCCTTATCCCATTTATGGGACTACTATGTATCACCTTTGGGGTCTATCACCTTCGGGGTCTATCACCTTCGGGGTCTATCACCTTCGGGGTCTTATCACCTTCGGGGTCTACCACCCTTCGGGGGCTGTTACATAGCATCATATAACATAACCTGGCTGGATCCTTGTGTATTGATTGGGGGTACGGGGGAGTATAAATAGACATGTGAATAATACCCAAGTAGTATCTTATCAGAATCTCTTCCATAGTGTCTTATCAGAATCTCCTATGCCATTTACATGTCTATATTGTACTCTGACTCACTAGCCACATGTTAGTTCTTTATTTATAGTAGATATTTCTATTACAGCTTTCTCTCTCTGTTTACATACTGTACTTCTTTCAGTACTTGTATCTTACTTTACTGCATGAATATATTTTCTAACCTGCTATGAACTGTTGAGATGTATTGTGCTCGCTCCAGTCCTGACTGGACCTGTTGATAAATTTTACAGATAGCTTGGAGGTTGCCTGCTAGCCTAGAGGAGACACAGTAGAGGTTGTTTAGATATTTATTTCATTTTGTCTGGAGTTGTATTTACTTTGTGGATTACTGTATTTGAGTTTTGAGATGTATTTCTGGGTTTATGTATCTTAGACACTTAGACTTCTATCTCCTGTATTTATTTTGGATTTCATGTTTTATCTATTTTTATCATGCTCTACCTGAGATGTGATTGAGATTGTATCTGCTATGTCACCCCCATTCGGGAAGTATAAACTATTTAGTCTTATACTGTTAGATGCATTGAGACCTAGGACAGCGTTCTACCGCCGACACTGCGGCGTAGGCTGGGCGTTGTTACGTTATCGTGCCCTAACTCTAGGGTACGGGTCGTGACAGGGTCCCAGTACCGGACTCAGAGTCCACTATGGCGGACGAGAAGGATGATGAACAAGACGCCGATGACTCATCGCATTCTTCGGACGAAGAAGTTAGGAATCAGCCCCCTATTATGCCAGATGAACGGGTGGCGGGTCAGCCGCCTACTTGGTCTACCGAGGTGGTGGAGGATCAACCATCTGCAGTACCTGGCCCTTCGCGTAAGCGAAGCAGGTGCGTGATTGCCGCTGACGGCCGAACCTACTCCACAAAGCACGCTGTGGTAAGACGTCGCAGGCTTTTATTGAGGATGTTGACATTGTTTCTGAGGTGATTTGAGTTTCGACTACCTCCTTTCTTCTTCTTCTATGTTATGGCCTAATAGTTTTTTTCTTTTGCTCTTTACAGACGTCAGATGAGTTCGCTTCTCAGGACCCGATTGCCGAGGTTGATCCGGTCCTGTCCCATTTGGTCAGTGATGTGTGCACTGCTATCATTGCTGCTGGGGTTCTTCCAGAGTCGGTCGAGGAGTCTCACCTTGTTGGAACCTCAACTCAGGGGGATTAGGGTTTTACTGCGCTCGTCCTTGAGACATCTGAACTCCAACAAGATGACACTGTCCTGGCTGGCTCCTTTTCGGGGATGGCCGTGACAGAGAATCCAGTTGAATTCAGATCAGAAGCTGCGGTTGGGGAAACTACGCCGGCTGTGAACGAACCGCAGCCTCCACGCTCTTTCCCTGGAAATACAAGTCAAACCCTAACCTGTGAATAGGCCTATTTACTCCGTCATCCTATCCTTCGAATTAGGTCGATTAATGGTTGCTTTGGATGTTCAGGTCCCAGCCCTTTATTGCGGGTGACGAACATTGTCGGGGCGGACCCTATCGGAGGGGATCTGACGGCACCTCCTTGCATTGAGGGTCCTCCATCTGGGTCGAGTTCGGGAGCCCAGGTAGCAGTACAGCTGGGACAAGGGACGATACTTCCTGCACCTTCTTCTGTGAATATAGTTTCGGGGGTTGACCTTTCCGCTCTGCCAAGCATCCAAGCTCTTCGGGCGGCGGAAGAGGAGCTAGCCGCTATTCAAGTATCTTTCCGTACGGAATTTGCTTCCTTGGTGGCGGAGACAGTCAGTTCTGAGGCTACTCCTTCAGTATTGCCTGCCATGCTCCCTTTGACACCGTCCTCCACAGAGGTTTTGGATGAGGTGTCCCGGGATGTGGTCGACAGTTTCCACCGCCACCTGAGGAGGGGGATCGAGGCAGCTATTGAAAGGAGGACTCCCTTTACTCTGGCTTGTCAATGCGCTGGTGGCCAGATCAATATCCTTAAGACACTCCCTAGTGGAGGGGAACTGGCTGCGCTTCTGGAACCTAAATTGTTAGAAGCTGATCGTCTCGTGGCCCAACTTCGCAGGCTGCAGCAAACTGATTTACCCGCGACGATAAACCAAGAGCACAATTTCCTTGTTACTGCGATGAAAAAGGTGAAGATGGCCCGGGAGTCGCTCAAGCCGGCCATATTGAAGGACCGCCGGGATCTGACTCGGTTATACGATCAATGGAGCCGTCGAACTGAAGATTGCACAACTCGGGAAGTGGATGCCTCTCGTGGGGTAACCGATACCCGAGAACAGATCCTCGAGCTCGAAAGAAAGCTGGCCTTCCTGGAGTCCGAGCTTGAAGCTGCTCGTACTGAAAAAGGGATCGTCATTCAGGAGGCTGACAAGCTTAGTAGGGCCTCTGCCAATCTAGAACTTGCCCTAAAGAAGATAGAGAACAACTGGCAGGCGTATATGTATTTGAATGACGCAGAGCAGTTGTCCCAAGAGGCTGAGCGTCGGGCTAAACAGAGGCTTGAGCGGGGGACTGCCTTGGTGAAAAATCGTCTCTCGGAGTTATGTAATGCTGAGCTATAGTCGACCTTTTTCTCTTTTGTTTTGTTTCTGTTTTCTTTTTGAGAGGGACGTGGTCCCAAAAATGTAATGCTTTTTTCTTCTTTCAAATAAAGAGTACTTTCCATTCTACCCTTCATTTGTATTGCTTGTTGTACCTATGATATGATGGTCGGGTTTGCCCCGTACGGGGGACTTGTTTGTGGACTCGTCATCCATGGCATACCTTTGGTTTTAGGTACGGATGACAAGTTTAGTTAGGATACCTGGAACAACCATGGCAAAGTGGTCATGGGTGCTCTCGGTATCGGGAAAAAGAATGCCGTAGAGCAGCTGGACTCCCGGGGCATGATGAGATGGTGGGCTTGTGCTAAGAAACTTAGCAGAGTGTATTTGTGGGCCTATTATCCTTGGCGTACCTTGGTTTAGGATACGGATAATAGGATGAAAGGAAACCGACATACTTGTTCAGTGGTTATGAGGACATAGCAAGCATGAGGGTTTTATCGTAGAATCTTCCTACTCAGAGGTAATGAGGACATGGCAGGAGTAAATTCACGGAGGATATTTGTGGTCAACAGAGGACGTTTGTGGACATATTATCCTTGTCGTACTCCGGTTGTGGGTACAGATAATAGGTTGAAAGGGAATCGACATACTTATTAAGAGGTAATGAGGACATGGCAAGTATGAAGGTTTCTTCTAAGGAGCCTTCCCATTCAGAGGTAATGAGGACATGGCAGGAGTGGGCTCAATGAAGAGGGGATACATAGAACGACTCAGAGGTAATGAGGACATGAAAGTTCTTTGTAGGGGGTGATTTGTTTTTGGCGGAAGTGAAACGGCTCAGAGGTAATGAGGACATGGCCGTTTTAGAAATTTGTGGATCACTTACCCTTTTTGTGCACTGGACGTGCGGGTATTGGATCATGAGGGAGGATCTCTTCCAGGAAGAAAGTTCAGAGGTATGATCATACATGACTTACTATCTGAAAGAGTGACCGGGATGTGAGTTCAGAGGCACCAGCGGGTACATGACTCGATATTTGTGAAAGTGTGAGTTCAGTGGCACCAGAGGGCACATGACTCAATAATCTAGGATGTTGTGGATGTGAGTTCAGTGGCACGAGAGGGTACATGACTCAAAAATCTGGAGAATGGTGAGTGTGAGTTCAGCGGTACCAGCGGGCACGTGACTCGAAAATCTGGAAAATTGAGAGGGTGAGTTCAGCGGTACCAGCGGGCACATGACTCAAAAATCTGGAAAATGTCGTTTAGACATAGTATTTCTTCAGGAACTTGTCGTTGACGGACAATATGAGCAAATCCCCATTCTGTTTTGCGAGGCGGTAGGCTCCGTTGGAGAATACGTCCTCAATGACAAATGGGCCTTCCCATTTTGGCTGGAACTTGCCGGCGGTCTTGTGAGTCATGACCATCGGTCTCCGTACTGCCAGAACGAGATCGCCCACCTGGAATGTTCTGATCTTGACCTTTTTGTTGAAGGCTCCGGAGATGCGTGCTTGGTATAGTTCGATCCTTTGCTGAGCTATTAGACGCTTTTTATCTAAGGCCTCCAACTCTTGTAGTCGGCGTCGGTAGTTATCATCCGTCGTCAATTAATTGATAAGTGAGGGCGATGCGAAGTGAGGGTATTTGGGTCTCTAATGGGAGAACTGCCTCACTTTCGTACACCAGGGAGAATGATGTGTTCTCGATAGCTGTTCGAACTGTAGTGGGCTGATGATCTTCAGCCGGGTTGTCAGCCACAGGTTGGGATTGTGCCCCGGATCGCATTACTATGGCTGTAGCTTCTTAGATGTCTGCCGAGATTGTGCGGCAGGACCTAAATTTTTACTCTTCTTTTTGCAGATGGAAGATGATGTGGACCGAGTGACTTTTGATACCAAGTCTGGATGGATCCACATGACCTCCCCTCGTGATGTGGTGAGGGGCACTAGACCAGCGGTCTGATCTCGGGGAGGTGGAAGATTAGCGATCTCCATTGTTGCTAGAGGGATGGGGACTACTCCGTCTTGAGTTTTCGTCAGAGAAAAACTGCCGAATTGTACTGACACCATGTTGGCTGCCACGGTTACCTCTTTGAAATCAATAGCCAGGGCATTCGAATCGATAAGATTTTAGATGTACCATTTTAACTGGTAGCAGTCGTGTGTGGCATTGTGGATGTAGCGGTGGTAATAGCAGTACTTCGGGTTCTCCATGTCCGCCTGCCGCGGTTCCCGTCTCGTTGAGGGAAGCTGAATTCTGTCTCCTTGTATGAGCATGTCCAAGATGGGCTTGACGTGGCCGTCTTTGAAAGAGTAAGTGATTTGCGGCCATTGTTTGTCTGCTGGCTTTGGCTCAGGTTTTTGTGCTGTATCGGCCACCATAGCCTGCTTTCTCCTGCTGTCCCGATTGTTGGAGGGGCTACCCCCATTATCGTTGTTGGGACGCTTGCCCTTGTTCTCTCTGTCCGAGATGTACAATCCCAGTTGGCGAGCCTTCTTCAGTCGTTCTTTGGCGCTTGTGGCACTGATGATGAACGTCTTCCAATCCTTAAATTGACTTTTGCCCATCCAGAGACTGATTGTTGGAAGCAGTCTCTTTTGGCAAATTTTAATTAAGAAGGAATCCGGGTTTCCAGAGGACAACTTTATGGCGGTTTGGCGAAACCTCTCGATGTGATTTCTTGTCAGCTCCTTCTCCCCTGGGACGACGTCCATGAGGGTAGACATGGTGATGTCCTATCCTACTTCGTAGAATCTCTCCAAGAACATGCGCTTGAAGCCGGCGAAGGAGTGGATGCAGTTGTCCGGTAGATTGCGATACCAGTCGAAGGCGACTCCTTCCAGTGCCCCGATGAATAATCGTGTGAGAATGGCATCGTCATGGGGCAGATGGTCGGTGGTGACCTCGAAGTAAGGGATGTATCGACTTGCTGAGGTCTTGCCATCATAAGGATTGATGTTGAACGGCTTATATCTTGGTGGGAATGGAACGTCCCTCCATGCAGCAGGGTACGGTTGCCGTATTCTAAGGTCTTGAGAATTTTCTTGAGCGTGGAACATGGCTCGGAGCTCTTGGACCTCTCTTCTCGCTTAACGAGCCTCATCCACGGCGGTGGGGGCCGTTATTTCAGGAGGATCGTTCTCCGAGTTTGGTGCCGCCGAATTCGAGTCCGCATTGATCGCGGGACCCGCGCTTGTTTGGCCAGACGTCCCTTCTTGCAGAGTTGGAAGGGCCGCTTTAATGTCGTCTACAGATTTGACCAAAGCAAGCAATATGGCTTCGAGACTGTCGATGCGCTGGCGATCACTGGAACCACCTTGGTTGCTGTCTGTCATGAATACCGTCTTCACATGAGGAGAGATAGACGGAGCGGTAGAGGAAGCGCCCTCCGAATCGTACCCCTGTAGTGAGAAGTCATCGGGGTATGTGGGTATGTTCCCTTCTGATTCAGATTCGGAAGGAACAGTACCCCCAGTCTCCGAGTTTGCCTCGTCTTGGGAGTTGTGGACGTCCTCGGGGACATCGAGGTTTGCTGTATCCAATAGGAGAGTTGTCTCCCCTGGCTCGTCTTCTTGGAACATCGGATTTGTAGCCTCCCTTCCCCAAATTTTGAAATTTTTTATTTATTTTAATTAAAATAGTGATTTTTAGATTTTTATGGATAATTATTTTGTAAATTATTACGGTAGATGATTTTAGCCATGGTTGAGATTTGGAGTACAAGGAGAATAGGAATTATGGCACGGGTAGTGCAGTGGCATGCTTTGACTAGTGTATTAGCCCTGGTAGAGAAGGTCGAGCCATAGTGATGTCCTAACTAGGAAAACCAGGCCAAGTTGCGACATAACCCTTATCGAAGATTATTTTATTTATTAATTATAATATTTAATTTTAGGGAACTCAGTTGTACCAAACTAGTGCAAATTGGACCCAAACCAAGCCCAAGCCTATGTAGACATACTTTTAGGTATGTACAAATATTTTCTAGCTTTTTGGGTAGACTTAACGATATTTCCTAAATATTGGTTATTTATACAAAATGGGTATTATTATTATTATTGTTATTAATTAAATAGATTTTAGAATATTGGTACAATTTCCTAAGGCCAGATATGTCCACCAAGACTCTTTAGATTATCTGTGGATTATTGATATTATGGAGTTTATTTAGTGGATTTATTGGTATATGTATGTATATATAAATATTAAATACATGTATAAGTGTTTGTATATATAGATAAAAATATATTATATATGTGTATGTGTAGAAGATATGTGTATACGTGAATGTAGATAAATAAATATATATATATATATATATATATATATATATATATATATATATATATATATATATATATATATATATTTTTTTTTTTTTTCTATATATATATATATATATATATATATATATATATATATATATATATATATATATATATATATATAGCTGAATATATATATAGATGAATATATATTTATAGAATATATAGAGATGAATATATATATATATATATATATATATATATATATATATATATATATATATATATATATATATATATATATATATATATATATATATAGAAAAATATATATAGAGAGAGATAAATATATATATAGAGGATATATATATATATATATATATATATATATATATATATATATATATATATATATATATATATATATATATATATATATATATTATATGTATGTGTATATATATATTTATATATATATATATATATATATATATATATATATATATATATATATATATATATAGAAAAAAAAAAAAAATATATATATATATATATATATATATATATATATATATATATATATATATATATATATATATATATATATATATATATATATATATATATATATATATATATATATATATATATATATATATAGATATATATATATAGAGAGATATATATATATATAGGATATATATATATATATATATATATATATATATATATATATATATATTATATGTATGTGTATATATATATTTATATATACTTGTATGTATATACGTATATATATATATTTGTATATATACGGATATATTGTGTGTATATATAAATAATTGTATATATATGTATTTTAGATAAAAGAATAAGGAAATAGCAGTAGCAGTAAAAACCCAGCTATTAGCACCCGAGCCCAGTGGCCCACAGGCCTTCCCCCTTGAACTTGAGCCATAACCAAGCTAAGCATCCCCCAGGCCAGCCTTTAATTTTCGGCCCATCACCATTGAGTAGCAGTGAAACTCTCCAACCCCGAGCCTCCTTTGTACATAATATAACCGAGAGTAATAGAAGAAGCCCAACCGAGCAACCCCCATGCGGTGAACCCGAATTTATATCAGTGTATATATATAACAACCGACCCCCTCTCGGAACAGAACATATATATATAAACGGAGGGGCGAGGAGTTCATACAGAGAAACTCAAAACCCTAAGAACAAAACCCTAGAACTCGTCAGACCCTGCGACTTCGCCAGCCTGGGCGACCAACCGCCGGCGGCACCGCCGTCGCGCGCGTCCACGGCCGCGCAGGCGCGCGCAGCGCGCGCGGAGGTGTGCAGCAGACACCGTATCGACCATCACTTCGAGGTATGTTTTTGATCTCGATACTCCACTATTTAGCGATCCGTAAATTGTGTTGGAAAGCCAACATAACCTCCTAGGAACCCATCTAGTTGGTTGGTTCAAAATCAATCCAGATTCGAAAGGAATCGGGGTCGAAATCGACGAAAAATCTGTCCCGAAACAAGACCGAAAGCAGTCCAATCACCCACCTTCAACGATCGATTCTGATCGATCCAGTCCCATATTAGAAAATCTATTTGAAGAGACTTTTAGACAACATGTAGGGCTTCGAATCCCTTCTTGCGGAATTTGAATTCATCGACAACTCGCCGAGAAATCGAATCCCAAAGTTTTCCAAAAATCTGTTTTCAAACTTGAAAATTGTTCCACACGACGTGCGTCACGCCAATTCGGACGACGTGGTCGTGAACTGAACACATCGAAAGCTGCGTAATGGTTATGTGGTCGTGTGGTCTTTGACGGAATTCGAATTGGTCGCGTGTGCGCGACGAATTTAATGCGTATCCGTCGAAATTCCCCGAATCGTGCACTTTGCAAATTCTCTAATTACTTTATGCACGCTCGTCAGATCGAGACGAAACTTACGCCAACAGAACCGTGTCATTTTATTGGTCCTGCATGCCAAGTTTGGTCCAAATCTGAGACAGTCGAATCGAACGTCGTTTTGCGGGCCCCATGGTCCCACTAAACGGGCGATTTTGTGCACGGCCCGCCGGAATCCAACTTTGGACATACGATCGGATTCGTATCAGAAAACCGGATCCGTAGACATGTACTTTGACGACTTTAGAGACCGTTGACTCTGGCATATTTTTTGGTGCAAAGCGGGTCCAACGGCGGACATCGTTTTCGCCCAAAATTACCGTTTTGTTCCTGTGTCCAGAATTGGACTTAAGGACAGGCAATCCTAGCTGATTTGACCCTTCTGGACATGTTGGTGATATTTGTTTTATCATCCGACAATGTTTGTAGATATTTTCTCTAGGTGTCACCATTAGTTAGTTAATTCCTATTTTTTCGTAATTCGGAATTAGTACAACCTCATAGTTTAATACATAGAGACTAAAGATGATCCCCCTTTGACCAGGTTGACTGTATTAACCAAAAGTCAACTATAGGTCAATCATTGGCTTAGTTTGACCCGGATTGAACTAGAACTTGACTAGTTGACTTAGTTTGACTCTAATTTGACCTAGTGGACTTGTTGATTGGACTTTGACCTGGAAGGACCTAGAACTATCTAGAATGCAATGTAGATGTCACGCCCCAGAACCAGAATACTGGAGAGCGGGGGAATGACTCAGCCAGCTACATATTACGGGTAGATGAATACCGTATAATACGATCATGCTGTCTAACCAGACGAGGGGGTGCATACTACATAAAGGTCTCACTATGGTCACTTCACATCTATTGTCTCAATCATTCGAACAAGAAACAGTAATAGAGAACATGTAAGATAAAGCAGTAAGGCGTCCCAAATGCTCTGTCAAAATGTTCTTGATATCTGGCTTTACAAAACATAGCCAGATCTGATGTAGCAAAAATATACACAATTGTTATCAGCTGCAGTCTGACTTTAGTTACAATTATGTAAAAGTAAGTACAAGACGATCCGACTAACATGTCGGTGCCAAACGGCAAAGTATAAGGTAAATAACAAAACGAGCGGGGAAGTAAGAAACCCACTCGAGTCCTCCTGCGATCATCCCTCTAGTGTTGACCATCTTGGAGGTAGAAGTAAGTTGAGTCCTCGGGAACCGGCTCTAAATCTGGCCATGCAAAACCAGAGAGGTTAGACCTCTAATAGCAAGTACCGCAAGGAAGCACGATATGAGGCATTAAACCAGTAAATAAGAGAATATAATAATAGATCTCTGCTCGCTACTGGGATTCACGTGACATCACGACACTTCGAACTAACCTCCCAACCAAACAAGGACAGAAGTTGGCCCGTCATGTCATGATGCTCTGATCATCTCAGTTAGTTAACAGAGTAGGTACAGTACACAAACAAATCAACTTAAACGGCCATCCAACTCCTACGGCTTACTACTGTGAGTCCCAAGTTATCCTGGAATTATGCAATAAAGATTTCTCAGTTCTTACTATGGACAAGCAAGGCTAGTCTATCCAATCAATCAATTGCGCCAATCATGAATTAGACGAGTCCCAGCGGGACGCCCGTCATCAATATACAATATACAATAATATAAGCAGATACCGCTCCCTGTCCGTGTGGCAGATTTGCAGTATCTGTGGGAACCAGCCGGCCTGTTGGGCACTAATAGTCCCAAAGAGGGCTGCCATGTAAGAACTCGGAAATCTGTTCTCTCCATGCAATCATTATTTTATTTAACTTAATAGCCTCTACGTTAAGTGAAATCCCATGCCGTGGGTCATGGTCATTCAGAATGAGTACTTCCGTACAAAGTACGATATGCCCAGCTCTACAATGATACCCGTGTGGTTAGGTTGTAGGTCTTACATAGCGTAATGCAACAATCCAAACTAACCACGGAACAATCATGCCTTGACCATAAAGTACACATGCTTCTTTTATAGTAAAATAAATAAATAAATAAATTGAAGCCTGCATGTATGCCTGTATGTCAAGATTCGGGATCGGTCAATCGATTATAGTAGTTCATACTTAATATGAACGTGTCTCATTCATTCATTTCAATAAGACGACTAGCCAGTCTCTTAGTTCCATCTAGGAATGCATGATCAATAATTAATCAAGATAACAATCAATGTTAATTAATGCCAAATTCGGGAAATAAACAGTGGGAAATAAATAATGATTGAAAAATAAATAATCTCATGCGCTGTGGGAAATGATTGGAAAATAAATAATCTCATACGCCTGGTGAATGATTGGGAAATAAATAATATCATGCGCTGTAGAAAAGGTTGGAAAATAAATAATATCATGCGCCTGGGGAATGATTGGGAAATAAATAATATCATGCGCTGTGGAAAAGGTTGGGAAATAAATAATATTATGCGTCTGAGAGAAATGATTGGAAAATAAATAAACTCATGCGCTGTGGGAAGTGATTGGGAAATAAATAAATTCATGCGCCTGAGGAAGGTGGCTGTGAGAAATAAATAAACTCAGGGAAGCTGTGGGAAATAAATAAACTCATGCGCCTGAGGGAATCTGTGGGAAATAAATAAACTCATGCGCCTGAGGGAAAGGGTTGAGAAATAAATAAACTCATGCGCCTGAGGAAATGGATTGAAAAATAAATAACTCATGCGCCTTGGCTGTGGGAAGTGATTGGGAAATAAATAAATTCATGCACCTTGGTTGTGGGAAGTGATTGGGAAATAAATAGATTCATGCGCCTTGGGGAATGAAGATTTGATGCGGCTGGGAATAAAGATTTCCATGCGCTTGAGGAATGAAGATTTGATGCGGCTGGAAATAAAGATTTCCATGTGCTTGAGGAATGAAGATTTGATGCGGCTGGGACTGTTCTTCTTCTCCGAATTTTCTGAGAACAGAACCATGGGAACCATGGAAGCCATTGCTTCCAAGCTTCATAAATCCTTCATCCCAAGCCCAAATATGGACTTCCATAGGTCAAAATTGGGTAGAACGAAATTCTCTACAACATGGAACCATCGAAACTTGAAGATAACAAGGTTTACTAGATCAAAACCTAAGAAATCCGAAAATGTATCAAACTTAGATCTACAACAAGTAAGCCATGGAAATTGAAAATGCTAAGTACTAAAGAGACTTAGAATCAAATGAGGAAGATGATGGAACAATAAAAATGGGGATCCATCAAGAAGCAAGTTGGCACTTGCCTATCTCTTCTAGGTTGGTGGGAGAGTTATGAGGAAGAAGAAGTGAAATGGAAAGAAGTAATGAAGAGAGAGAAATGGTTTTGGGCTTTAAATGAAGGGGTGGTGGTAGGTGGGAGTATTGGGCCGGATCCAATGGGTTCATCCAAGGCCAACCCGCAAGCAAAGCAAGGAGGTAAAAGCCGAAAATAAATGCAGGAATAAAAGCAGGAAATAAAGTCCAGAAATAAAATTGCAGGAAATAAATTAACATGAAAATTTAAAGAGCAGATTAATTAACTAACATAAATTTACAAAAATTTAAATACAGAATAATACATTGTAACTATTAAATAAATACGTATTCTGGGAACGGGAAGTGACATCTCTACCCTCCTTAGAAAAATTCCGTCCTCGAAATTTCAGATCTAAGTATGATAGAAATATCGAAGCTAAACTAATCTAAGTATAAACAATTGAGTAAGCAATCATTCTACAATAATAATAACAAGTAATGTATCTACATCTAACAATCTACAACATTAAGTAATTCTACTCATAAGGTGACAAGCATGAGGAGTTAAGACAATCAAGGTATACAGAAGAAAATATACCTTGTGAGTCAAACAGGTGCGGATACCGTGAACGGATATCATCCTCACGTTCCCACGTTGACTCTCCTAAAGAGTGATGACCCCAAGCAACCCGGACAAGGTTAATTGTTCGGTTCTTGAGTATCTTCTCTCTTCGGTCCAAAATAGACACAGGCTGTTCCTCGTAAGACAGGTTGGTACCAACAACCAGCTCAGAATGATCAAGGACATGGCTTGGGTCCGATACATACCTTCGCAACTGAGATACATGAAATACGTCATGCACCTCTCGTAACGAAGGTGGAAGGGATAAACGATATGCAATATCGCCTACCCTCTCAAGGATAACAAACGGGCCCACGTATCGAGGACTCAACTTCCCGCGAATGCCAAATCTAATGACCCCACGGGTAGGTGAGATCCGCAAGAATACGTGGTCCCCAACAGAAAACTCTAACGGCCTACGATGCTGGTCTGCCCAATGACGATGCCGATCCTGCGCAACTCGAAGTCGCTCTCTAATTCCTTTAACCACTTCAACCGTCTGAACAATCAATTCTGGGCCTAGCATCTTTCTCTCCCCAATATCGTCCCACGCTAGTGGCGACCTACACTTCTTACCATATAGTGCTTCAAACGGCGCCATCTGGATACTGGCTTGATAACTGTTGTTATATGAGAACTCGACCAAGTGTAGGTGGCTCTCCCAAGATCCTCCAAAATCTAGGGTGCAAGCTCGCAACATGTCTTCTAAAGTCTGAATTGTTCTTTCTGATTGCCCGTCCGTCTGTGGATGGTAAGCCGTGCTAAATCTTAACTTGGTACCCAAGCTATGATGTAAGCTCTTCCAAAAATGTGATGTAAAGCGGGTATCTCGATCCGACACAATACTGACAGGGACTCCATGCTGCCTGACTATCTGTTGCATATATAACTCCGTCAACTTTTCTGTAGATTGTCCTACTCTGAAAGGAAGAAAATGTGCTACCTTCGTAAGTCGGTCTACTATTACCCAAATAGCGTCTTTACCACTTGGTGATCTTGGTAAATCGGTCACAAAGTCCATTGTAATATGTTCCCACTTCCATTCCGGGATAGGAAGCGGTTGCAATAATCCAGCTGGCCTCTGCTGCTCTGCCTTCACTTGCTGACATACCAAGCAACATGAAACAAATCTATCTATCTCCCTCTTCATCCCATTCCACCAGAAGTGCTGCTTGATATCTTGGTACATCTTGGTCCCTCCAGGGTGTATGGAATACTGAGAACTGTGAGCTTCTGCCATAACCTCCTGTCTGATATCTCCACTAGGCACACATAGACGTGACCCAAACCTAAGCGTACCATCTTCATGAATTCTCATCTCCTTCCTGAGTCCTGACTCACATTCTGCCCTAAGCTTCTGAATCCTTGGGTCCTGTGCCTGAGCTGCCTTGATCCTGTCTACTAAGTCGGATTGAACTTGTAGACTCGCCAGAACTCCTACATCACTAGGAAGTATAACATCGATGCCCATCTCCTGAAGGTCTTCTAAAATATGCCTCTGTGTTGTTAACATAAATGCGCCGCCTCTCCTGCTGAGAGCATCTGCTACCACATTAGCCTTGCCTGGATGATACTGAAGCTCCACGTCATAATCCTTGATCAACTCCAACCATCTTCTCTGCCTCATGTTCAGTTCCTTCTGAGTAAAGATGTACTTCAGACTTTTGTGGTCCGTGTATATCTCCACTCGGTCACCATATAAGTAATGCCTCCATAGCTTCAAAGCGAATACTACTGCCGCCAACTCCAAATCATGAGTTGGGTAATTCTTCTCGTGGTCTCGAAGCTGCCTAGATGCATACGCTATCACCTTCCCATGTTGCATGAGGACACATCCAAGTCCTTTACCTGACGCATCACAATAAACAGTAAAACCTCCGGGTCCAACTGGTAATGTAAGAATAGGTGCTGATATCAACTTCTGCTTCAGATTTTCAAATGATGCCTGGCATTCTGCCGACCAGACGAATGGCACGTCCTTCCGTGTCAAGCGAGTCATGGGTGCTGAAAGTCTCGCAAAGTCTGATACAAATCTTCTGTAATATCCTGCCAATCCCAAGAAACTCCGCACATCTGCTACGGTCTTGGGTACTGGCCAACTTTCTACTGCTTCTACCTTCTTGGGATCCACTGCTACTCCAGCTCCTGATATGATGTGACCCAAAAATGAAATATGATCCGACCAAAACTCACACTTGCTGAGCTTGGCATACAACTGGTTCTCTCTCAGAACCTGTAACACTTTCCTGAGGTGGTCTTCATGCTCCTCTTCACTAGCAGAGTATACAAGAATGTCGTCGAGAAATACAACGACAAATTGATCTAAGTATGGCATAAAGATGCGGTTCATCAAATCCATAAATATTGCTGGAGCATTGGTCAAACCAAACGGCATTACTAAGAATTCATAATGCCCATACTTCGACCTGAATGCTGTCTTGGAAATGTCTTCCTTCCGAACCCTCACTTGATGATACCCTGAACGAAGATCTATCTTGGAGAAAACTCTGGCCCTGCTCAACTGATCAAATAAGTCGTCGATCCTGGGTAGTGGGTACTTGTTCTTCACTGTTGCTGCGTTAAGCTTCCTGTAATCAATGCACAATCTGGATGATCCATCCTTCTTCCCCACAAGTACCACTGGTGCTGCCTATGGTGACACGCTAGCTTGGATGAACTTCTTCTCCTTCAGTTCCTCTATGTGCTGATATACCTTGGCCTGCTCTGAATCCGCCATTCTGTAAACCCGATCTGATATCGGTTTAGTTCCAGGTGCCAATTCTATACTGAACTCAATATCTCTAATCGGTGGTAGACCTGGAAGCTCTTCAGGAAATACGTCTAAAAACTCTTCAACTACCTTCGGGACTTGAACTTCTTCCATTGCCATTACTACTCCCTATTCTTGTTGAGTTGCTACTGATCTGACTAAGGTGAACCGCTTCATGCCTGGAATATCAAAAGATACACTCCCTCTACGATAATCTATTGTCGCATGACTGTCTTTCAGCCAGTCCATGCCTAAGATAACGTCGAAATTTCCAACAGGAAATTCTATCAACCGGGCGGGTAAGGAATGCCCGCAAACTACAACGCTACACGCTAGAATAACTCTACTAACTCCTACGAGCCCATTACCAGTGAGTATATTCAACCTCCCTGGCAATGTCTCGAACTCTATACCTAGCCGTGTTGCAAATTGTGCAGATATAAATGAGTGTGATGCTCCCGAATCAAACAATGCTACTGCGGGATAAGAGGCGACAAGAATGTTACCTGCCACAACATCTCCCGATGCCAATGTCTCTTCCAAGGACAGAGTGAATGCCTGCCCTCGACCTCCTTGCTGGTTCCCATACTGCGGCCTAGCCTGGTGCTGCCGCTGGCCCCTGTCTTGGTGATGCTGGGGTGGTCTATGCTGGTGTTGTTGCATCGGCGGTCCCTGCTGCCGAAACATCTGAGCCTGCGTCATGAACGGACGCTGTGCCAACGGCCTCACTGCTACCGCTGGTCCTCGATACTGTCCTGCCCCTGGTGCTGGCAGAGCAGGAAACTGTTGTACTGGTCCTCCTGACCTCGAATTCATGGGACATGTGGTAACCCGATGACCTGGATTTCCATATATCAGACACAGCCCGTTCAATGTCCGACACACATCTCTAGTGTGCCCTATCTTCCCACAATAAGTGCAGCCCGCTGGGGGTTGTTGGTTCTTCCTCTGATGCTGTTGCTGCTGCCTGGGTGGTGGTACGGGTCCTCGCAGTGCCACATCGTGGATACGAATGCCAGGGGACGGTGCTGTTGTTCGGGGCGCTGCTCCCCCTCCTCCTTCAATCTGACTGTGGGATCTCTTCTGACCTCCAGTCCTTGCCGCAAGCCTCTGAATGGTTATCTCATGCCTTCGAGTTGCCGTCAATACTTCATCAAAAGTCTGGTAATTGTGCCCCTCTATCAATTGTAAGAGCTCAAGATGAAACCCTTGCTGGAACCTCATAGCCCTCTGGCTCTCTGTTGCTACCATCTCTGGGGCGAACCTACTCAATCTGCAGAACTCTGCTGCATAAGCATCTACAGTCTTGCCAGCCTGTCTAAGATTGATAAACTTCTGTTGTAGCTCAAATTGCGCCACAACTCCATAGTACTTTGTCTTGAATCTTGCTGTAAAATCGTCCCAAGCCACAGGACGTCTGATGCCTACCTCCTCTGATTCCCACCAATCACGTGCGAGATCTTGAAGTAACAGCTTCACTAGATCCACACGTTCTTCTGTTGGCACCTTAGCTGCTGTCAGAATAGCCTCAATATCCTTAAGCCATGCATCTGCTGAGATGGCATCCTCCGTGCCCTCGAAACGACGGGGGTTGTACTTGCAAAACCTGGCTGATGCTCCGAAATCTGTTCTCACTCCTCTTTCCAAAGCCGTCTGCAATCCTTGGTTGAGCAACACATTCTGCTCTTGCAACTGAGTGTGCATGCGCTGCTGGGCCAACATCTGATGTTGCTGAGTAGCCATCATCCCTCTCATGATCTCCAGAAGGGCTGGTGTGTCCACTTCCACTGGGGTAGGTGGAACTATTGGTGGTGTTGGAACCTCCGGATACTGTGGTCCAACTGCTGGTTCCACTATCACCTCTTCTTGAATAGCCTCTTGAGGTTGTACTGGCTCTTGTTGCTGACCAACCTGGTCAGGTTGCCCATGTTGCCCTTGTTGTTGTTGCCCAATCCTGACAGATGCGGACGAGGTGCCCCTAAGAAAAGGGACAAGAGAATAATCAAACGGTCGGACAGGGAAGATCAATGAAGTCAAAGGATACCAGAATGTCAAGCTAGAATCGAGAATACGAATCAGGAGATCAAGGGGAAACATGTGTGATTGAGACATCCTATAAATTAAAACACCCCACAAGTCTGAAATCAGACCTGCATAGGCCACCACTAAAACCTTGTCACGCCCCAGAACCAGAATACTGGAGAGCGGGAGAATGACTCAGCCAGCTACGTATTACGGGTAGATAAATATCGTATAATACGATCAATGCTGTCTAACCAGACGAGGGGGTGCATACTACATAAAGGTCTCACTATGGTCACTTCACATCTATTGTCTCAATCATTCGAACAAGAAACAGTAATAGAGAACATGTAAGATAAAGCAGTAAGGTGTCCCAAACGCTCTGTCAAAATGTTCTTGATATCTGGCTTTACAAAATATAGCCAGATCTGATGTAGCAAAAATATACACAATTGTTATCAGCTGCAGTCTGACTTTAGTTACAATTATGTAAAAGTAAGTACAAGACGATCCGACTAACATGTCGGTGCCAAACGGCAAAGTATAAGGTAAATAACAAAACGAGCAGGGAAGTAAGAAACCCACTCGAGTCCTCCTGCGATCATCCCTCTAGTGTTGACCATCTTGGAGGTAGAAGTAAGTTGAGTCCTCGGGAACCGGCTCTAAATCTGGCCATGCAAAACCAGAGAGGTTAGACCTCTAATAGCAAGTATCGCAAGGAAGCACGATATAGGCATTAAACCAGTAAATAAGAGAATATAATAATAGATCTCTGCTCGCTACTGGGATTCACGTGACATCACGACACTTCGAACCAACCTCCCAACCAAACAAGGACAGAAGTTGGCCCGTCATGTCATGATGCTCTGATCATCTCAGTTAGTTAACAGAGTAGGTACAGTACACAAACAAATCAACTTAAACGGCCATCCAACTCCTACGGCTTACTACTGTGAGTCCCAAGTTATCCTGGAATTATGCAATAAAGATTTCTCAGTTCTTACTATGGACAAGCAAGGCTAGTCTATCCAATCAATCTATTGCGCCAATCATGAATTAGACGAGTCCCAGCGGGACGCCCGTCATCAAAATACAATATACAATAATATAAGCAGATACCGCTCCCTGTCCGTGTGGCAGATTTGCAGTATCTATGGGAACCAGCCGGCCTGTTGGGCACTAATAGTCCCAAAGAGGGCTGCCATGTAAGAACTCGGAAATCCATTCTCTCCATGCAATCATTATTTTATTTAACTTAATAGCCTCTACGTTAAGTGAAATCCCATGCCGTGGGTCATGGTCATTCAGAATGAGTACTTCCGTACAAAGTACGATATGCCCAGCTCTACAATGATACCCGTGTGGTTAGGTTGTAGGTCTTACATAGCGTAATGCAACAATCCAAACTAACCACGGAACAATCATGCCTTGACCATAAAGTACACATGCTTCTTTTATAGTAAAATAAATAAATAAATAAATTGAAGCCTGCATGTATGCCGATGAGGATATTCAAGGTCAACTTAGTTTGAGAACTTCAAAAATTTTGATTATTCAAGGTCAAGGTCAACTTAGTTTGAGAACTTCAAAAATTTTGATTATTGATTCTCGGACAGTTTTACCCTAAGGCTTTAAAGAAGGTTAGTAATGGAAAAGAGAATTAAACGGTATTCAATGAAGATATGAAATTGAACAAGATATTGCAAGGAGATGACTAGGGATAGAGAGGACACAAGGCTATAAAAATTTGGACATTGTTGTGATTTTAAAAAAAAAATTTCGGAGAATAATATTCATGGGTGTATGTCGAAGAAAATAGGAAGGATGATTTTACAACGGAAAATAAATTTGTAAGGCCTAGAGGCTTTGTGAATTGAATGATACGAGAAAACAATTTAAACAGTTTAAAGATCTCATAAACTTGAGTTAGAGGTTTCGGATCTAAATTGGGACAATGTGAAGAAATATGGAAATTGATTTAAAATGAATAGTATTGATCCTTAATAAGAAAGGGCATGCTTCATGAGAAATATTTTGAAAAGTTAGAATCCTGCCTATGATGATCATGGTAAGGATTTAGATAACGGAAGGTTGTAAAATCTGGATGGTAAACATATGAGGATTGAATTATCATAGGAAGAATGGTGAGGTAAAAATACGATTGGCAATTATGATCATGTGAACTTCAGGGTTCAGAGGCAGATGATACTTGATTTTCCTCAAATCTAGCTCTTTTATTGTGACTCTCTAACCGTTCGTAATATTTGAATAATGATTTGATCGTTCCTTAACAGTATTCTCTTTCTAGAACTGTATCCCTAAATTATTTTATTCTGTAACTGATTTTATTTCGTTCTTCAACTTGATCTCCTTTACTTTGTGCATTAAATGTCACCTCTTGAACTTCCATTTTCTATTTTGAATCCTTGACATTTCTTACCATGACTTTGATATTCGGAGTGTAATACTAGCTGTTACCCTCCAACAAATTGTGTACAAGGCCCAGACGAGACCATCTTCATATGGGCATATCGTGTCCCATTAAACTCATCTTCTTGTATACTATCCTTTTGATATGACTGTCTAGTCGAAATGACTAACTATGATCTATACCATAATACCAACTATTTTTTATTTCAATTAGAAATCCAAATTGACTCACTTCTTTGACCCAACATGTGTTGGTGTTCTGCTTGATTCTTTAAATACTCAACTTGTACTTTATCTTGATGGCTTGACCCGTTGTTCCATCACCCTATTAGTTTAACTCTTTAAGGTGGGTAGAATGCCTCACCACCCAGCAAATCCTAGTCATTGTGAACCACATTGATAAGTTCACTTAGACTATTTTAATTTCTTTCATCATTATCCTTACTTATATTTTGACTACCTTATGTTGCTAATTTAGAACCAGTTTTGCAAGCTTATCTTCTTTTTGAGCTTGATCATGACACATATTATTGGGGGCCGGCACCCACTAACATATTGTCTAATCAGAACCGGTGCAAGATGGTCTGATCAACCTATTGCACTTTGGTTCGCTTTCATATATTACTCTACGTGGATGAGACTCTAGGGCATATATCTCATCCGCGACAGCCTTGAAAATTCCCCGTTGAACTATTTTGTCGTCTATGAGCCACGTATTGTACTCAATAACATCGCCTTTGAACTCTTTATTGTCTGCCTTTCACATATTTCAGAAAGACAAGACACTATACTTATTAGACAGACCCAAGGTATTACATATAGTTTCCCTACCCAAAGGAGAAAATTGATTCAATTCTATATCATTGCATCATCCTTTAAAATTTTAATTCCTTTGACCGACCAGTTGACTTGGTCATCCTTCTTATCATCCAATATATTGGGATCTTATTCAATTGAATTAAACCAATTGTGACATGGATTTCAAATCTTGGATACTCGTGCTCAGACTTCAATGACCGCGTTCTCTATCTTGCCCAAAAATATTGATTCATCCTGATTGATCAACTTAGATCGTACTGGGACTAAAATTTTCTTATATATATATAGTGTGTGCTTGGATTTTTTTTTTGCTATTGACAAATCGTGATTTAAAACTTTGATTTTCTTGATTATATTTGGAATTAGTAACCCTTCAGAGTTAGTTACTAGTTAGGTTCCTTGATAGTTTCCAATTTCATAAAGGTTGGTAGACTGCCCTACGGCCTTGATGATTGGTGTTCCCTTATCCTTCCAATTGGACTCCCTAGACTGTTTGTATGTTTTATACCCGATTACTGGCTTGATCTAGTATGACTTATACACCTAGGTGAGACATTCAACTCCTATGATTTGACCATGATCCTGCATAGGTTATTCTTCCTAATTGTATGATTAATTTTTTTTGAGACCTTGATTGTTGGGTGTTGACCTAGAAGGAGTACAGTCGACCTAAATTTCGAGGACGAAATTATTTTTAAGGTGGGTAGATTTGTAGCCTCCCTTTCCGGAATTTTGAAATTTTTTATTTATTTTAATTAAAATGGTGATTTTTAAATTTTTATGGATAATTATTTTGTTAATTATTACGGTAGATGATTTTAGCCATGGTTGAGATTTGGAGTACAAGGTGAATAGGAATTATGGCACGGATAGTGCAGTGGCATGCTTTGACTAGTGTATTAGCCCTGGTAGAGAAGGCCGAGCCATAGTGATGTCCTAACTAGGAAAACCAGGCCAAGTTGCAACGTAACCCTTATCGAAGATTATTTTATTTATTAATTATAATATTTAGTTTTAGGGAACTCAGTTGTACCAAACTAGTGCAAATTGGACCCAAACCAAGCCCAAGCCTATGTAGACATACTTTTAGGTATGTACAAATATTTCTTAGCTTTTTGGGTAGACTTAACGATATTTCCTAAATATTGGTTATTTAAACAAAATGGGTATTATTATTATTATTGTTATTAATTAAATAGATTTTTAGAATATTGGTACAATTTCCTAAGGCCAGATATGTCCACCAAGACTCTTTAGATTATCTGTGGATTATTGGTATTATAGAGTTTATTTAGTGGGTTTATTGGTATATGTATGTATATATAAATATTAAATACATGTATAAGTGTTTGTATATATAGATAAAAATATATTATATATGTGTATGTGTAGAAGATATGTGTATACGTGAATGTAGATAAATATATATATATATATATATATATATATATATATATATATATATATATATATATATATATAAATATATATATATAAATATATATATATATATATATATATATATATATATATATATATATATATATATATATATATATATATATTTAATATATATATAAAAATATATATAGAGAGATATATATATATATAGAGGATATATATATATATATATATTATATGTATGTGTATATATATATTTATATATACTTGTATGTATATACGTATATATATATATATATTTGTATATATACGGATATATTGTGTGTATATATATATATATAATTGTATATATGTATTATAGATAAAAGAATAAGGAAATAGCAGTAGCAGTAAAAACCCAGCTATTAGCACCCGAGCCCAGTGGCCCACAGGCCTTCCACCTTGAACTTGAGCCATAACCAAGCTAAGCATCCCCCAGGCCAGCCCGTTAACCCCCTATCAAACCAAAGCCCAGCCTTTAATTTTCGGCCCATCACCATTGAGTAGCAGTGAAACTCTCCAACCCCGAGCCTCCTTTGTACATAATATAACCGAGAGTAATAGAAGAAGCCCAACCGAGCAACCCCCATACGGTGAACCCGACTTTATATCAGTGTATATATATAACAACCGACCCCCTCTCGGAACAGAACATATATATATAAACGAAGGGGCGAGGAGTTCATACAGAGAAACTCAAAACCCTAAGAACAAAACCCTAGAACTCGTAAGACCCTGCGACCTCGCCAGCCTGGGCGACCAACCGCCGGTGGCGCCGCCGCCGCGCGCGGCCACGGCCGCGCAGGCGCGCGCGCGCGCCCGGAGCTGTGCAGCAGACACCGTATCGACCATCACTTCGAGGTATGTTTTCGATCTCGATACTCCACTATTTAGCGACCCGTAAATTGCGTTGGAAAGCCAAAATAACCCCCTAGGAATCCATCTAGTTGGTTGGTTCGAAATCAATCCAGATTCGAAAGGAATCGGGGTCGAAATTGACAAAAAATCTGTCCTGAAACAGGACCCAAAGCAGTCCAATCACCCACCTTCAACGATCGATTCTGATCGATCCAGTCCCATATTAGAAAACCTATTTGAAGAGACTTTTAGACAACATGTAGGGCTTCGAATCCCTTCTTGCGAAATTTGAATTCATCGACAACTCGCCGAGAAATCGAATCCCAAAGTTTCCCAAAAATCTGTTTTCAAACTTGAAAATTGTTCCACATGACGTACGTCACGCCAATCCGGACAACATGGTCATAAACCGAATGCATCGAAAGCTGCATAATGGTTACGTGGTCGTATGGACTTTGACGGAATTTGAATTGGTCGCGTGTGCGCGACGAATTTGATGTATATCCGTCGAAATTCACCGTATCGTGCACTTTGTAAATTCTCCAATTACTTTGTGCACGCTCGTCAGATCTAGACAAAACTTGTGCCAACAGAACCGTGTAATTTTTCTGGTCCTGCATGCCAAGTTTGGTCCAAATCTGAGACAGTCGAATCGAACGTCGTTTTGCGGGCCCCATGGTCCCACTCAACGGGTGATTTTGTGCACGGCCCGTCGGAATCTAACTTTGGACATACGGTTGGATTCATATCGGAAAACTGGATCCGTAGACATGTAGTTTGACGAATTTAGAGACCGTTGACTCTGGCACATTTTTCGGTGCAAAGCGGATCCAACGGCGGATATCGTTTTCGCCCGAAATTACCATTTTGCCCCTGTATCCAGAATTGGACTTAAGGACAGGCAATCATAGCTGGTTTGACCCTTCTGGACACGTTGGTGATATTTGTTTTATCATCCGACAATGTTTGTAGATATTTTCTCTAGGTGTCACCATTAGTTAGTTAATTCGTATTTTTCCGTAATTCGGAATTAGTACAACCTCATAGTTTAATACTTAGAGACTAGAGATGATCCCCCTTTGACCAGGTTGACTGTATTAACCAAAAGTCAACTATAGGTCAATCATTGGCTTAGTTTGACCCGGATTGAACTAGAACTTGACTAGTTGACTTAGTTTGACTCTAATTTGACCTAGTGGACTTGTTGATTGGACTTTGACCTAGAAGGACCTAGAACTATCTAGAATGCAATGTAGATTACTTTTATTTCATGTTAGAATCTTTTGTGACTTGTGATTGCTCTAAATAGGACACTGTGACTCCAGTTGGACATCTACATTTATCAGCGGCTTGGATTACCAGGCGAGTACATTCTCTGATCTTTTCATGCTTCTTTGGATATGTACTCTTGTTATAGACTAGTATACTTGATGCTGACATGACATTCACACGGATCGGTACCCTATGGATCTTTTCATGCGATGTTATCCCCTCGGATACATCGAGTATGTCATGTTTCATGTACTTTATCATGTTCATCATGTACTCCATATATTCACTTTTATCCATATGCACTCATATGTTATTCATGTACACTCATGACCATATGAGCCCCATGTATACAGTAGTTGTTATCCATGTGCAATAACATAACATGCTTCGATCCTTGTGTATTGGTTGGGGGCAGGGAGAGTGTAGTTGGTTATGTGATCATTATCCCCAGTAGTTATCCATGTGCATTCCATAGCTGTATCCATGTGCAACCCAAGCTGTTTACATAACCAATTCATGCTCTGATTCACGTAGAAGGTTATATTCTTTATTTATCATATTATATTTCAGTTATATCTTCTCTCTTGTTGATTTCTCTTTACAGTGATTCATGTATAGTTTTCTATAGCTTGCTTTATATGTCCATTCCTGATATGAACTGTTGTGAGAGATATGTGCTCGTTCCTGTCCTGATTGGACCTGTTGATAAAATTTTACAGGTACTTGGAGTTCACAGTTAGCCTAGAGGACACTGATAGAGCTTGGAGTATTTATCTAGAGTTTGTTCAAAACTTTATTGTTTGTCTTAGAGTTGTATTTGAAATCTTATGTTTATTTAATAGAAACTATTTTACTATCACTCCTGATTCTCTCTCTTGTGGATTATCTTATCTATTTCATCGTACTGTTATCTATCTTTAGAGTTGTGATTGAGATAGTATCCTTATGTGTTTGTCCTCCGTCTGGAGAGTATAGCATATTGTTTTAGATGTGACTATGACCTAGAACAACGTTCTACCGCCGACACTGCGGCGTAGGCTGGACGTACCCACGTCTCGTGCCCTAACGCTAGGGTGCGGGTCGTGACAGGATTGCTGTGGAAGCTCGGAGGGGTGCTACCCTCAGCCCCAGCAACCCCCTGTAATGTGGACGACGACTCTTCCACTGTAGCAGATTTCGTCTTAGAGCGAGTACCTTGGAAAACTCCGGTGGTGGGCACCCGTTTGGACGACAGTCTTTTAGTCACAGTGGTTGAAATCTTCGGGCTGGGAACATTTGTCTTCTTCTCCCTTCCATCAGCGGGGACTTTGCGAGCGGAGTTGCAGGAGGCGACGGACAGTACCTCGTCTTCTGAAGATGGCTGTTGTTGTCTATGAAAGACAGACTGCCGGTCTTCTCGTATCGTCGTGCTGTTGCAGCAGTAGTTGACGATAACTTGGGTGCAGTGACGTTCGTGGGAGGACTCTTTGCACCCCGATACATCTTCTCTTTCCTTGCATTTGTGGAGGATGGCCTCACGCAAGTCAGATGGGTCTGGACCGACCATGTTTGCTTTCGGGATTTTGGGAGACTTTTGTGAACCTCTCTGTCCGTCTGCCGCCGGGGGCTGGACTCGAGTGGTTCTGTACAACTTCCTATCCGAGGCCCGCGTAGCAGTATGCGGAACGCTCGGATGGTCAGAGGTCAAATCAGCGGACTGAACTCGCCAGGCTCGCGCTGCTTTAGATTTCTTCGCTCTAGTACACACGGGCACATAGTAGGAAGAGTCTAAGTGATACTGGAGAGAGTCAGACATATCTTCTTGGGAGCACATGAGATCAGGATCGTACGAGAGGCGGTCGAAGACAGAGCCGCGGGGATTAGGCCTCATGTGACTGTCATCGTTGGTCCGTATGCGGCTGGCAGACGTAGCCGTATAAGCTTTCTTCATGCGGCTGGAAGTCTCAGCCGCATGAGTCTTCTTCATGCGGCTGGATAATCTGGCCACATGGATTTTCTTCATACGGCCGGTGGATCCACCCGCATGAGCCTCCTGCATGTGGTTGACAGACTTGGCCACAGGAGTGCTCGGCTTCTTCTTGGGGCGCATAGAGTCGCTCTTTGTTCCTGCAAGTCCGGCATCGTAATGCTTTCCTCGGCTGGACTCGGGGACAGCAGAGTTCTCTACCGCTCGAAGTGGAGCCGTATGAGAATCACCCTCGCCGCCTTGGGTAGCAGAGAGTACCCCGTCCAGAGCTTGTAGAGGAGCAAACGATTTTGGCCTCCACTCGCAGCGAGCTTTCTTTGTGCGGGTTCGCTTCTGGATCGTGCCAGCACTTCCTTCAGAGAGCATCTCTTAAAACGCTTGTTGGTCGAAACGGACGACCATCTTCTGTTGCGTGGAGCCAAGCTTGGCTGCATCCGACTGCGTCACCAACTCCTCAGCCGTGGAGATGTTTGTCCCCAGCAGAGTCGCCATCGTGTTTGCCATTGATTGTAAAAGTACAGAACAGTTTTATGGGAGTACTGAACTTAGACTCACAATACAAACTCGCTTGTACAAAGAAAGCCTAAGGACGAAAGCCTAGGTACAGCAGACTAAGTACAATTGTTTATTTTAGATTCTGGGGGATGACGATAGAGGCTCGGGAAGGCGACAGCAGCCCTGCCTTACTCCTTGGACGATCGGTATGCAGCCTTGGCTCCAGAAGATTTACTCGGCGTTGAAGAAATGCTCTCTTTGCTCCCTCTCTGCTTTTTCCTCCAAGTCTCCTGATCTCTAAAAGGGGTCTTTCTGGTCACACTCTCTCCGTTGTGTATATTGCCAGGGAATGTATATCTTTGTAAGGGAATGGCACCTTGCTATTTATAAGAATGGGGTGTGATCATTAGGGTTGCCAATGATTGCTTCCTGGAGATGGCGTCGGCCTGTGGATTGGTCAATCTAGGCCATTCGTTTTGATTGTGATGAATCTGGACCATTAAGTGTAGATTACACCAAATCTCATCAGCAATTAATGCTGATTGGAATAAATCTTTCTCATAATGATCTTCTGATGTCTGCGAATAAATTTTATTTATTCTCCTGCCACGTGTCCTAGATTATTGGGATTTGACCCAATCTCTGATTGTAATAAATCTGAGAAATTGATTTGGCTTAGGACACGTGTCCTAGGAGCCACTGGGGGGATCTGAACCGCATGAAGATTAAGCCGCATAAGATTTGGGCCGCATAAGGTTTGGGCCACGTGTCAGGGCTGCTCGGGTAGTGGCCCTCCCTCGAACTTTTGAACCGCGTGGAGGTGATCATTGCGAGCTGCATAAGGATTCATCCCCCTGAGCCGCATGGAAATGGTCCTCTCGAGCCGCATGGGAAGGCCTCCTTTTGAGCCGCATGAGACTATTTCGGCCTGAGCCGCATAGGACGGCTTCATTCTGAACCGCATGGGAAGTCTTCGCTCGAGCCGCATATGAACGCCCATGTGGCAGTACCACGTGGCATTTTTATGGATCTCAGAGGATTGTGTCAGAGATCTCTTTCTCTTCTCTAGGGGTCTGTCATTATGACAGAGTCATAATTGCCTCTCTTGTGTCAGGGCTGTCACTTTTTTCAGAGTTGTCAGCCGTCAAAGTAATTAATGCAGCATAGGGCGGAGGGGAACACTGTTACGCCACGTGTCTTCTGAGGCGTATGGGATGTCTTGGGCCGCATAGTCCCTTAAGTCGTATAACTCTCTGAGCCGCATGGGCTTTCTGAGCCGCATGAGATTTCCTAGCCGCATGGATCATTTTCCATGCTTCTACAGAACCCACCAGGAACTTGCAAACAGCTATCCTCATGGCTTCTTCTTCTTCAGTCTTCCCTGGTTCAAGAAGGAAGTCCAAGATGTCCTTTGGCGGTTTGGGGGCAGATGAACCTTCGCCCGCTGCTATCTGCTTTGGTTGAGCCGGTTCGATTGGATGTTCCTCAGTACCCGCTTTCAACTTCGGGGCGATCTCAGCCTTCTTAGATGCATCTCTAGACGACATCTTTATGTTGAAAAGTGAAAGTGATCATTCTATTTAATTTCTGTCCTATTTATAGGCAGAGATTCTTAAAACAATGAAGCGACACATCCATTCGATGGTTTACCCGTTCATCTCATCCATCTGACGGTTCGTCCGTTTATCATATCCTTTTGACGGTTCGTCCGTTCATTATATTCATACATCCATCTGACGGTTCGTCCGTTCATTTAACGGTTCGTCCGTTCATCACATCCCTTTGACGGTTCGTCCATTCATTACATTTACTTGACGGTTCGCCCGTTCATTCCAGTTATCTGACGATTCGTCCATTCATCATATCCTTTTGACGGTTCATCCGTTCATTATATTCATCCACCTGGCGATTCATCCGTTCACATATCCACCCGACGGTTCATCCGTTCACACATCCATCCGACGGTTCACCCGTTCACACATGCATCTGAGAGTTCACCCGTTCATCATCTGACGGTTCATCCGTTCATTTAATTCATTTGACGGTCCATCCGTTCATCCCGACGATTCATTTCGTTCATTTATTTTGACGAATCATCCAGTTCGTTCTTATCAGCAACTTGTCATCTTTGATTAAGTTGTCCATTGAAATAATGATATTCGATAAATTATATTTGCCACGTCCACTTTACCTCTGAGTAGATATAACTGAATATGATTATTTTCCAAAATCAAGAAATATATCATGTCCTATACCTCTGAATATATTTTCTATCACTATTATTTATATCTGAATAAGATATACAATAAATAAAGAGCCACAAAAAAATGTCTTTTTATTGATCAAAGATGAAAGACATTACAAAGATACATATTACAAAACAAGAAGATACAGAAAATCTTTCTATTCGGTCGGTGGTGTCATCAAGTTAACCATCTGCTGCTTTAAAGATTTCAGTCGCTCTTCACGGGAGTCCATCACACGCCTCCTAGCTTCCTCCATTCCAGACTTTTCATTAAAAGTCGGTAAGGTCACTAAGCGGCGGAAGATTTCAGCCTGATGAGTTGTGATATATTCATTTCGTTCCTGAGTTAGAATGTCCAGTTGTTGAGTAGCAGCTTGATGCTGTGTGACTTCATCTTCTAGAGTATGCTGAACCAGTTTCAACTCTTCTTGGAGACGGGCAATCTCCTCTTGAAGACGAACAGATTTTGCTTTCAACTCAGTAACTTTCTCCTCCTTCTCTCCAGCCGCAGAGGTGGCTATCTCCATTTGAGAATCATATTCTGAAGCCTTGGCAGTATAAGTGTCTATGAAAGTCTGGAAATTAGCCTTCTCAATGGCAACTTCTTGAGACATCCTTTCAAATTCAGCTTGTAATAAGGATTCCACTTCCCCTCGATTAAGATTTTTGTATATCTTAACCGATGCTTCTAGCTCATCCAGTATGTGGTCAAGAAAAACAGCTTGAGCAACATCTCCTTGACCTCGGATGGCATTTATCAAAGGAGAGATTGGGCTTCTAACAGTAGTGAAATCAACAACTTCTTTCTCTAGTACCCGATCTACTAGGGGTCCTAATGCATTAAATAAAAGATTGCTGAAAGAACTAATGATAAATTGGTTAGTTTCCAAAGCACCAGGGGTAGCAGCTACTCCCATTGATGGTGAAGCAGCATGTGCCTGTGCAGATGGACGTTCTTGCACTTGAATAAGGGGTTTTTTAAACAAGGGAGCTAAAGTAGAACTGGTTGCTCCTCCCGGTTGTTCTCCTGTAAGGACAAATAAAACTATCATTGATTGTTGTTATCATTCACAATTAATTAAAAAGGATCAAAAGATCAAAGGCAATCTTACCATGACTTGTCCCAGCAACAAGCCTTTCGTCTGTTGGTACAGATTCCAGTCTAGCAGAGGTAGCCTCAGACATTACTGCCTGGCTACTTTCGACCTCAGAACCGTCCGACAGATGTCGGCTACCACTTGTTATTACTGTTATCGGTACCATATCAGTGTAAAGAGGAACCGGAGATGATTCGATTTCTACATGGATCAAAAATAGAGATGTCAGCCATTAATCTATGAAAAGAAGAATGATAATTTTATTTAATACCTTTGGGATTAGAGGTAGTAGCTTCCTCCAGCGCTACTTCCTTATCCACATTCTTTTCAGGAGATACATCCACCTCAACATCCTTTTCAGGAGCTAGTGTGTCTTCAACAGCTTCATGGACATCAATATCCTCTTCTTGATTCAAAGTATCATCAATAGCCTCTATTGATGTATCTTCAGTGCTCATGCTATCCTCAGGTGCTTCCTCGCTGGCAGTTGCAGCGGTATGATCAACATCATCTTGTAGACCGAAGTCGCAATCATTTAATGCTTCAATCATTAAACGATCCTCCTCTTCGCGGATTGTTCCTGGTGTAACAGGAAGCTGAGTATTTTCTACCGCCAGTGAAGGAGATCGCAGAGCTTCATGCTCCTCCTCTACAATATCCTCCCTAGGCTTTGCAGCCTTCTCTCCCTGATCAGTCTCGTCCCTCTGTTCTGGACTAGGAGTTTCATGCCTATGCTCAGAGACAGGAGTAGGAGATGACATAGTAATTCCAGCAGCAGCACTGGCCACCACCGAGGACAGGATCACCTTTTTTCTTTTCCTAAAAGCCAGTTTCTTTCGATGAAGAGGTCTCTCTGGACTCTCAATATTTACCACATTAACCCGCTGTAGAAGAGAAGTCGGTGTGGTCGCTTCTTCTCGGGTCGACTCGGCCAGTTGCCGAGACTGCGACCTGGTAGTGACTTTCTCTGATGGGTCTAAGAGGAGTTTCTTCTTTGCAACCGGGGAGGAAGGCTCATTAATCCTCCTTTTCCTCTCCCTGGCCGGAGACTTAACAACTTTCAAAGAAATTCTCAGTGGTTCATTAACCTCCTCAGGGAAGTTAGCTTCCCTTGAGGCTTCCAAGGGATCATCCACTGGTTCATGTTGTTCATCATTTCCTGGAGCTAGCATAGCAGTTGCTCCTTTCTTCAAACGCGTCGCCGTCGTGAAGCTATCCACCAGATTGAAGTTCTCGGCAAAAGTATTTACAGCTGTATAAAAAAGTGAATATGTATCTAACATTCGAGGGCCATGATTATTCTTGGTTGGCATCGAGAATACTGTCCTTCTGTCTCGAGCGTTGTAATAGGCCCATGCTCTGGCACCATCAATCAGATACCCCTTTTCTTATAGGCAAGTTATAGCGTTGCCTACATGAAACTGGTCGTAACCAAATTGACGAGCGAAGCGGCTTGGCAGATATGGTTCCAAGAAACACTCATCTTCAAATCTATACACCAAATGTGATGGCCTGATCGTCTTCAGCCAGTCAAATGCTGCCCGACCTAACGGCTGCCTCCAAGGTCAACTAAATTTGCCGACATATGTTCATAACCGGCTGGAGGGGCAATGCAGTAAAAATTCTATCCCTTTCCAAGGTTTAATGTACGTCTGCAGTCCTTCAGACTAGTGTACACCCACTTGCTCTGGGAGAATCTTCGCAGGTAGCTACCACCGACTGCTCCCATGTCGGGGTTCATCAAAGACGGATGGTGTAGAAACAACCACCCGAATAAATAGGTGTAAGGCAACTCCAGTCGAGGAAAGTTTCCCTTCTCACCCTTCCATTTGATAATGGAGTCAACATAAAGACGAAGACCTGCATTCACTCTGCAGGTCATCGCTGATAACAAATCCATCCGATAGCCAAAGACTAACCGGACAGCAGCAAAAAGTACGCCGCGGTGGAAATGGTCCACAGCACTCGCTCCGGGTACGACGAAGCGTCAGAGCCAGTATGTCAAGAAACCCGCCAGCTGGGCTTCTCTTGACATGGGCCTGTAGCCCATTCTCATAAAACTCTCGACAAAGTCTCCGGTCTTGAGTGGAGGGTATTGATGTTCATCATTAACTTTGATATCCATTTTCTTATTTTTTTCCATCAGTCTTATTACTTCACTGTGGCTGAGGGATTGGAAGAAAGTCGGGTTGCATATGTCATGATCCTTACTTTTTTTTCTCAATGATATGATTAAGAAAAAGATAAGGCAACCACTTTGATGAATAACAGGTGCCAGAAGAACCGCTCTTATAGTACAGGGAGCATATATTGTAATGGCACAATAGTTTGTCGAAAACAGCCACCATCTCTGCATTTTCTCGACGTAGTCTGTCTAACTCGTCGTTTATCGGAACATACTCATCATAAGGGAAGTCTCTCGTTGGTAGGCATGAGATGTATTTCACCTGATGAAGGGCTAATCCAATTTTCCCGCAGGGTGTCATAAATGTCCCTGTTCTATAATTGTACCTCTCTGCCAAGGCCAGAAACAGATGAGGGTTTGGGAGGAATCCATACACGGTAGCATATACCGCATGATATAGCTCGATCTCTTTAATCTTGTCTTCGAACTGAGCCAATATCCAGTTGGCTATGCAGTTCCACCTTCTGTTGTCTGGGTTCACCAGACCTGTCAGCGCGGATGTCCTGATCCGTGTATCTGCCCTCAGCCTTTGCGTATTCATTAGCAAAGATTGGTGTCCTCGCCGGTAGAAGCAAAGAAGAGTTCTCTGGAGGGATGCAGCCTGGCTTCAACCCTCTGAACAAAGTGCTATGACGCTCAGAGGAGCTATAGAACATATCTCTGTTGTTTGGTCCTTTCTTGACACAAATCTTTTCTGTCCTTGCCTGCTGGAGGGGAGTAATATCCCAGTCCATTCTCCTGGGATGGCTTGCATGGGCATAGCGGGCTAGAGGGAGGAATCTAGCAATGTCCGGTAATAGGATTAGTTTCTCCTTTCTTTGGAAGAGTCTCTGCTCAACACGGGGTCTTGGCTGAGAACTCTTGTCAATAGCTTCGCAAAATAAGAACATGGATTTCTTATAGGTAATGGCATCAGCAAACTGCAGGGCTGCCCATTCATTAGACTTAATAAAGTCTCATTGTCCTGAGCTACCAAGATGGCCTGACGGGAGGATGGCAGAGCATATTGGAGAAAAAGCATACGGGATAAATCTTCTTTAAATTCCGGTTCAGTAAGGGACCCTGCAAATATTTCATACTCTGGGTCCTCTCTGATGTTAACTGCATCAAACAGAAAAAAAAATAGAATTCAGTACAAGTGAAATCAAAGATTCAGTCAGCAAATTGTGCAAGCATCAGATTGTGCAACAATAGCTTCTATGCACAAACTTTCCAGTTGCGCCAACTCATCCACTTGCGCAAGCCATCAGATTGCGCTGAATAACTTGTGCAAAGAATCAGTTTGCGCTGGACAGCCTTGCGCAAATCAGCAGACTGCGCCGACTTTTGCCAGCGCGTTCTAACCAATTGTGTAAGAAAATAGTCTTCATAAAAATGAAAACTATTAGGTTTGTGCAACCGAAACCCTAAACAGGACGGCGCAGTATAACCAAATCTCTAAAAAGAGACAGGTTCGAAGGATCAACAGTGTTAAAGAACCCTAAAAAGGGGTCTTTCGATCGGGTTTACTACCTTGCAGTGCTGGATGAGCAACTTCATGTCGAGAAGGACGCGACGCAGCCCGAGCCGAAGACTCGGCGGGGGCCTTGCCTTTTTCGACGGCGGAGCACTTTGGAGCCATTGGGATCGACGGGAAGAAGAAGAAGAGTCAGGAAAGCACAGGAAGTTTTCTCTTTCGAAAGTTTGAAAGCAAGTAAAGAATGGTAGAGAGAGAACTGAGAACTATTTATAGTTTTCCAAAATAAAGAAACTCCTCAGATTGTGCCGAATAAACAGGGACTAATTCCTCCAATTGCGCAGAAAGGTCATCATTTGCGCAACTTGATTTTAAATCAAAATTTAAAGTATTTCGAAGCTTTGACTATTTTCAAACTTCAAAAACTTTAAAGGGGGTCTTGTAGGTCCTAAAAATCAAGTTGCACCCATCAAAGAAGTCATAAAAATCAAATTATGCATCCTTCAAGTAAACTGCGCAGAAGACAGATTGCGTACCAACTCGATTGTGCAGGCTGAACTGCGCACTCATCCAAGTGTGCAGGCTGACGTGACCTTGTCATCATTACCTGACAGAGAATCAGATCTTCTGACAGCTGACAGCACGGAGAACGAGAAAACTGTTCATTTATCGTGCAGCACAGCGCTCGAGGACAGCTGTACAAGCAGCGCAATCTGCCAGACTCTCTGCCGCGCAGTCCATTCCAGCGCGGTCCATCCAGCGCAATCCGAAGCCAGTGCAATTCAGGTAGCGCACTCCATCAATACAACTGACAAAGTACACGTGGCCTTCATGCCATCAATAACTCATTACGTGGTAACCGTCTGTACACGATCATGCGTATTTCAATCAAATAATGCCATGTGTCCAATACAGTTGGCCCACGATCAAATAACTGCCAGCGCAGTCTGATGTTTGCGCAGTCCAATACAGCGTAATCCATCTTGCGCAGTCCAGAATAACTAAAAAGTAGTTATTTCTAGAACTCTATAAGTAGAGTTTGTGCTGTCCAATGCAGGGCAATCCATCTTGCGCAATCCATCTTGCACACATCATGATAATCAAAAGATCAGAAATTTTCTAGGTGTGATTGAGAAACTCCTATCTTGTCTTAGGTCCTACGTCCTAATTGCAGGCTCGTAATTAGTACTCTAAGTCGAGCACCATTATGAGATCGCGCTAATTGCGACACTAGATCTGTGTGGGCCACCACAAAAACTTGTCACGACCCGCACCCTTATGAGGGGTACGAGCACGTGGGTACGTCCAGCCTACGTCGCAGAATCGGCGGTAGAACGCTGTATATAACGTCTGTAAATGCCTACGACTAACAGTTAAAATGTACATGTACAGTATATACTCTCCGAATGGAGGTGACATAACAATACAGTCTCAATCACAGAATAAAACTAGGGTAGATAGCTCAGAGGAAAGACATATGATAGATGAAAGAGTAAATAAGTGCATAGTCCAATACAAGCCCAGATATATACATCACAGGGTATCAAAATATAATATAGAACTATAGTCTGATAAGCTAGCTGGATCGCAGTCCAGTCAAACCTAGCTAACCTACACTACTCTGGAAGTACAAAATCTAGTGGCTCTACTATAAGGCCACGGTCCAAAGCTACTCCATCTAACTCGATCCTATAATAGGTCGAGCAGTTCATATCAGAATCATCTGTAATATATCATAACGGTATCCTGTCAGGAAAATGAGCAAGTCAAACACTAACAGCAGTTCCATGTGAATTGACAAGTTCTATAAGAGACAGTATAATGAACTACGAGACAAAGATATATGAAGACTTGGGAACCATTCGGAAGCCGAGTTACAACCCTTAAACCAAACAAGGACCGGGGTTGTAACTCTTCTCCCGAGCAGAACTTAGTCTCCAATCAAGGTACAATGTAAAGGCATGTAGAGCATGTGAGTAACTGTA
>JANAVB010018993.1:32015416-32017916 GCA_029216955.1 Iris pallida | reverse complement strand
CAGAGTCTCTAACACAACTCTCAAGTGCTCCTCATGCTCCTCCTGCGTCTTCGAATAGATCAAGATATCGTCTATGAAGACCACCACGAACTTGTCAAGGTACTGATGGAATACCTTGTTCATCAAGTTCATGAACACCGCGGGAGCATTAGTCAACCCAAATGGCATCACTGTAAACTCGTACTGGCCGTACCGAGTCCGAAATGCCGTCTTGGGAATGTCATCCTGCCTCACCTTCAGCTGGTGATACCCGGACCTCAAATCTATCTTCGAAAAGACCTTTGCCCCACTCAGCTGATCGAACAAGTCGTCGATCCTCGGCAAAAGGTACCTATTCTTGATAGTGAGGTTGTTGAGCGCCCGTTAATCAATGCACATGCAGGACATACCGTCCTTCTTCGACACGAACAGGACTGGCGCTCCCCAGGACGAAGAACCGGATCTGATGAACCCCTTGTCCTGCAGCTCGTCGACTTGCTTCTTCAGCTCTATCAACTCGCTGTTGTTCACCCTATAGACATGCTGCGAGATGGGCTCGGCGCCCGGGTACCAAGTCTATGGAGAACTCAATGTCCCTGTCTGGCGGCATCCCCGGCAACTCCTCGGGAAAGACATTCGAGAACTCAGCAATCAACGGATGTGGCAAATCCTGTCCCGCCAACAAAGCTCCACAGAATCCAGCCTTCGGCTCCGCTGCTCCTCGAGCAAACTCGATCTCTGGCTCACCTGGCATCCTAAAAAGAACTCTGCCTCTTCTACAATCAATGCTAGCATGGTGCATGCTCAACTAATCCATACCGAGTACCATATCGTACCTCGATAGGGGCATTACGAGCAGACACGCACTCAAGTCCCGGCCTCTCAGAGTGACTCTCTGCCCCTTGTAAATATTATTAACCAGGATAATACCTCCCCCGGTCATAATCTTACAAGTCCTATCCATATATTCAGCAATGATATTGTGTCTCAGAGCAAAAGAAATAGACACAAAACTATGGGTCGTCCCAGAATCAAATAAGACAAAAGCAGGAAAAGAATCTAGGAGAACATGACCTGCAACAACATCTCCCACGGGCTCTGCATCCTCCTCTGCTGCCAAAGCGAACACCCTGCCCGTGGGTGCTCCCCTCTGGTGCTGGACAAAATGCTGCTGCTGGGTCTGGAGTGGAGGACCCCTCTGCTGAACCGCTGGTCCTCTAGCCGGCTGTACCCTGTCTTGGCCTCCCTTGGCTGCCCGAACAGGGCAGCCCTTCAGCTGGTGGTTGGTCCCTCCGCAAAATAGGCAAGCGCCTAACCTCCTCTGGCATACGTCTCTGTTGTGTCCCATCTTCCCGCAGAAGGCACACTGCTGGGTCTGTCTCTGGCCCTGACCCTGATGCTGCTGGGCACGCGCCGGTGCTTGCTGAATCTACAACAGAGGCTGCTGCTGAAACGGTCTCTGCTGTTGCTGATGCTGAATGTGGGGGCGCTTGGCCGGTCCCGTACTGGAACTCGCCCCTATAGTATCTCCGCTCCTCTTCGGCTTGAGGCCGAAGTCCTCCTCTGCGATCTGCACGTCCATCAGTATCAGATCGAACGTCGCGTCACGACGACCCGAGGTACGGGTGTACACTGCATGAATAAGTCCCCTACGGAACTTACGAGCCTTCTGTCCCTCATCCTGGATCATACCGGGAGCGAACCTGCTAAGGCGAAAGAACTCAGCTGCATACTCGTCCACCGACGAGTTCCCCTGAACTAGACCCACGAACTGGCCCTCCAATGCTGTAAGAGCCACGTCCGGGAAGAACTTCTCCTTGAAGAGCCTTCGGAAGTTCTTCCAAGTCAGCCCTCTCACCGACGCACGAGGATCCGTGTGGTACCATGTCAGCACAATGTCGAAGAATCGGCTGGCTGCGGTCGAAACCCAAAGTGCTCTAGGAAGCTCTGCCAGCTCCATGCTTCGCTCTACATCCTCTAGCCAGTCATCTGCGTAAAGGATGCCCTCCGTGCCTGTAAAGTCCCTGGAGCTCATCTTCCTAAAGTCTAACACTGACCCCGGTCTGGACTGCTGCTGGCACGGCTGCTGGTCAGTAGGGCCCTGTACCGTACCCGGTGCCACTCTCTCTACTGCTGCCAGGGCAAATTGATGCGAGTTCTCCATACTCTGCCTCAACATCTCGATCTGTCGGTGTGACGCCTCCGACTGGCGCTGCGACGCCTCTGCCTGGGCCCGCTGTGTCTCCATCATCAGCTGAAGGAGAAGGAACATGTGATGTGTATCCGTCGGTATCGGTGGTGGTGGCGGCAGTATCTCTGGAAGAACGGCCGTAACCCTCTGGGGTGGAGGTGGTAGACCTCTCTGTGCAACTGTCTAGGTCTCCGGAATAGTAGAATCACTGGGGGCAGTCTCATGAACCTCCTCCTCGGCCTGATCAGATCTCTCAGGTAAGCTACTCGATCCAGAGGCCTGCGGATGTGTCTTCGTCATCCTGGAGACGAATTGAAACAAAGAGATCAA
>JANAVB010018993.1:31887916-32010416 GCA_029216955.1 Iris pallida | reverse complement strand
GGGTTATTCGCCTTGTAATCTCATATTCATTATCAATAAAAGTACTAATTTTATTCGTATACTCGTGTTGTCTTCATTATTTAACTTTTCTTCTTGGGACTTCTATGCGACGACCCCGTCTCTTAGCCTGTAATTGGCCGTTATGGAATCCGTCTTGCACGAGCGCAACCTAGGCTCGTGTGCCATCACACCTTAGCGAGGACGATCGGTCCTACGGGATCGGGGCATGACATAATGGTATCAGGGCACAGCTTTACATCATTGAACTTTCAATTGAATTATTTAACTCTGATGTGTTGCTTCCACAAATCGATATCGTTGGTACGCTCTCTCTCTCTCTCTCTCTCTCTCTCTCAACGTTCTACGGGATGTCCATACAATAAGTCTATGTAATTTGCTAATCATATGAGAGTAGTTTTTTGACAAAAACAAAAGATGGTTCACGTAAAGCACGGTTGGCTAAGTCGGGCTGGACATATACACCAAGAATTGCGTCAACCTTAGAAAAGTCATGTACATAATTCAAATCGTATCGAAATGTGAATGATTTTGACTTGATTCATAGAATATATGATGGCTATCGATAGGGATGCCATCGAACAATATTATTTTCAATACGATATAGTGATGAACATGCTTAAAATTGAAGAATGGTTTGAAAGAATATTCGAAGTAATCGATAGTGATTTGAAAGTTGTTTTAAGGAATTATCAAATGACTTCATCCCTAAGTGATGTATGGGATAACCTCGGGAATGTCGACCGATTGAGAATGCGGGGTGCCAATGAGTCGATTAGCAAGTGACGAGTATGCTAAGCCTCAGAAGGAGTGTTTTAAAGTAATTGTGATTTTAGATTGCTAGTACGAGATAATTCGAACAAACAAAAAGACGATACACATCGACAGGATTGCGCCGAGTATGAAATACAAAATGATCGAGTAGGTAGATCGAATCAAAAAAAGTTAAGGTGTAACGAAGGATGACTCGATCGAGGAAATCGGTATAAATTGTATACAAAAAGTTGGCACGATGGGAAGATAGCGTGCATGAAAAAGTCTGAATTTGATGTTACAAAAACGACTCTAAGAACTTGGAAAAAATCGCTCGATGACTTGTGTTAGAATAAAATAATGCGACTTGAGGAAATATGTTGCTCGATGACTTAAGATAGATGATGAATATACCTGATTTTGAGTTTCAACGAATTGATCATGTAACTAGTTCGAGGGATAATGATCGAATTTGATCTTGAATATCGAGGAGATTATGGTATATCCAATTCGGATGATAGTATCAGTTGCATGACTCAAAATTCATTGCAAATAAAGATTGTCAAGTTATGTTCATCATCGATGGTATTGAGGCGTATCAAAGATCGATGTACGATAACTCGAGGGTACTCTAATTCGAAGAATAAAGATCGTGTAAAATGTTATTGTTTCGATGGATGTTATGCTTAGAATTTTGATAGAAATGAATGTTCACTACTAAAATACAGTAAATTGGCGACGGAGGATTAGCGAAGGATCGTATCCGTCGGCCATAGCGACTACCTTGTGACTGGCTACCGTCAGAAAGCAATGGAAATTTTTTTAGTTTTTTTGCGTCAAAATCAGTCGCACAGCCGTCGCTAATTTGACGAAACTTTAGCGACGGATTCGTGTCCGTCGCTAATATGTCGTACATTGTGGCAGCAAAATTTGAAATAAATGGCACGCTAAATTAGCGTCTATGTGGCGACGGACGTTCCATCGGTAATCTAGTTGGTATTTAGCGGCTACCTACCGACGGTCATATCCGTCGGTAATCCGTCGATAAATACTGTAACCTAACTTAAATTGAGCCAACAGGGGGGGAGATTTTTCATCCCCCCTAAAAAACTCTCTCTCCTCTCTCTCCCTCTCTCTCTCTCTCTCTCTCTCACTCCAGCGAGCTAGCGGGTATCCATTTCCGACGAAGCTCTCTCCGACGGGATATCGCTCTCTCTCTCCCTCTCTCTCTCTCTGTTTAGGGTTTCGGGTTGGTGGGGGGTGGGTCGGTTGTCGTTCGAGCCGGCGGGGTGGGGGGGGGGGAGGGAGTGGGGACGGGAGGGAGGTTGTTGAGGGCGGGGGGCAGGGTAGGGTTTAGGGTTTCGGGACAGGGGTAGGGTTTCGGGTGGGGGGGGAGGGGTGGGCCGGCTATCGCGGGGGCCGGCGGTGATGGAGGAGTATATATATATATATATATATATATATATATATATATATATATATATATATATATATATATATATATATAGTCCTCTCTAACTGTAGGTATGTCTCATTACCTAATTAGCTCCCAACCTCACACACACACACACCATGATATGAACAACGGCCAATTGGCTACTGCTCTGCTACAGGCGAAATTAGCCAAACCCAAAAGCTCTCAAGAGCACTCATACAAATATAAACCCAGTGGCCAACACATTCTAGGCAAACCCAAGCCATGGCCAAGTACAGCTAAGGCAACTTCTGTTGCTACTATTAAGCAACCTATGCTGCAATACAAATGCAGCCTGCCACTAGAGGGCCAAACCTCCCTCGCTGCAGTACAGTGCTTGTACTGCCTACAACACCCTTTCTGATCCTAATAGGAACTGACCAAGAGGCCCTGCCACGAGGTTAGGCAAGGTGCTGCCTGCCTACTGTAGGTCAACCACACTTACTTGCCACTGGGTGGCTCAACAGGGTGAATCCTCTGTCCCCAATTCCTGTAGTGGTGGCCAAGCCACCTGCAGTACACCCAAGACTCAAGGACCATGCCCTCTCACTCGAACACAGGCCATTGGCCAAGTCCTAGTTACCCTTGCATAAATGCAATAGCCTAAAGGCCCTTACCTAAACCTTATCTGCAGTAGGGAGTACCTCCTTTCAACTGAACACTGGGTTCCCTCTAAACACACTAAGACACTCCTCTAACCTACTGATACAGGGACACTTACTGACACTTTACAGTAAGCCCACTTTCCCCAATACTAACTCAGAACAGTTAACTCACCTAAACACTGATACATTTACTATGGTTCACACGTTTTTTACTCTCACTGATCAGTCACAGGAAACGAAGTTTCCTGAACACTCTAAGATACTAACTGACACTCTAACACAACTCTCATATAACTGATCACTAACTCTGATACTTGGATTACTGACCTCTCTAACTCATGTATCCTAATTGCTAATAAAATACTAACTCATAATACACCCTCATTTTGCTGATCCAAAGACACCAACACAAGACACTCATACAACTGAACACTCAAAACAGTACCCATGTCCTCACTGATTGTAGGACCGACACCAACTAATATCCCTTCTCTTTATGACAGTAGCCCCATTCTCTCTTTATTTCTCTATTTTCGAATAGCTCACCCAAATACAAAGGGACTCACTCATAAAATGATCACACTTTTAACACACACACACACACACACACACACACACACACACACATAAACACACACATACACACTTCTTAACTGATACTTGGGATACTAGGACTGATATCCACTATCACTTGACAATTATATCACTTACTGACTGAAATCTGCCTATGCCATTTGCCCAAGCTGGCCTACTCCTAATAGGCAAATTGCCTCACCCTAACCACTCTAAACTCTCATCCTCTGAACACTCACCTTACTAATTGATACCTTATACTTAGACACACACAAATCCAATTCATTGATACATACTCATGTATTCTAATTGATTTTACTGATATAGTGACTTACCTGACTGATAGAGTCCTATAGAAAATGTACTCAAACGACATGATGGTTCCTTTAGTTAGCTTGCTTATGTTACAATTATATTATTTATGAATATCGATCTTACCAGATGGCACCCATGACCCGAGGAGCAGCACGTCGTTTGAGGGAAATACTGAATGCTGAGGTGGCTCCTCCTACTGTTAAGGAGGAAGTGGCACCGGTAGCTAGTGAGAACGGGAGTTCTATTCATCCAGCACCGGTAGCTAGTGAGACTGGGAGTTCTATTCATGCAGCACTTACAAGGGACAATATCTCTCCTAATGCCGTCGATCCCACTTATTCGAAGTGGTTGCATGATCGTATCATTGAGCGTTTGCGTGAGCTGCGTGGTTCTCATTAGCTATTACTAAACTTATTTGTATTAGACTATTTGTATTGGGTTGTTTTTGTATTAGACTATTTGTATTGGACTACATATATGAATTAGTACTGTGTCAATCTCTGGATTGTATTAGATTACGACATGGTGATCAGTACATAGTCCCTGCAGCCATTCGACTGGCGAGGCAGAAACTATGTAGCCGTAGATAAAGTTGACTGTCCTCCGACCCTCATCCCTCGGAAATGATGATACGACAACCAACCGGAGAGGATACTCTGAGAGATCCATCTGAGTAGGACGTATACTCTGAGAGATCACCTTTACAAGAATGATATCAGTAGTGAGATTGAGTGTTGGAGGAGATACTATTAGAGTATACGTCCTACTCAGATGGGTCTCTCACCATTACTATTTTTTTCTGACAGCATGGTGGATGTGCTCCGTCAACAGATTCTTGCTTCGAGCTAAAACTTTGCCCCGGAGCTCAAGTGGACATCCTTCATGTAAAGCTCGAGTGAGAGATTCCTGACAGCATTTTAGTCTCCTTTATCAAAGGATTCTTGCTCGTCCCACAATTGATGGGAATTACCGACAAATTTTTGACGGATAGGGCCGTCGCAAAAACCTTTGTTACGACCCGCACCCTAGAGTAAGGGCACGAGACGTGGGTACGTCCAGCCTACGCCGCAGTGTCGACGGTAGAACGCTGTCCTAGGTCACAACTGTCACGCCCCGCTCCCGTAGAAGCGATCGTCCTCGCTAAGGCGTGATGCCGCACGAGCCTAGATTGCGCTCGTGCAAGGCGGGTTCCATAACGGCCGATTTCAGCGGCTGCGACGGGATCGTCGCACAGAAGTCTCATGCAGAGACATAGAATAATAGCAGCGGAAATTAGAACAAAACATAAATTATACAGAGAAGCTCTTTATTGATATTGAAACAACGGTTACATTGGGGGCACAAGGCCAAGATTACAAGTCTCTCAAGCTCACTCAATCTCATATTACAAGTCACTCAGCTCTCTCTCATCTCTCAAATACAAGTCTTGATCCAACGGAAGCTTCGGAAGGCGACGTCCATACATTATGTCCCGTATAAGTCTTTTCTCCATGCGGCTGCACGCTTCGAATAGCCAAGGAACTCCGTGCCCCGAAGCATCCAAGCGAGCTCCGCGCCATGAGCTTCTACCTGTGCCTGCACATAAAAACTATGTGGGTGTTAGTACTCAACTGTACTGGTGGAATGAGCTCCTCGCCTACCCATACAAACCCAACACGTTTGATTTACTTTGTGCAACATAGTCACTTCTTATCAATTGTCTTTCCAGTCTTGCCTTAGGATCAATTTTATGATCGACGTCTTGCCTATTCAGTGTCTTTAGACCATCTCGTGCTTGCAACGACAATGTTAACTCATACCTTGCCTCAAGACCCTTATCGTGCCAACAACGTTAACCTATCGAGTCGTGTTTGCCTTACGGCTTAAAATCAGAGACGCAACTACGCGATGAAGCTCCATTTTCTGTGTGACCGTGCTACAAACCCTTGCTGAGGTCGTGCCTCACAATTCAGTGAGACTTAACTTGCCGCCTAGCGGCCCTTGCCGCCTAGCGGCCCTTGCTACTTTGACCACCAACTGACCAAATCGAGACTTGTGAACTTAGGGTCACTTGACCGACTTGCCTTGCGACGTTTCCTGACTTAAACTTAAAATAACTCAAACCCAACTTTTGTAACTCATATGCCACACATGAGACTCGATGCCACATCTCGTGCAGAAGCACGACGCCTATGTTGAAACCCAATCTTAGGCCCAAACTTTGTGTTCTAACTGTTCACACCTTCAACTCAACTAAATCCAAAGGCATACACGCGGTTAGCCGCTATTTGTCGACATCTATATGAACTTGGTCACTAGCATCACAAGCTATACCTTGACGTATAGTTTTGTTAATCGGAATCCTTTCGACGCAAGTAGCTAGCCCCGTCGCAAGTCCGCGCTTAACCTGTGCCAAAACCTTACGCACGACTATACCCTGTTCCCTCCTAGGCCGAGTCGGCCCCTTGGCCAAGGGTTACCGCTCGAGGGTTCATCGCCCTTGTCGACAAGTTGTCAAATGACCATGCAAGACTCGACACAAACTGACGTCTCACACAGTCATTCCTCTACCAAAACTAAGACTTCTATCCTTGAGACCCCTCGACGACCCACGGTCGCGAGTATTTTCTTCCTGTTTACTCTATCATTTGGTTCAACTCATAAATGCCTATTTTGATAGTCCTTTCTCAAAACTCACTTTAAATCCATTGTGATCCTTGCCTTAAACACTAGGCCCGTGCATCGTGTCTTAAGTCAATCGTGCTCTGCGTGACACTCCTGCCCAAGTCGACGGGCCTTGAGATCGTGGGACTACTTAACTTGACAAGCCGTGAAGGTACGGGACAGTGCTTGTAATATCTTAGGTCGACCGACATAACTTTGCCTAACTTAACTTTGCAACAACTTAACAAGCAAAGGCTGCATCAAGCTTTGCCTTAACGGGTCGTGTCGTGCACGCATCTAACTTGAACGACCAAGTCACTCGGGTGCCTAGACTTAGTTCACAAGCCGCTCAACGCAACTTAACTCATGGGCAAGCCAAGGCTATGCCAAGCCTTGGACGACGAGATCGTGCATGCTTTATGAAGCATTCATGCGGGCGACGCCTATAACTTAGGCTACGTTCATAATTCGCCTACTCAACCAACTTTCCTTCTTCCAAGCCATGGCACGAAGGATCGAGTGTCATTTTCAAAGCACGCCGTGCACCAACTCTAAGCCGACCGTTGGACCTTTCCATATTCTAACTCAATTTGATCCGTCAGGATTATTTCCATTAGCTATGTGGATTCATCTCTTTTATTATTAAGCCTACTTGTCCAAGTTAAAAACATGTGATTTATTATATGAAGGCTAAGATGAGGCAAGTTCACCGAAACTACCCCACCTGAGCGAGCGGTCGCCTCGACCGAGCGATATCTTCCAGCAGCCGTTGCAAGGCTAAGGCCGAACGCCGTCGGCGTTTCGATTCCTCCGATTGACTGAACGGGACGGGACACTACATCATATACCACTCAGAAAAAGTTTTGTCCTCGAAACTAACTGAGTACACTTATCGACTTATCACTTTACTCAACATTCAAGAACTCTCGCACACAATTCTCCTATGCCTTACTCAAATTCGAGCCACGCTCGTGCTACCCTCAATCCTTTCTTCAAAACTTACGATATCAAAATCCTCGATACTTTTCCGTTCCTCAAATCTTACTTGAATTCAACGTATCACTTAGTATGGATCGTGCACATATCTTAGGCGTCCCCAAAATACATGTATTTCAACCAAGTCTCGTGATAGCGAATTCCGCCATCACTACTCGAGTCGGATCATGCATGCATTCAAGCGTCCTTGATATACATGCATATCAACCGATACTCGCGAGTGGTGTCTCCACAAATCCTACCACTTCGCACTCGGACGTCTGCCTAACTACTAGGCTATGTCTTTCCGTCAGTATTGGAATCATAGTTCCCAAACAACGATGTCAACACTGACCCCATCCTAAGGTCAAACCAAGTTGATAGTACGGGATTTTCTACCCAAGCTCGCATCACTCCGATTTCTAAACTTCGAGCATAGATTGCCTACACACATCCCAACATTTGTCGTACGGGGTCCGAGTCGTTCAGCAAATCCATTCAACGATAATTCACGTTCAACCAATTCTACGACATATCAATATCCCCCGTTCAACAAACCATCTTCGCATAGTCTATCTCTTCGAACACGTTCGACATAGATCGCCTATCAATCTTTCTCAATTCAAGTATGCAACGATACAATTCATCGCTAATCCATAATTCACATTCCACATTTCCTAAGTCATCTATTCCAATTCACGTATTTGATCATGAGGTAGTCTATCTTAACAATATGTTGCACCCCAATCTCACGCGAGTCAGATTATCCACGGTGGGCATGAATCACCATACACGCTCCGGCGGGATAATTATCCTCATCGGGACGTAACTCTTATTTTGCGTCTAGACTAATTCATTCTCGAAGCGCGGATTGGACCTACTCAATTCTCAAGTTTCTTGCATTCATCAGTCGTAAGTCCAAATATCCTAAAATTTTTCTTCGTATCAAACCGACAAGTCGAGACAATCAAAGTTGTCGTATCCTGATTTTCCGAGTTCGATCATTCCTGCGACATGAATCACCATGTCAGTGCTCACGCGGAACGATCGCCCCAAATTCCGATGCAACGCATGTGCGAGGCTAGAGTTGCACTCACGCAAGACAAGATCGTCGACGTTGTGGCTATCAACGTAACCATCAAGACACAATCATTTTCATCCAACATTCATCTCAATCAAAAATTCTAAGTATAAAATCCAACCGAACAATAACACTTGCACGACCATCTTTCGCCGAATCAGAGTACACTCGAGTTATCGCATATCGATCTTTGATATGCCTCAATACCGTCGATGACATGCGTAACCTGACGATCTTCCTTTGCAACAAGTTCCGAGTCGTACGAATGATGCTATCATCCGACTGGATAATCTCCTCGACATTCAAATTCAAGTTCGATCATTATCCCTCGAACCATTCACGACATCAATTTTCTCGAACCAATTTTTATGTATTGTTCATTCGTCTATCTTAAGTCATCGGCCAATGCATTTCCTCAATCGCATCGTCCCTTTGTTAACTCAATCATCGTCCAACATTCAATCCAATCCTTAAGTCATTTTCAAATATTCGAATCAAACTTTTCATGCACGCTATCTTCTCGTCGTGCTAACTTTTCGTATACGATCCATTTCGATTTCCTCGATTAAGTCATCCATTTGTATACCCTAAATTTTTCTCAATTCGATTTCACCTACTCAATCATTCTTGCTTTTCATACTTCGCATAATCCTTAATCCCGTGCACGTTTCGTGCGCGTCAATTGCTAAGTTGTTCTAATCCACTTATCAAACTTCCAGACAACGACTCATTCAATTGCACCCGATCTAAGGCTTTGCATATGTGCGACGCTTGCTGATAGACTCACCGACACCCCGAATCCTCAATTGATCGATCAACATTCCTGAGCCTATCGCATACACCACTCAGGAATGAAATTATTCAACAAATCCACAAAACTATCATTCGATTCACAATCTACTTCCTCGAATTTCTGTCCGAACGATTCCTTAAATTTTAAGCACGCTCACCTTATATCGCACCGATGATAACATCGTCGTTCGATAGCACCCCAATCGATAGTCATCTCATTTATGCAATCAAGTTCCACTCATTCTAGCTCGAAACATTACGAATCCTGCACTCGACTTTGCTAAGGTCGACGCAATCCTTGGTGTATATGCCCAGCCCGACTTAGCCAACCGTGCTTACGCAACCATCTTTTTTGTTTTTTCAAAAACTGTTCTCCTACGTTTTGCAAAATAGATAGACTTATTGTATGGACATCCCGTGGGACAATTGAGAGAGAGCGCACCAACGATATCAATATGCGGAAGCAACAGAGTTTGCGAAAACGAGTTAAAGAATTCAATCGATAGTCCAATGACGTAAAGCCGTACTCTGATACCATTATGTCACGCCCCGCTCCCGTAGGAGCGATCGTCCTCGCTAAGGCGTGATGCCGCACGAGCCTAGATTGCGCTCGTGCAAGACGGGTTCCATAACGGCTGATTTCAGCGGCTGCGACGGGGTCGTCGCACAGAAGTTCCATGCAGAGACATAGAATAATAGCAGCAGAAATTAGAACAAAACACAAGTTATACAAAGAAGCTCTTTATTGATATTGAAACAACGGTTACATTGGAGGCACAAGGCCAAGATTACAAGTCTCTCAAGCTCACTCAATCTCACATTACAAGTCACTCAGCTCTTTCTCATCTCTCAAATACAAGTCTTGATCCAGCGGAAGCTTCGGAAGGCGACGTTCATATATTATGTCCCGTATAAGTCTTTTCTCCATGCGGCTGCATGTTTCGAATCGCCAAGGAACTCCGTGCCTCGACGCATCCAAGCGAGCTCCGTGCCACGAGCTTCTACCTGTGGCTGCACATAAAAACTATGTGGGTGTCAGTACTCAACTGTACTGGTGGAATGAGCTCCTCGCCCACCCATACAAACCCAACACGTTTGATTTACTTTGTGCAACATAGTCACTTCTTATCAATTGTCTTTCTAGTCATGCCTTAGGATCAGTTTTATGATCGATGTCTTGCCTTAGGATCAGTTTTATGACCGATGCCTTGCCTATTCAGTGTCTTTAGACCATCTCGTGCTTGCAACGACAATGTTAACTCATACCTTGCCTTAAGACCCTTCTCGTGCCGACAACGTTAACCTATCGAGTCGTGTTTGCCTTACGACTTAAAATCAGAGACGCAACTACGCGATGAAGCTCTATTTTTCGTGTGACCATGCTACAAACCCTTGTTGAGGCCGTGCCTCGCAATTCAGTGAGACTTAACCATATCGCCGCCTCGCAGCCCTTGCCGCCTAGCGGCCCTTGCTACTTTGACCACCAACTGACCAAATCCAGACTTGTGAACTTAGGGTCACTTGACCGACTTGCCTTGCGGCGTTTCCTGACTTAAACTTGAAATAATTCAAACCCAACTTTTGTAACTCATATGCCACACATGAGACTCGATGCCACATCTCGTGCTGAAGCACGACGCCTATGTTGAAACCCAATCTTAGGCCTAAACTTTGTGTTCTAACTGTACACACCTTCAACTCAACTAAATCCAAAGGCATACACGCGGTTAGCCGCTATTTGCCGACATCTATATGAACTTGGTCACTAGCATCATAAGCTATACCTTGACGTATAGTTTTGTTAATCGGGATCCTTTCGACGCAAGTAGTTAGCCCCGTCGCAAGTCCCCGCTTAACCTGTGCCAAAACCTTACGCACGACTATACCCTGTTCCCTCCTACGCTGATTCCGCCCCTTGGCCAAGGGTTACCGCTCGAGGGTTCATCGCCCTTGTCGACAAGTTGTTAAATAACCATGTAATGTCTTAGGTCGACCGGCATAACTTTGCCTAACTTAACTTCGCAACAACTTAACGAGCAGAGGCTGCATCAAGCGTTGTCTTAACAGATTGTGCCGTGCACGCATCTAACTTGAACGACCAAGTCACTCGGGTGCCTAGACTTAGGTCACAAGTCGCTCAACGCAACTTAACTCATGGACAAGCCAAGGCTATGCCAAGCCTTGGACGACGGGACCGCGCATGCTTTATGAAGCATTCATGCGGGCGACGCCTATGACTTAGGCTACGTTCATACTTCGCCTACTCAACCAACTTTCCTTCTCCCAAGCCACGACACGAAGGATCGAGTGTCATTTTCAAAGCACGTCGTGCACCAACTCTAAGCCGACCGTTGGACCTTTCCATATTCTAACTCAATTCGACCCGTCGGAATTATTCCCTTTAGCTATGTGGATTCATCTCTTTTATTATTAAGCCTACTTGTGCAAGTTGAAAACATGCGATTTATTATGTGAAGGCTAAGATGAGGCAAGTTTACCGAAACTACCCCACCTGAGCGAGCGGTCGCCTCGACCGAGTGATGTCTTCCAGCAACCGTTGCAAGGCTAAGGCCAAACGTCATCGGCATTTTGATTCCTCCGATTGACTGAGCGGGACGGGGCACTACAACAACATCTAACAATATAATTCTAAGCAGTTTATACTCCCCGAATGGGGGTGACATAGTAGAATGTAAACTCAATCACAACTAAGGAAGAAGAAGTACGATATGATATAGAACTCAAAGAAATACAGATGATCAGAAGAGTCTAAGATAACATCTCAACAAACATCCAGAAATACAAGGTCTCAACTATAGAGTATGAAAAAATATATACAATCCAGATCTCAATGACAGAAATAAAGCCTAACTAAGCTAGTCTCAAGACAACATAAGTAAGATAAAGCCTAACTAAGCTAGTCTAGGCAGTAGGGGTAAAGTCATCAGCTAGAGATGGGTCCTCCTGAGAGTCCAGCTCACAAGTGTCGTCTAGGGCTTCCCCGTAGAAGGTATCCACATAGGCCTCCTCCTCCGTCCTCTGTAATATTTTCAACAGGTCCAGTCAGGACAGGAGCGAGCACAATACATCTCAACAGATCATAGCAGGTTAGAAAATATAAACATACAGTAGAGTAAGATACATAAAACTGAAAGGAAGTACATGATGTAAAAGAAAAGAACTGTATGTAAATAGCTACTGTATATAGAGAACTAATAGTGGCTAGTGATGTAGAGTACATGATAGCACATGTGAACATGACAGATTAGTACATGATCTACACTAAAGAGTTTCACATGATCTAATCTACTATAGAATTTGTTCACATGACTATTAGCACTCCCCCGTTCCCCAATCAATACACAAGGATCTAAGCAGGTTATGTTATTATACATGATATCATATGAAGGCCCATGAAAGGGTGCACATGATAGTATACATGAGGGCTCCGTGAACATGAGAGTACATAATTCACAAGAGTGTACATGTATGGTGAAAGCACAAGAGTACATGATGAAAGTAAAATGCACATGACACAATGTACCCGATGCTCCCGAGGGGGATAACATCGCATGAAGAGATCCATATAGTAGTAATCCGTGATAATGTCGTGACAGCATCAAGTAAAGTAATCTAAAGCAGGAATATAGTTCTAACAAGTTATGAAATGATTAGAGAATGTACTCGCCTGCTATCTGAATGTCCGGATGAAATGTATTGTCCGAGGAGAGGTGTCCGGCTCCTAATCAGAACAGTACAAGTCACAACAAGCCTAAAATAATAACAAGATGCAATTCAATGCATTCTAAATGAATCTAGGTCAATCTAGGCCAAAGTCAACTCTTGGTCAACTCTGGTCCACCCTAGAAGTCAAACTAGGTCAAATATGGTCAAACTAGGTCTAACAAGTCTAAATTAGGTCAAACAAGTCATTCTAGGTCGAAACAAGCCTACACTAGTTAACTTACACCATTACAAGGCTATCCAAGCCTAAATCAAGCCAACACACATATTCATTATAATGTCAACAAGTCATCTAATCTTACCATGAATACTTACTCAACTTGGCATTGTATTCACTAATATGCATATAAGAAATCCTATTCATCAACAAGCATGTGCATATGTATGCATTATACATACGTATGGCTTAAATACATATATACATTATGCATTATATATATATATATATATATATATATATATATATATATATATATATATATATATATATATATATAAAATATATATATATATATATATATATATATATATATATATATATATATATATATATAATGCATTACATATATGTTAGAGTACATATACTTCTAGGAAATCATCACATATATATATATATATATATATATATATATATATATATATATATATATATATATATAGGCTACCAACATTATATATATTAACTATATATATACACATTACATATATAGTGAGATAGAAGGATAGAGAGGTAGAGGGACTATCAAGTGTGTGTGCAAACATGTGTAAAGAGGGTGTTCTCAGATTTTTACATGTGTGTGGGGGTGTTTAAGGAATGTATGACAGGAAAGTGAATCATGGCATAGTGTATAGAGTGTCAATGTTATGTCATAGTGTTAAAGTGTGTAAAAGCATGGCAAGGGTGTGTATGTAGGTGTCAGTTGTGTGTGACTGTGGGTGTTAGGGAATGTGTGACAGTGTACTCAGATTTTAGGTAGGGGAATGTGTGTGTGAGCAGTGAGTAGAAAGCCCCAAACCAAGTTCAGATTAATACCAAAAACCAAATACAACTTTCCCAGATTTTCTCATTACATTCAGTTCAGTTTTAGTTCAAAACTTCAAAACTAGATTTCGAATCAATACACAACCAATTCGACCCAAAATCGACCCATAGTTAGATAACAAGTAGGTACATCATATTAGAGTCTTAAACAAGTAATTAAAATCAATTAAACAGGTTAAATTAACTGCCAAAGTTCAATTCCCAAAACTAGAAAATATAGGAAATATACATGTATCAGAAGTTTAGGGTAAATGGAAAGATGTAAATCGAAAACAAACTAAAATACAAAATTAAAGGTTGGTAACCCTAATATAGGGTGTGCATGTGTCCCAGGAAATGTCTCGTGTCCACCACAATGTGACACGACGTGTCTAAACTACAGGAAACAAAAACAAGCAAACTGACACTGCACAGCAGTGCAGCCTCGTGCGTGTGTGCACGCATGTCGTGCACCCAACACAGGCCAAACCAGGACACGAGCTCACAACCCTAGGTTCACCACACATAGGGCTACCTACGTGTCACCCTGCACCGCCGTGTCGAGTCACATAGACGTGTCCAAACACGCGTATCAGAACGCGATTTATCGACTGATCAGTCAGTGCAAACCCAGTACGGGCTGGAAAATGTGTCCGACATGACACGAGAGCATCTCCAACATGGAGGACCTCGTGTCAATCATTGCCCCTTGGCCCACGCCAAGTGGCATGACCTGAGTCGCCGTGTCCAATGAGTACGACTCTTCGAATAGCAGGACAGTGCGTACGGTTGGAACGCACATGTTCGTGTCCAGATTTTGATACGACACGACACAAATTCAAACTCAAACCACTGGAAAACATCAACCCACACCTAGATCTAAATTCCTATTCAAACACTTTTCAAAAATCAAATCGAAATGCCCTTTGGGGCATTTCATCAAACACCTTGCCTATGGGACTGATACGTGTCCATTTAGGACACGAAATGGACACAAAACCTAGGTTTAGCTATACCTACAGTTAGGGTAGACCTAGGGCTTTTCGAATATGCAAAGAAACTGGAATTTTAATGGTGTTTAGATAGTTTTACCTAATGGTGTCCAAATGCAAGAAAGGCTTCAATAGGAGGGTTCTCCTTGCTAGCAAATAGCTCCTAATTGTCCCAAAGCTGAGATTTTCCTCCATAAACAGCAAGTATACCTAAATTAGAACCTATTACAATTTGTTTGAAAGAAAAAAGGAATTAAAATAGAATTTCTATGAATTAATGAAGTTGGAAAAATACCTCTTCCTTAAACTTGTGTTCTTTCCTAAAAGAGGCTAGCCCTAAATGGAGGAGACTACTTATAGGGGGGAATACCAATGCTTGGCCAGCCGACTAAGTTAGGGTTAGGGTTTGGCAATAGCTAATGGGCTTAGTTAAAAATCAATGGTTCAAAACCATAAGTCATGACTTATGACTTATCTATTCTATGGTTAACTTGAGACTAATGACTAACCATGGGTTAAATCTAGTCTAACTAGGGTTACATGACCTAACCAAGTCCAAACACAACTAGGGTTAGCTTCTAGTTTAGTCTACCAAAGTCAATGCTAGTCAAAGTCAACCTAGTCAACCATCATTCAAATAATTCTAAAATAAATCCTCAAAATTCCCATAAATTCAAATAAATTATAATAAATTCAAATAACCTTAAAAATAACAAAAATACCCTCAAACTAAAAATGTGGTAGTGACAATCTTGTATTTTAGTAGTGGTTTGGATGAAAGAAAAGTGTCTTGATTATTCGGTGATAACCACAACATCGACGATCGTGTCTTATGCGAACACAACTCCAGCCTCATACATGCATCACATCGAATTTGGGGCGATCGTTCCGTGTGAACGCTGACATGGTGATTCATGTCCAACGAGAATGATTAAAATTGGGAAATCAGGGCTTGGCATTTGGATTGTGTCAACTTATAGTTTGTTGCGAAGGTGAATTCGAGGATTGGTCGGACTTGTGATTGACGATTAAGTAAATTTGAGGATTGAGTAGATCCAATCTGTATTTCGAGAATAAATTAGTTTAGATTCAAAGCAAGAGTTACGTCCCGATGAGGATAATTATTTCGCGGGAGCGTTAGTATGGTAATTTCATGTCCACCATGGATAATCAAACTTGCGTGAGATTGGGGCGTGACATATCTCTATGCTAGACGACCTCGTGATCGAATACGTAAATTATGGTAAACAACTTATGGGATATGGAATGAGAATTATGGTTTAGTGAATATTCGTCTCATGGTGTACTTAACTTGGATATGATGGATAGGTGAATTATATCAACCATGTTTGAAAAGATAGACTATGCGAATTGCTAGTTTGGACATGCGATAACGATATTTGGAAGATTTGGGTTGAGCGAACTTACGGTAGGATGGCTTTGCTAAATGATTCGGACGCCTGGATTGAAATCTGAGAATGCGAATAGGAGGATTCTATGCTGGAAGTTTAGAAATCGAAGTGATGTGAGCTTGGGTAAAAAATATCGTGCTATCAAGTTTGGTTTGACCTTAGGATTGGGATCATATTGATATTATTGTTTGGAAACAGTGATTCTAATACCGACGGATAACTTTAGCCTAGAAAGGTGGCCTAACAATTAGGCATGTCACCTCCAGTTTCCAGAAACAGGGGTATTTTTGTTATTTATTATTTTAGAATATTTTTGAAATTATTTATTTATTTATAATATTATTTTGGGGTTATTTGAGTTGGGTTCGAATTTCAGCTCAATCCGACTTGAAACGGGGACCGGGGGTAGTTTTGACTCTAGTGGGACCCACACACTAGTTAGGCATGGCCCACATAATATTAATTTTGGTCCACATGATATTAATTTTAGTTAGTAGTTGGACTAATTATTTATGGATATGTTTAGTTTAATTAGAGACTTAAAACTAGACTAATTTAACCTCAACCTTTAACCCATTCTTAATTTAAATCAAATAGGTCAAGTGGGGGCATTTTGGACTTTTCTAATGGGGACACCTCACCCTTTTTGGGCAGCCACCTATGGGGGGGATAAGGAGTGAGTCATCATCTCTTCCATTTCATTTTATCCATCCATTTTCTCTCTCATGTTCTTCCCCAAATTTCTAGAGAGCAACCCCATTGATTTTATCACCAAATCAACTCCTTCTTCCACCAAATCTTCTTTATTTCTCCTCTACTCCATGAAAGGAAGGAGCTAGCCAAGTTTGGGAGGATTCGGAGCTCGTTCGTATCCTTTTGGAATCTCTACGTGTCGGTGTCGTGTCGGAAGGCTTTTTCCTTTGAATCTCTCTCCCGGAAGGTATAATCTCTCCTCTAATCCATCCCAACATGCATATAGGATTATTTTGAACCCATAGGAATGACTCTCATGGTTGTATCTCCATTTGTGTCCATTTCGTGTCCATTTGGAGGTCATAGGAGTGTCCTTTGTGTTGTGGTTGTGTCCTAGTGAAAAAATTCCTATTTTGGACACTTGTATGCATAAATATAATGTAGTAATAATTAATTAGTATTTTAATCTCAGATTTATATATTTAGAGAGTTGTTTCTAATGTGTTCTTTATGGTATCATATTTTATCATATTCATTTTATATTTAGAATGGTGTGTTTCTTTATATATATATATATATATATATATATATATAAAGAAACACAATATATATATATATATAATATATATATATATATATTATATATATATATATATTGTGTTTCTTTATATATATATATATATATATATATATATATATATATATATATATATATATATATATATATATTGTGTTTCTTTATATATATATATATATATATATATATATGTATATATATATGTATATATATATATATATATATATATATATATATATATATATATGGTTGTGTGTGTGACTATATTATTAGGTATCTTGATTATATATTTGTATGTGTGTCTTATATATATATACATAAGTTGTGGGTGTGTCTATTCTAAAATGAGTTCTTAAAATATTTTCATGTGTATATATTATAATGAGAATGTCAATATATATATATATATATATATATATATATATATATATATATATATATATATATATATATATATATATGTGAGTGGAATGTGCATATATGTTTATTTGTGTGTGTGGATAGATGGTTAGAGAGTGAGAGAATGAGCAGGAAAGCAGCAGAAATAAGCAGTAAGCAATAAGCAGGCAATAAGCAGTAAGCAGGAATAAGCAGTAAGCAGAAGCAGTGCAGGATGGTTTTTTGGAGTTTTTGTGGTCCCGAAACATCCCCTTTTGAACCACCTTAGCCCCAATTACCTACCCCCACTTGTCAACCACATTTAGTACTACAAAACCCCTAAGTTAGAGAGTGTTATTAGTGTGTTAGATGGTTAGTGGAGTAGTGTTTATAGTGGTAGAAAATAAGGTTGGTCATGTTATGTTATATGTCATGTTAAGATACATTAGGGGGTTTGTGGTAGTTGTTTGAGTTGGTTCTTGAGAGTTATTTTAGGAGTAGCATTCTAAGTTAGATGGGGGTTAGATAGATGATGTTTGTGAGGGAGAGTGAGTATGGTTTAGAAGAAATAAGTTATGTTAGATGTGGTATCTTGATATCTCAAGATTACCTTAAGGTAATGTTGGGATGACCAACATGGAAGATAAGATGGATTAGATACCCAATAACCTTAGATTTCTTGGTTGGTAAACCCTAGATAGGATAGTATCTAGCTACCCTAAGAAGCCTAGGCTAGTATCCTGAGATCTAGAAGGGTTTCCTTTGTAATGGGCAAGGCATCGAAAATACCTTGTAAGGGTAAATATAAGGGGTATTAGGTAATGTAAGGTATTGGGTTTCTAATTGCTAGATGGGATTAGAAATAGGTTGTCTTAGTATATAATGACTAGATGAGGGTAGTTTAGACTAGGCTTGACCCCCGTTGACCAAGAGTTGACTTTTTGACCCAAAGTCAACTTCCAAGTCAACACTTGACTTAGAATTGACCGAAACCAAACCAGAGTTGACCAGTTGACTGAAAGGCAATTGTTAGTCAACATTTGACTCGTTTGACCTAGGGTTGACCTAGGGTTGACTCAGTATTGACCAGAGTTGACTTTTGATCAAAAGTCAACTGTAAGTCAACCTTTGACCCCGTTTGACCTATAGTTGACCCAGGGTTGACTCAGTATTGACCAGAGTTGACCAGAGTTGATTTTTTGACCAAAAGTTAACTGTAAGTCAACCCTTGAACCAGATTGACCTAGTTTAACTTGGATTGACTCCCAGTGACCTGGTATGACCTAGTATGAGCCAGTATGACCTAGTGTGACTCAGTCTGATCTAGATTGACCTAGTTTTGACTTAAACTTGCATTCATGACTTGAATTAGCTTTCTTTTTCAGTATTTAGTCCTGTTTGACTCATAGTATCTTATTTTAGGTCTGTGATCACTCTGAGCGTCTGTTCACCCTATCAGCTCAGGACCACAAGCGAGTACATTCACTAATAGTTTTCATTGTCTTGATATCTGCTATATCCGATTCAGTTGTAGTGTTGTACTCGATTTCCATTCACGATAGTTCACGGACTAGTATATGTTGGATCATGACATGGGATGTTATTCCTAGAGTTACATGGTATATTGGTACATATTCTGTCTTATTTCAGTGTATTGGTATAGACACCGATTTCAAAAGGGGACTTGCTAGCCTCTTATGGAATCCCATGTCATAACGTGTCATGTCCAGATCCATTGTACTATTCGGGGATGAGAGAGTTATTAGTGGTTGTGTGATCAAATTCCCACATGGTTCTATAGTACATATGGTTCATAGCTATACCCTCGCCTCATGACGGGTAAAGCCTTATCCTATGCGGTTCATAGCTTTCCATGGTGACTGGCCTTATCGTTCTATTGTATACAGGGTTCATAGCCGGTCGGATGGAAAGCCTGAGCATATTTTTCCCAAGCCGATCATATGACACACTAATAATTCAAGGCACCTTTTATATTTATTATCTTGGTGACTAAGTTCTGTTCGGAAGAAGGGTTACAACCTCGGTCCTTGTTTGATTTAGGGGTTGTAACTCGACTTTCGAATAGTTCCCAAGTCGCCCTATATACATTCATATCGTCGTCCTTTTCAGTACTCACATCATGATATGTATTTACAGTTGATTTTGTCTGGTATTTCATTACACTGTCTCTTATAGAATTTGTCAATTCATATGGAACTGCTATTGGTGTTTGTACTTGCTCATTTTCTTGACAGAATACGGTTGACATATTACAGATGATTCTGAGGCTGATTGCCCGACCTACTATGGGGTAGAGTCTGACGGAGTAGACTTAGACTGTGGCTTGTTGGTAGAGCCACTAGATTTTGCTCACCCTGAGTAGTATAGCTAGTTAGGTTTGCCTGGCCTTCGAGCCAGCTAGCACTGTCAGTTGCAGTATCTATTATATATATTTTCTGAGACCATGGATGTTTGTGTATAGCTCTGACTTGTGAATCTTGGACTCATTTCCTGTTTCATCTATCGTATTTTCCTTTCCATGCTATCTACCTTAGTTTGATATATGTGATTGAGACTGTATTGCTATGTCACCTCCATTCGGAGTATATATACTGTACAGGTATCTTTATCTGTTTTAGTCGTAGTATTTACAGACCCTATATACAGCGTTCTACCGCTGATACTGCGGCGTAGGCTGGACGTAACTGTAGAACCCTAGAGGGGGGGTGAATAGGGAAATAAAAAAAAAACTATAACAAATGATGCAATAAAGAGTAAATAGTAGAAAGATCAAACGCAAACGCAAGAATGTATCCTGGTATCCTCTTTTGAGGCAATCCAGTCCCGGAACTCTCTCCGGCTTAAATCCACTATTATGCAAATAGTACACACGAGTTTGGATCCGAAGAACTCGCCAACTTCAACACGAGTTTGGATCCGAAGACTCGCCAACTTCTACACACGAGTTTTCTTACGAAGGCTCGCCAACTTCAAACAAAAGAGAATGAGAACTTGCTGATCTTCTAACACGTGAAGATCGAAATTTACAACTCTTTAATACTCTAGCACTTTGGGAGAGGATGACAATGAAAAGCTTTGAGAGAGTATTAATGGTGGAGCTCTTGGTTGTTGGAAAATTTATGGAAGAGTTGGTAAGGAAGCTCAAGAGAGAGAGAGCTTCCTTTTATAAGAAAAACCAAGAGTGGGTGGCATTTAATGCTTCTGAGTGTACGCAGACCGGCATGCCGTCGGTATGCCGGCCAAATAGTAACGGTCATATTTATGACCGTTCAAGAGCATTAAATGCGGCCATTAATGCATGTCAGACCAAATCGAAAGCAGATTATTCGAAATTCGATATACCGCCGGTATGTCGGAGCATACCGTCGGTATGCCGACTAAAGTCACAGAAAGTTTTAGAGCTATAAGAAACGGCATGCCGCCGGTATGCCGTAGCGTACCGTCGGTATGCCGACAATAAATCACAGCATCTATTGTGTTGCTAGGAAACGGCATGCCGCCGGTATGCCGCAGCATGCCGTCGGTATGCCGACAATTCGAGACAGCAACTTTCTGGACACAGAAAGCGGTATGCCGCCGGTATGCCGAAGCATGCCGTCGGTATGCCGCTTATTGTGACAGAAACATTTCTGGACACGAAAACGGTATACCGCCGGTATGCCGTAGCATGCCGTCGGTATGCCGCTTTTTGTCACAGAAACTTTTCTGGACAAAAGAACGGTATACCGCCGGTATGCCGGAGCATACCGCCGGTATGCCGCTCTGAATAACTTGATTTTCGATTTGTGCTTTAAGTTATCATCCATCCTTTAGTGTTTTACAGAAATACCTAGACCAGTACAGACTCGAAAACACTAAGCATGAAGACGCCGACTTTATGCAGGGAATGGCGGTGAACGCCACAGTCTTCAAGAAATCAGAAAGTCCTTGATCTTCTGAGAGAATAAGAATCTGAAGAGCAAAAGACTAAACTACGAAGATGCTGTTAATTACTCAAAATAAAATGTGCCAACAAACTCCCCCATTTTGATAATTGACAAAATAGAGAGATAGCATCTTCAGGGAGTATCTCCCCCGTAGGTAGACAGCTCCCCCTCAATACGATTTCTCCCCCTTTGTCACTTATTCAAAGATGGGGATAACTAAAGTAAACAGTGCACATATAAATGTAAAAATACGAGAAGAGTGATAAAAGCATGCATGAATATATTGAAGGAAAAGTTAAGATACATGCTTGACCCATACAAAGCAGAGATAAAAAAATAAAGACTCTCCATTACGAGAGCCGGACACTTGAGACAAACATGGATAAAGTCCCCGAAGGACTGCAAAAAGCAAGAAACAACCACACCGGTCCCCGAAGGACCACAAAAGACAAACAAGCAACACATAAAAACAAGAACCACTAAACCACTGAGACCATCACCAAAGGAGAACCATCCCTAATCCTCTGCCGGATCATCATCACCATCATCATCCTGAGCCTGCTGGAGGGCGCCAAAAGGATCAATGCCGTCCGGGTACATAAACCCGTAGGCATTGGGGTCAGAGAAACGCGGGGCCGTGTACATGGGATCCTGAAGATTAAGATCCAGAAAGGCATCCCGGTCTTGGAGAGTGCGCTGGATGAAGTAGCCCTGATCGTGGAAGCGAGACTGGATGAGGGCGCCAAGTCCACGAGTGTGGGTCCGCATCTGCTCCTCCGCCTGGGCCATCCTCAGATCAAAGTGGTGCTGAGTAAGTGGCATATAGCGGCCCGTAGATGGAGGGGTAGATGCAGGGGCAGCAGGAGTGGAACCCGGTTGCTCCTGGGAGGAGGAAGCACGGGAAGAAGAGCCGCCAGCAAGGGTACGGGAGACGGCCAGAAAAGAGGGGACCCCATCCGAGGAGCAGAGAGACAAGTCAACTTGTTTGGCCTCCATGAGTAAGGTGATGAAGGAACCATAGAGGAGGTTCTGCTTCCCCGCAGGCATGGTACGCCGGAATTGCAGAAGAAGAGTCTTGGGGAAGGAGAAAACGCTTTCGGGCATAGAGATGGTACATGAGAACAAGAGCGTCACCAGTGATGGCGTCATAGTTCCCGCCCTTTGGAAACAGAGTGTGGCACACGATACGGTGGAGCTCGTAGTAAAACGGCTCCAGCTGGACGGAGAGTGCCGGGATGGCGGGAGGGTTGGGACCCTTGCAGATGATGCGACAGAATTCGTCGAAGGGTAATGCCGCCGAGGAGGTGAGAGCTCCCAAAAGAGGTAACGCATCACCTCTGTCCGGGACGCCCAAGATAGCCCCCACTTCCTTAGAGGTGAGACGGAAGTGGCGGTCATTCACCATAGATTGGATGGCGGAAGGGTCGTCGTCATCCGGTCTCATGTTGCAGTAGAATAGACGGACGGCAGCCGGGTAGACAGGGATTTGGCGCCGAAGAAGAGAGGAGAGACCGGCATCGTCAAACAAAGGGACGTGACCGGGGAAGAGGTTCCAGTTGATGGCCCGTCCTTTGAAGACGTTGTGGTTGGCGAAGTGTTGGAACCAAAGCTCGACCACCAAGGCGTTGGAGAAGACGCGTTGGTCATAGCCGGAGGGAAGCGCCACCGGAACGAACGGGTTGAACATGGTGGAGGAGGATCGGGGGCGCTTTGGGTTTGCCATGAGAGAGGAGCAGAGCTATGTAGTGGAGAAGGAAGGAGTAGAGAGGAGGAGGAAGAAAGGATGGTATATAAAGGAGAGAGGGAAGATGAAGAGGTGAGTTTGAAAAAAGGTGGAGGAGGGAACGGTTAAAGAGGAATGGTGATGGGGTAGTTGAAGAGGTGATTAGATGGGTGGAGTAAAAAGAGGAGAGAAAAGAGGAAGGGTAATTAATGGGAGGGAAGTTGAGGAGATGGGTAATAAATGATGGATTTGATGGAAGAGAGAGAATAAGGAAGGGATGGAAGGAATAAGAGAGGAGGGAATAAAGAAGGGGCCCGCACAATCAGTTCAGCATTAAAGCCCGCAGTCGTCCGGCATGCCGTCGGTATACCGTAGTATACCGTCGGTATGCCGAAGAACTAAACAGAACGTTATTCTGGTTAGAAAAACGGCATGCCGGCGGTATGCCGTAGTGTACCGACGGTATGCCGAAGATCGAAACAGAACTGAATTCTGCTTCGAAAAACGGCATGCCGCCGGTATACCGCAGTATACCGTCGGTGTGCCGAACGAGAAACGGTTAGGGATCAAAGGATAAAATGCCGAGTTCACGACAAAGGAAAGAGAAGCGGTCTTCCGGGAGAGGTTTAGTGAAAATATCGGCTAATTGATAGGTAGTATCAATAAATTCAAGATGGATATCTCCTTTTTGTTGATGGTCACGAAGAAAATGGTGTCTAATTTCAATGTGCTTCGTGCGTGAGTGACAAATCGGGTTTTTCGTGAGATTGATAGAGCTAGTGTTATCACATTTAATAGGGGTGCAAGAATGAGAAATACCATAATCTAAAAGTGTTTGTGACATCCAAAGAATTTGTGCACAACAACAACCAGCCGCAATATACTCTGCCTCAGTGGTTGAGAGAGCGACAGAGTTTTGCTTCTTACTAAACCACGATACCAAGGACTTCCCGAGGAATTGACATGTGCCACTAGTGCTTTTTCGGTCAATCTTGCATCCGGCAAAATCCGCATCCGAAAAGCCGTGAAGCTCAAAGGATGAGGATTTCGGATACCAAAGACCCATGTTAATGGTGCCTTTGAGATAACGAAAAATGCGCTTGACGGCACTCAAATGTGATTCTTTTGGATTAGCTTGATATCGTGCACACAAACAGACACTAAACATGATATCCGGACGGCTAGCCGTTAAATAAAGTAAGCTACCGATCATACCTCTATACTTACGAATGTCGACCGATGTGCCATCTTCATCATTGTCAAGCTTGGTCGTTGTAGCCATAGGGGTCCTCATTGATTTGGATGAGTCAAGGTCGAAACGCTTGAGGAGGTCCCTTGTATATTTTGCTTGATTGATGAAGGTTCCTTTAGGTCCTTGCTTGATTTGTAACCCCAAGAAGAAGGAGAGTTCTCCCATCATACTCATTTCAAACTCTTCCTGCATAACTTTGGCAAATTCTACACAAAGTGTGTTGTTAGTAGAACCAAAAATAATATCATCCACATAAATTTGAACCAATAAGAGAGTCCCATCATGGGATTTAATGAAAAGTGTGGTGTCAACTTTTCCCTTTGAAAAATTGTGAGAAACAAGAAAAGAGCTAAGACGCTCATACCAAGCACGTGGAGCTTGTTTGAGGCCATAAAGGGCTTTATGAAGTTTGAAAACGTGGTCAGGAAATTGAAAATCTTCAAAACCGGGAGGTTGTTTAACATAAACTTCCTCCTTAATAATACCATTAAGAAAAGCACTCTTAACATCCATTTGAAATAGCTTAAAGTCATTAAAACAAGCAAAGGCACAAAGCATACGAATGGATTCAAGACGTGCAACCGGAGCATAGGTTTCGTCGTAGTCAATGCCTTCCTCTTGGTTATAGCCTTGGGCAACCAATCGGGCTTTGTTACGAGTCACTAACCCATCTTCATTTAGCTTGTTGCGAAACACCCAATTAGTTCCAATAATGGGATGATTGCTAGGTTTTGGGACAAGTTCCCAAACCTTGCTTCGCTCAAATTGATTAAGCTCCTCTTGCATAGCTATCATCCAAAATTCATCGAGAAAAGCATCATTAACATTTTTAGGCTCTATTTGAGAAATAAAAGCCACATTGGCACAAAGATCACGAGTGGCGGATCTTGTGCTAACACTTGAGGAAGGATCCCCAATGATGAGCTCCTTAGGATGATTGGTGACAAATCTCCATTCTCTTGGGAGATCCTTTGGAGGAGGCTCGAGAGGAGGAGACTCTTTTGATGGGGTCACAACTTCATTGTTAGATGAAGAAGGACGATCCTCAATAGAGGAGTTCTCCAATCCAAACGAGATGTCATCAATATCCTCGGAGGAGGAGAATGTAGAAGAGTTGAGTTCATTAAAAGAGACATTGATTGACTCTTCGACAACAAGACTTCTTTTATTAAAAACACGAAAACCTTTGCTATGAGTAGAGTATCCAAGAAATATTCCTTCATAGGCTTTTTCTTCAAACTTGCCTAGGTTATCCTTGGTATTCAAAATAAAACAATTGCAACCAAAAACCTTGAAATATTCAATAGAAGGAATTTTGTTAAACCAAAGCTCATAAGGAGTCTTCTTAGTAATAGGTCTAATTAAGACCCTATTAATTACATGACATGCCGTATTGACGGCTTCCGCCCAAAAATATTGAGGGAGCTTATATTGGTTTAACATGACCCGGGCCATATCGCCAAGGGTTCTATTCTTTCTCTCCACAACACCATTTTGTTGAGGAGTACGGGGACAAGCAAAATCATGTCCAAAACCATTCTTTTCACAAAATCTTTTGAAATCAACATTATCAAATTCACCTCCATGATCACTCCTAATTTTGTTAATAGAAAAGCCTTTCTCATTTTGAACACGTTTACAAAAAGCAACAAATTCACGAAAAGTATCACTTTTGCAAGCAAGAAAAATAACCCAAGTAAATCTTGAAAAATCATCAACTAAAACAAAGGCATAGAGTTTGCCACCAAGGCTAGCTACTCTACTAGGCCCGAAAAGATCCATATGAATAAGTTGAAGGGGTCTTGTGGTACTCACAGAGTTGATGGATTTGAAAGATGACTTGGTCAACTTACTTTTCTCGCATTCTTCACAAACCATATCCTTCTTGAAGGGGATGCTAGGAAGTCCTCGTACAAGCTTCTTGGAGGCGAGACGAGAGATGGTATCCATGTTAGCGTGTCCAAGCCTCATGTGCCAAAGCCAACTCTCATCGTTCTTTGCAACTAGGCACCTGTCATTGTTAGTACCTTCAACAAGATAAAGAACATAAATATTGTTTTCTCTAATGCCTTCATACACAATAGTTCCATTGGAGCTATCGGTAATGTAGCATTTGAGTTTAACAAACTTGATATCATAGCCATTATCGGTGAGATGGCTAATACTAAGGAGGTTATGCTTAAGATTAGTAACAAGACATACATTATTGATACAAGGATAAGGAGGAGAACCGATATTACCATTTCCAATAATATAACCTTTTAGATTGTTACCGAAGGAGACATGTCCTTCCTTCTTCATCGATAGCGTTGTAAAAAGTGAAGCATCACCGGTCATGTGCCGTGAACAACCGCTATCGAGAATCCACTTGCTTCTAGCATGAGAAGGATTCGTCACCTACAACATAAGTTGAAGATGAACATTTTGGTACCCATGATCTTATGGGTCCTTGAGTGTTAGTCTTAGGAACCCATTTAAGAACTCTCATGTCAACTTGTTTTCTTGTATAACAAAAATTAGAAGTATGACCAAGCAACCCACAATAATTGCACATTAAGGAAGATCTAAAAGAAGAAGTGTGAGTGTTGTGCATATGTGAGTCTCTAGTGTGAGATGTTCTACCATGAGTGTTATGATGATAGAAAAATGCATGATGAGAAGTTTTCTTTTTAACAAAAGGTCCTTTTCTAGTGTTAGAAGAGGAGTTGTGTGTAGTGTTCATGTAATGGTTATGCCTAGCATTGTGATGAGTGTGGGGAGGTCTAGGAGCATGCATGTGAGTGGAATTCTTATTACTAGAATTCTTACTCCGTGTAAGAAGATCATTATACTTAATAGAAGTGGAATATTCTCTTCTATTTGCATCTTGACATTTGCGCATGGCAAACTCATAAGAGCTTCTCATGGATTGAATCTCATCATCCTTTTTCTTGATGGTGTCAAGAGATTCTTGAAGTTTTAGTCTCAAAGACTCCACTTCATCCGTGTCGGAAATAGGAGATTTTCCCTTCACATCACTAATGATGCTTGAGAGCCTCTCTACTTCAAGTTGAAGAGCCTCGACCTCCTTAAGAGATTTCTTGTATTTATTCCGAACACCTTTGTGTTCTTCATGTAACTCAAGAATGGCTTTCTCCAAATCATCATAGGTAAGAGTGTTTAAGGAAAAATCATCAAGTACCTCATCGGTTGCCATGAGACAGACGTTGGCATTGTGTTTGCACTCCTTGTCATTGTCGGAGTCGCTTGCGTCGCTTTCACACCAAATGCTAGTGTTGGCGAACTTTCTGGAGGACGAGCTTCCCTTGCTTGGCTTCTCGTACTTGCTTGAATCTTTTCGTACCATCGGACAATCCCTCTTGATGTGTCCGGGTCTTCTGCATTGATAGCATGCCGGGTCATCTTCATTTTCCCGTCTAGAGCGGTTGGCCTTGTTGAACTTTAAGAACTTCCTGAAGTGCTTAGCTGTGAGAGCTATTTCTTCATCGTTGTCCGACTCATTGTCGTCGGAGCTATCCTTGGAGTAGGACCTTGAAGCTTTGAGAGCAAGAGTCTTCTCCTTTTCTTTGGTCTTCTCCTTCTCCTTCTCTTGAATGGAGGATTCCTCTTGATCCTTCATGTCAAGCTCGTGAGTCATCAGCTTACCCATGAGGGTCTCTAGGTTCATGACGGTAAGATCGTTCCCCTCAATGATTGCGGAAGCTTTAGGACTCCAAGCTTTCGTCAAACCTCTAAGAATCTTCCTTATCTTTTCATGAGCGGGATATTCCTTTCCAAGAGAAGAGAGAGGGTTAATAATATCACCAAAGCGAGTAAACATGCTAGCAATAGATTCATCATGCTTCATTTTAAAAGACTCATATTCTTGCGTGAGTCTACTGATCTTAGATTCCTTCACTTGTGAAGTCCCCTCGTGTGTAACTTCAAGCAACTTCCAAATTTCATTGGAAGTCTTGCAAGTAGAGATTCGATTGAATTCACTACTGTCGAGAGCACAGTAAAAAGCGTTCATTGCCTTGGCATCTCGACAAGCAAGCTTCTTGATGTTTTCAGTGAGTGTTTCCCGAAGGGTGTCAGAAGCAATATCCTCTATAGCTCTGGAAGGAGTAGGGATGCCATTTATCACGCAATCCCATAAATCGAAATCTATGGATTTGAGATAAATGCCCATCCTAATCTTCCAATAGTTATAGTTGGTACCATCAAATAGGGGAGGCCTATTTGTGGAGTGTCCCTCATTGTGAAACGTGTTGATGCTAGGGTTAGAGGCCATGGATCACTCAAGGGTGTAAATCCAAATCAAGAGAACAAAGCTCTGATACCAATTGTAGAACCCTAGAGGGGGGGGTGAATAGGGAAATAAAAAAAAACTATAACAAATGATGCAATAAAGAGTAAATAGTAGAAAGATCAAACGCAAACGCAAGGATGTATTCTGGTATCCTCTTTTGAGGCAATCCAGTCCCGGAACTCTCTCCGGCTTAAATCTACTATTATGCAAATAGTACACATGAGTTTGGATCCGAAGAACTCGCCAACTTCAACACGAGTTTGGATCCGAAGACTCGCCAACTTCTACACACGAGTTTTCTTACGAAGGCTCGCCAACTTCAAACAAAAGAGAATGAGAACTTGCTGATCTTCTAACACGTGAAGATCGAAATTTACAACTCTTTAATACTCTAGCACTTTGGGAGAGGATGACAATGAAAAGCTTTGAGAGAGTATTAATGGTGGAGCTCTTGGTTGTTGGAAAATTTATGGAAGAGTTGGTAAGGAAGCTCAAGAGAGAGAGAGCTTCCTTTTATAAGAAAAACCAAGAGTGAGTGGCATTTAATGCTTCTGAGTGTACGCAGACCGGCATGCCGTCGGTATGCCGCGGCATACCGCCGGTATGCCGGCCAAATAGTAACGGTCATATTTATGACCGTTCAAGAGCATTAAATGCGGCCATTAATGCATGTCAGACCAAATCGAAAGCAGATTATTCGAAATTCGGTATACCGCCGGTATGCCGGAGCATACCGTCGGTATGCCGACTAAAGTCACAGAAAGTTTTAGAGCTATAAGAAACGGCATGCCGCCGGTATGCCGTAGCGTACCGTCGGTATGCCGACAATAAATCACAGCATCTATTGTGTTGCTAGGAAACGGCATGCCGCTGGTATGCCGCAGCATGCCGTCGGTATGCCGACAATTCGAGACAGCAACTTTCTGGACATAGAAAGCGGTATGCCGCCGGTATGCCGAAGCATGCCGTCGGTATGCCGCTTATTGTGACAGAAACATTTCTGGACACGAAAACGGTATACCGCCGGTATGCCGTAGCATGCCGTCGGTATGCCGCTTTTTGTCACAGAAACTTTTCTGGACAAAAGAACGGTATACCGCCGGTATGCCGGAGCATACCGCCGGTATGCCGCTCTGAATAACTTGATTTTCGATTTGTGCTTTAAGTTATCATCCATCCTTTAGTGTTTTACAGAAATACCTAGACCAGTACAGACTCGAAAACACTAAGCATGAAGACGCCGACTTTATGCAGGGAATGCCGGTGAACGCCACAGTCTTCAAGAAATCAGAAAGTCCTTGATCTTCTGAGAGAATAAGAATCTGAAGAGCAAAAGACTAAACTACGAAGATGCTGTTAATTACTCAAAATAAAATGTGCCAACAGTAACCACATGCTCGTGCCCCTCTTCAGGGTGCGGATCGTGACACATTTTTGTGGTGGCCCATACAGGTTTGAGTCCCAATTAGTGCGATCTCATAATGGTGCTTGACTTAGAGTGCTAATTACGAGCCTGCGACTAGGATGTAGGATCTAGGGTATGATAGGAGTTACTCAATCATATTTTAGGAAATTTTTGATCTTTTGATTACCATGACAACTCTTCTTGCATTTGAATTCAATTGTCCTCCTTTGCTAATATCTTATCATGTGCCATATTGATCTCTTGGGTTCAATTCATCTTCAGGATGACAGTGACTCGTTCTCAGACGGTAGGGCCTAGTACAGTTCCAGAGAGGTTAGATCCGGGAGGTCTTCCACCTCCGGCTACGGGAGTAGCAGTCGAGAGAGCAGTAGCCATAGTCCCTGTAACACCCATATTCTGAATACGTATTTTGTCAAGCTTGCATGTATCTTGGACCTGTATTTTATTTTCTCAGATTCTGGCCTGTAATTGTATTTTGGCTCAGCTTGCAGATTTTGGTTCTCGTAATTGGGTTTTACCTGGCTTAGTTTATTTTGTGGAGGAGAATTGGTTTGATTTGGTTTGGTTTGGTTTAACATGCATTGGAACACCTAGGGGTGCAACTTGGGCGGGCTAAACCCGAACCCGATCGGGTAAACCCGTTAATGGGTTGGGTTAGGGTTGAAGATACTCGGGTTCGGGTTCGGATATGGGTTAAAATATTTCAACCCGATCAAAAATTGGGTTGGGCTCGGGTTCATGTGTCGGGTTACCCGAAGAACCCGAAACCCGACTTATATATATATATATATATATATATATATATATATATATATATATATATATATATATATATATATATAGTTTCATATTTTTTAAAAGTTAAATCCTAAATTTCTCTACCCAAACTCTTCAACTCCTTATCATAAAGCTTAATTTAGTTTGTAATTTTCAATGATCAAGACTTTATTGCTATTTGATTATGTGTTTAATATTACTTTTGTTTAAAATTATTTCAAATATTATATTAGAGTCCGATAAACTCGATGGACCAGACCCAACCCGAGTTCAACCCGAGCCAAACCCGATCCTCCGGGCTTGGTCTTGGGCTTCATATGTTTAACCCGAGGTCGGGCCGGGCTTGGGCTCGGGCTAGACTTATGATTCATCGGGTTGGGCTCGGGTTGACCTCAAGCCCGACCCAACCCGCCCGAGTTGCACCCCTAGGAACACCTTAGCCTATGCTCCACCCTCATTCCACCACAACCCACCCTCTTTATTATCCCACCTAACTTTTCTCTCACCTTTTTATTTCTATTAACTTCTCCATCTCCTTCTTCTTCCTTCCTCTACACCACTCACCAACACCCATAGGCAAGTGCACCTTGCCACCACATGAGAACCACTTTTTATTTGTCCATTAGCTAGATTAGGCTATAGAGGTGAACATTAGAACTTGACATTTTGTGAATTGGAGTCTCCATTGTTCTAGATCTAGATTTTAACTATTTTTGGATTTACATGGTTTTGATCTATTTTGGTTGGATTTTTGTGGGTTTTGATGCTTCCATGTGGAAGAGAATTCAATTTTACTCAAGTAAGACCTTTGAAAATCTAGATTTGTCTTTGATTTGACAAAGATATGAAGATTTGAATTTTGGGTGTTCTTGATGTTCCTCTCGGCCTGGAGAAGAAGATATACAGTCTGCGCTCTTTAGCGCAGCACTGAACCGCGCAGCCTCTCCGCGCCGCGCTCTTTAGCGTTGGTCGCTGACTGCGCAGCCTGGCCGCTGCCCGATTGCGCAACCAACCCTGCGCCATCGGCTCCTGCGCGCTTGACCCCTGCGTAATCTGCATCCTGCGCCATCCATTGCCTGTACAGTCTAAGTCTGCGCACTTCGCAGCCTGCGCCAACCATTCCTGCGCAATTCATCTCTGCGCAGTTCACACCTGCGCAGTCTGTTCCTGCGCACTCTACCCCTGCGCAGTTCACTCCTGCGCACTTGGCCCATGCGCCATCTGCCCCTGCGCCCTATGCTCCTGCGCACTTGGCACCCTGCGCAGCTGACACCCTGCACAATCCAACCCCCTGACCCCTTGTGCAAACCATTGGCTCTTGGAGTTTTGGTTTTATTTCTTTAAGCTTGGCTCTTCTATAGCCCTGTATATTGATATTTTATTAGATATTTTACGCCTTTTGTCATGAACTTGATTTTACCTAATATGTTTGGAATAACTATTGTACATGGCATGGTATGACAAGGAACTAGCATAGCACGACAGTGACCCATAGTGGTGCACTCATGACATGACCAACCTGACATGATAGTGGCCCGTCGTGGCGCACTCCTGACAAGTACCCTGACATGATTTATCTTGATGCTGTTGCGACGGCTAACTTGGCTCGTATAATCAACTGACACCGTGGGTGTTCCTGCTTGCTTGCTTGTGCAATCCACTTGTCTTGTCTTGCATCATGTCTAGGACGTGACTCCCTGGTTTCCCATGGTCAGGGATTCGCACTGAACATGGATTAGGCTAATGAGTAGATCTAACTATAGTTCATGGAGAATTTCTAGTCACAGGCAATCTTGTTATCTGGGCGCTCTTAATTGGACTTGTAGCTTACCGACGAGTAGAGCACATTTCCAGCGTACTGTCATGTGTTGCACCTCTAAGTCACCTAAGGGTATATCGTCTCAAGGGCGATGTACCCAACTATACTCTCAACCCGCGGAAGGATAACTGGATAGTCTGCAGGGCTTGAGACTGGGAAATTCTCATTGCATCTTGTTAGTAATTAGGCTTGTGACAACCCTAGTTAGTTAAAGTAGTAAGACGTAGTAATTGCTTGGCCGCTTGTGAATGGATGATGTCTAGCCCTGTCTAAGTCTTGTCTAGTCCCTGTACCCTGGTACTCCTGAACGTGATTGTTTTACTTGCTTTAACAATAATTGGGTAGGGACAAGGAGATATTCAGGCGAAGGGTTACAACCCCGGTCCTTGTTTGGTTTACGGGTTGTAACCTGGATTCCAGAATGGTTCCACGTCCCGAGTCGTTTATTGTCCTGACGTGCTCTTTATTACTTGTACTTTTATTTCATTTCTTATGTTCTGATATGCTGGCTTTTGTTCTTATTTCGTGGCCTCCTTTGTGGCACTTGCTCTTTCTGGGGTTTGACCCAGCTGGTTTTGTGTGGCCAGATTTCGGAGCAGCTCCCGAGGATCTACCGAACCTCCAGCCCGATGGTGGCGACTAGAAGGAACCCGGGCTACGAGTGGGTTTTCTATTTTGTTTCGCTCACTCTATTGTAAAGTTATTCTTTTGAGGCGTTTAGCCGACAAGCACCTGTTAGCTCGATGTACTTTACTTACTGTCTGCCTACGGGCTGTAAACATGATTGACAAATCCTAGGGTTGATCATGTATGACTTAACTCTTGCTAGTCCCAGCATTTTGTACGACTAGCTTCATGATCAGCTGATATGTAATATTTGGGACGCCTTTTATTGTATATTTGGTGGTCAAACATCTTGTGATCATATTACTTGCTTGAGATTGAGACAATAGACTTGACCATAAGAGACCGTTGGCTTGTAGTAAACCCTCATATCTAGACAGCCGTGACCGTATAGTTGAGATGTATTCTATTTCAATATACGTAGCTGGCTATGTACGCCCCCGCTCTCCAGTATTCTGGTTCTGGGATGTGACAGTCCCTGCCCTTCAGGCAGGAGTAGTAGCGGCAGTTCCCGGAGGTCTTCCACCTCCAGCTGAGGGAGCTGCAGTTCAGGGAGCTGCCACATCAGTCCCTGCCCTTCCGGCGGGAGCAGCAGCAGCGACGGTTCCAGGAGGTCTTCCACCTCCATCAGCGAGACCATCTATAGTCATCTCTGACATTCTTCCACCGCCGCCTCAGTTACCGACAGATACTCAGGAGATGATGGCCCTTCTGCAGCAGATGCTGCAGACACAGAGAGCACAGGCAGAGGCACAGCATCGTCAGACAGAGGTACTGCGATAGACTATGGAGAACTCGCATCAGTTAGCGATGGCAGCAGTGGAGAGAGGTACAAAAACTACAGTTCAGGGAGCACCAGATCAGCAGCAGGGTCAGGAAAGGCCCGGTACACACCTTGATTTCAGGAAGATGAGGCCGAGGAAGTTCAAGGGTACCGAGGGTATCCTATACGCGGATGACTGGCTAGAGGATGTCCAGCGGAGTCTGGAGTTGGCAGAGGTCCCGAGAGGTCTGTGGGTGACATCTGCAGCGAGCCAGTTCTTCGATATAGCGCTGACTTGGTACCTTACGGATCCGCGTGCGTCAGTGAGAGGTTTATCTTGGGAGGACTTCAGGAAACTCATTAAGGAGAAGTTCTACCCAGATGTAGCCTTGACAGCTTTGGAGGGACAGTTTTCCAGTCTGGTGCAGGGGAACTCGTCGGTAAACGAGTATGCAGCGGAGTTCTTTCGCCTGAGCAGGTTCGCACCTAGTTTGGTCCAGGATGAGGGGTGCAAGGCCCGAAAGTTCCGGAGGGGTCTTGTACATGCAGTGCGCACTCGTACCTCCGGAAGACGTGACGCGACCTTCGAGCAGATGCTGATGGAGGCGCAGATTGCAGAGGAGGACTTCGGGCTCAAGCCGAAGAGGGGTAGTGACATTCTCGGAGCCAGCTCTAGTACGGGGCCGACAAAGCGCCCATATTTCCAGCAGAGGCAGTTTCAGCAGCAGCAGTCTCAGTTGCAGTTTCAGCAGGCACCGACGCGTGCCCAGCAGCTCCAGGGACAGGGCCGGAGGCAGGACATCCAGTGTGCCTTCTGCAAGAAGATGGGGAACACCCGGGAGGCTTGTAGGATGAAGCTGGGAGTCTGTTTATTCTGTGGAGCTCCAGACCACCAGGTGAAGGACTGTGCGGTCCGTGCAGCCAGACAGACAGGCCAGGACAGAGTGCAGCAGGCTATAGGAGGCCAACAGGAGCGAGCTTTCGCCAAGACAGTTGAGCCCACTCAGGCAGTAGCAGAGCATATAGCAGGTTCCAATATTTCGAATCTCCTTTCCGCATTTGCCTTCTTATAAACTGTCTTGAACTTTGATTCTATCTGTTCTTGATCGTTGGATGAAAATTGTTCTTGTGATGTGATTTCCTTCTGAGATAAGTCGTATAGGCTAGGTCGCCTCGATTATGAGATTTAGAATCCTCTAGGGTCATGCTAGCAGGCAGAGTGAGGACATATAGTCGGACTATGGACGTATTTCTCGGGTGTAGGAATTTAAGGTTTTCGCTGCCAAGCTAGCGGCAATGCGAAAATTTTAAATACCATAATTCTAGAGATATGTACCGTAATTGAGGACTCTGTGATTATCGTAGCCTTGCTCACTAGCATGACAGAGATTCTGAGTATCATGATTATTGGACAGACGCATACGATTATCAAATTGTATGAATTTTCTGTGTTTGCTTCGTTTTAATTTTTGAGGATGAATTCTTTTAAGGTGGATAGACTTGGAGTTCTATTTAAGAGTAATTTCAAATTTTATAATTTTAGTCATTTAATTCTTGCTTTGATTTTTGAGATTTAAAATTTTTAGCCATGACTTGTGATTTGACATTTTACTATTGTTTGGTTTTAATTTCGAGGACGAAATTCTTTAAGGCGGATAGATTTGTCACCCCCAGTTTCCAAAAATAGGGGTATTTTTATTATTTTTTATTTTAGAATATTTTTGAAATTATTTATTTATTTATAATATTATTTTAAGGTTATTTGAGTCGGGTTCGAATTTCAGCTCAATCCGACTTGAAATGGGGACCCGGGGTAGTTTTGACTCTAGTGGGACCCACACACTAGTTAGGCATGGCCCACATAATATTAATTTTAGTCCACATGATATTAACTTTAGTTAGTAGTTAGACTAATTATTTTTGGATATGTTTAGTTTAATTAGAGACTTAAAACTAGACTAATTTGACCTCAACCTTTAACCCATTCTTAATTTAAATCAAATAGGTCAAGTGGGAGCATTTTGGACTTTTCTAATGGGGACACCTCGCCCTTTTTGGGCAGCCACCTATGGGGGGGAATAAGGAGTGAGTCATCATCTCTTCCATTTCATTTTATCTATCCATTTTCTCTCTCATGTTCTTCCCCAAATTTCTAGAGAGCAACCCCATTGATTTTATCTCCAAATCAACTCCTTCTTCCACTAAATCTTCTTCATTTCTCCTCTACTCCATGAAAGGAAGGAGCTAGCCAAGTTTGGGAGGATTCGGAGCTCGTTCGTATCCTTTTGGAAACTCAACGTGTCGGTGTCGTGCCGAAAGGCTTTTTTCCTTTGAATCTCTCTACCGAAAGGTATAATCTCTCCTCTAATCCACCCCAACATGCATATAGAATTATTTTGAACCCATAGGAATGACCCCCATGGTTGTATCTCTATTTGTGTCCATTTCGTGTCCATTTGGAGGTCATAGGAGTGTTCATTGTGTTGTGGTTGTGTCCTAGTGGGAAAATCCCTATTTTGGACACTTGTATGCATAAATATAATGTAGGAATAATTAATTAGTGTTTTAATCTCAGATTTATATATTTCGAGAGTTGTTCCTAATGTGTTCTTTATGGTATCATATTTTATCATATTCATTTTATATTTAGAATGGTGTGTCTCTTTATATATATATATATATATATATATATATATATATATATATATATATATATATATATATATATATATATATATTATATATATATATATATATATGCTGGGCGCTTGTAGCTCAAGTGGCTAGGCGCACCGGCACTTGGGGCATCGGACAGAGTTCGAGCCCCCACGGGGGCGGCTTGGTGGTTCGCCCACGGCCCCCGGGCCAGGAGGTGGCTGGGAGTCTTTGACACGGCCGCTTGGGTTTTTTTTTTTAAATATATATATATATATATATATATATATATATATATATATATATATATATATATATATATATATATATATATATCTTATGGTTGTGTGTTTGACTATATTATTAGGTATCTTGATTATATATTTGTATGTGTGTCTTATATATATATACATAAGTTGTGGGTGTGTCTATTTTAAAATGAGTTCTTAAAATATTTTCATGTGTATATATTATAATGAGAGTGTCAATATATATATATATATATATATATATATATATATATATATATATATATATATATATATATATATATATATATATATATATATATATATATATATATTTGTGAGTGGAATGTGCATATATATATTTATTTGTGTGTGTGGATAGATGGTTAGAGAGTGAGGGAATGAGCAAGAAAGCAGCAGGAATAAGCAGTAAGCAATAAGCAGTAAGTAGGAATAAGCAGTAAGCAGAAGCAGTGCAGGATAGTTTTTTGGAGTTTTTGTGGTCCCGAAACATCCCCTTTTGAACCACCTTAGCCCCAAATACCTACCCCCACTTGTCAACCACATTTAGTACTACAAAACCCCTAAGTTAGAGAGTGTTATTAGTGTGTTAGATGGTTAGTGGAGTAGTGTTTATAGTGGTAGAAAATAAGGTTGGTCATGTTATGTTATATGTCATGTTAAGATACATTAGGGGGTTTGTAGTAGTTGTTTGAGTTGGTTCTTGAGAGTTATTTTAGGAGTAGCATTCTAAGTTAGATGGGGGTTAGATAGATGATGTTTGTGAGGGAGAGTGAGTATGGTTTAGAAGAAATGGGTTATGTTAGATGTGGTATCTTGATATCTCAAGATTACCTTAAGGTAATGTTGGGATGACCAACAAGGAAGATAAGATGGATTAGATGCCCAAGAACCCTAGATTTCTTGGTTGGTAAACCCTAGATAGGATAGTATCTAGCTACCCTAAGAAGCCTAGACTAGTATCCTGAGATCTAGAAGGGTTTCCTTTGTAATGGGCAAGGTATCAGGAATACCTTGTAAGGGTAAATATAAAGGGTATTGGGTAATGTAAGGTATTCGGTTTCTAATTGCTAGATGGGATTAGAAATAGGTTGTCTTGGTATATAATGACTAGATAAGGATAGTTTAGACTAGTCTTGACCCCCGTTGACCAAGAGTTGACTTTTTGACCCAAAGTCAACTTCAAGTCAATACTTGACTTAGAATTGACCGAAACCAAACCAGAGTTGACCAGTTGACTGAAAGGCAACTGTTAGTCAACATTTGACTCGTTTGACCTAAGGTTGACCCAGGGTTGACTAAGTGTTGACCAGAGTTGACCAAAGTTGACTTTTTAATCGAAAGTCAACTGTAAGTCAACCTTTGACCCCGTTTGACCTAGAGTTGACCCAGGGTTGACTCAGTGTTGACCAGAGTTGACCAGAGTTGACTTTTTCACCAAAAGTCAACTGTAAGTCAACCCTTGAACCAGATTGACTTGGATTGACTTCCAGTGACCTGGTATGACCTAGTATGAGCCAGTATGACCTAGTGTGACTCATTCTGACCTAGATTGACCTAGTTTTGACTTAGACTTGCATTCATGACTTGAATTAGCTTCCTTTTTCAGTATTTAGTCCTGTTTGACTCATAGTATCTTATTTTAGGTCTGTGATCACTCTGAGCGTCTGTTCACCCTATCAGTTCATGACCACAGGCGAGTACATTCACTAATAGTTTTCATTGTCTTGATATCTGCTATATTCGATTTAGTTGTAGTGTTATACTCGATTTTCAGTCACGACAGTTCACGGACTAGTATATGTTGGATCATGACATGGGATGTTATTCCTAGAGTTACATGGTATATTGGTACATATTCTGTCTTATTTCAGTGTATTGGTATAGACACCGATTTCAAAAAGGGACTTGCTACCCTCTTATGGAATCCCGTGTCATAACGTGTCATGTCCAGATCCATTGTACTATTCGGGGATGGAGGAGTTATTAGTGGTTGTGTGATCAAATTCCCATATGGTTCTATGGTACATATGGTTCATAGCTATACCCTCGCCTCACGACGGGTAAAGCCTTACCCTATATGGTTCATAGCTTTTCATGGTGACTGGCCTTATCGTTCTAATGTATACAGGGTTCATAGCCGGTCTGAGCACATTTTTTCCAAGCCGATCACATGACACACTAATAATTCAAGGTATCTTTTATATTTATTATCTTGGTGACTAAGTTCTGTTCGGAAGAAGGGTTACAGCCCCGGTCCTTGTTTGGTTTCGGGGTTGTAACTCGGCTTCCGAATAGTTCCCAAGTCGCCCTATATACATTCATATCGTCGTCCTTTTCAGTACTCACATCATGATATGTATTTCCAGTTGATTTTGTCTTGTATTTCATTACACTGTCTCTTATAAAATTTGTCAATTCATATGGAACTGCTGTTGGTGTTTGTACTTGTTCATTTTCCTGACAGGATATCGTTGACATATTACAGATGATTCCGAGGCTGATTGCCCGACCTACTATGGGGTAGAGTCTGACGGAGTAGCCTTAGACCGTGGCTTGTTAGTAGAGCCACTAGATTTTGCTCACCCTGAGTAGTATAGCTAGTTAGGTTTGCCTGGCCTGCGAGCCAGCTAGCACTGTCAGTTGTAGTATCTATTATATATATTTTCTGAGACCATGGATGTTTGTGTATAGCTCTGACTTGTGAATCTTGGACTCATTTCCTGTTTCATCTATCGTATTTTCCTTTCCATGCTATCTACCTTAGTTTGATATATGTGATTGAGACTGTATTGCTATGTCACCTCCATTCGGAGTGTATATACTGTACAGGTACCTTTATCTGTTTTAGTCGTAGTATTTATAGATCCTATATACAGCGTTCTACCGCCGATACTGCAGCGTAGGCTGGACGTAACCACGTGCTCGTGCCCCTCTTCAGGGTGTGGGTCATGACAAGACAAGACGTCCATGTTTGGAGAGGTAGCATCGGTACGATTGATCTTGAGGATTTGATAGAATGGATACTGGTGGATAGAATGATTCAAGAATATGAAAATCCTACTCACGAGGCTTGGTTGAAATGCTTGTATTTTGGGGACGCCTAAAATATGTGCACGATCCAACTAAGTGATACGTTGAATTCAAGTGAGACTAAAGGAACTGTACGGTATCGAGAATTTTAAAATTATGTTTCATGGAAAAGATTGATGGTAGTACGATTGTTGGTTTAATAAAATTGAATATTGATTGAGGCATTGATGCGAGTCAGGTTTTAGAGATGGAATAAGGATGGTAATATTGGATTTTGCATAGGAAGAGTGTGTGCGAGAACCATTGGATATTGAATCAAGTTATAAGTCGATAAGTGTACTCAGTAAGTTTCGGGAACGAAACTTTTTCTGAGTAGTGTATAATATAATGCCCCGTCCCGCTCAGCTCAATCGAAGGAATCAAAATGCCAATGGTGTTCGGACTTAGACCTGCAACGGCTGTTCGAAGTCCTGCTCGGTCGAGGCAACTCCTCACTCAGGTGGGTGACTTCGGTAAACTTGTCTCAGCTTGTCCTTCATACTAATAAAACAAAAGTTTTCAACTGCACAAGTAGGCTTGATAATAAAAAAATACAAATCCACATAGCTAAGAAAATAATTCCAACTTGGGTCGGATTGAGTTAGAATATGGAAAGGTCCCGCGGTTGGCTTAGAAGTGTTACACGGCGTACTTTCAAAATGACACTCGATCCTTTGTCCCGTGGCTTGGGAGAAGGAAAGTTGGTTTATGTTGCCACAAAGCTATGAACTTAGCATAAGTCATAGGTGTCGCACGCATAAATGCTTAATAAAGCATGCACGGTCCTATCGTCCAATACTTGGCATAGCAAGTATCCCACAAGTCTCAATACAAGTTTCTACGATGTAAGGCTTGACATAGCCTTTGCTCATCCCATGGGTTAAGTTGCTGCACGATTGAGTTTAGGTAAAGTTATGCTACTTGCTAGTGAAGCCATATGAAGCACTGTTCCACGCTTTCTGCGGTTGTTAAAGTCTCACAGTCCCATGATATCAAGGCTCGTCATATAAAGTATGACTTGGGCGGTAGTGCCGCATAAAACACAAGTTAGTTTAAGGCACGAGCCACGGTTGGATCAAGGATAAGTATGCCACAGTCTATGGAACACGTTTTGTTCAAGTTAAGTTGGAAGGCTATGCAGTAGCCGTTCACTGGGTTTCAAAAGAATGGAAAAGTTCACACAACCGTTTATCGTCGAGACCGGTCCCGTGGCTTAGGAGTCTGTCAGAAAGTATGGAAAGCATGGTCATGAATAAAAAAACATGATTTTAGTCGTATGGTGAGTTAGGTAGGCACCATTGCATGGTCATGGACAACTTGTGCACAAGGTGTAGTTCTTCAAACGATTTCCAGCAATGAATTAGCACGCACCAGCAATAAATCGGCACGGGTGATTCAGAAACTTTTACATAGGGTTCGCTACCCGTGCGCGAAAGGGTCACCGTCTAACCCAGCTATAGTCCAAGATAGTTTGACATTGCTAGTGACCTTTCATATAGATGAGTTAGTGTGCAAAGCGATAATCCGCATGCACAGTATCGGTCGCACAAGTACGACACAAATTGAGTTAAGAAGGTGTGCACGGTTGCAACACCATTATGGAACCTAAGATTTGGCTATAGTAATGACACGTGCTTCGGTACGAATGTGGCGTCATGTTTGTGTCGTCAACACAAGTTTCATAAGTTGGGATTAAGTCATCTCGAATTAAGTCAGGAAGGACCGTAAAGCAAAGTTTGGTCATGTCATATTGAATTATGAGGCACGGCCTCGATATTTGAAGCACGGACCAAGTCGATGGCACTAAACATGTTCCTTCCCAAAGTGTGAGGCGAAAAGACAATTACGAGTCAATACATTGATGTTGCAAGCACGAGAATGGTTTAGAGGCACAACGATAAGCAAGTTATCGGTGCAATCGCACGGTGATAGTCTAGAGACACAAATAGGCTAGGAGTTTCTGTCCTAAAATTGATTCTAAGACAATAATAGAAAGACAATCATAAAGGGATTATGTTGCACAAAGTAAATAAATGTTTTGGTTTTGTATGGGTGGGTGAGAAGCTCATTCCACCAGTCTAGTTGAGTACTGACACCCACACAATTTCATGTGCAGGCATAGGTAGAAGACCGTCTGACGTGGAGTGCGCTTGGACGCGCTGAGGCATGGAGTTCCTTGGCGTTTCGAGGCGTGCGGTCGCATGCAGTCGAAACTTATATAGGATATAATGTATGGACATCGCCTTCTGAAACCTCCGCAAGTTGAAGCCTTGAACATTTGTATTGAGAGAAGAGAGAGAAAGCTGAGGGACTTGTAATTAGGGAGAAAAGTGAGCTTGAGCATTTTGTAATTTTGGTCTATGCGCCTTGTAATCTCATATTCATTATCAATAAAAGGACTAATTTTGTTCATATACTTATGTTTCCTTCGTTATTCAACTTTTCGGCTTGAGACTTCTGTGCGACGATCCCGTCGCTTAGCCTGTAATCGGTCATTATGGAACCCGTCTTGCACGAGCGCAACCTAGGCTCGTGCGGTATCACGCCTTGGCGAGGACGATCAGTCCTACAAAATCGGGACGTGATGTTGGAGTCCAGTCAGGATTTGGTGTCACGACCTGCAGCCGCTTTTCGAACGCGAGAGCGTGAGCAACTCCAGCTACGTATCGAACGGACTCCAGCCCGACTCGAATACGTAAACGATGTCAAGGCTATGGTATACTGCCAAATCATGGCAAACAAATCTATATCTCAACCCACAATAAGAAGATGGAACATGAATGAACAAGTATAGGTCGTGGTCTGCAGCCCACTAGCATATATGTCCGATTAAACTCTAAGAAATAATATGTGTCTATAAATATAACTAACAAGAAAAGTATATCATGATAAGGAACATAAGGCACGAGCGGATAATAAACATGATAACGATACCTGAATCCCGCAAGAACCGCAAATCCTCTGCCATCCAGAACTACTAGCTAACTTCATGCAATCGCTAAACCTGAAGAGATCATCAGGTCCTCAGAGGACATAGCAAGATACATAATATACATGCCTATCTAACAGTTTTATCATGCGCAAGAAATAAACAAGAAAGAACAAGGACAAGACAAATGACTACGAACACGAACACGAATACGAATACGAACACACGAACACTAGAATAACTACGTATAAATGAACTGCCGGATGAACGATAATCTCGAGATCAATGGAAGAAACCAAACCCTCATCCCGAGTGTGGACTCACGGGTTTGAACTAAACACTAACCCTCGTCCCGAGTATGGACTCTCTGGTTAGTACTAACCCTTGTCCCGAGTGTGCACTCTCTAGTTAGTTCACGGCAAGGCACCCTCGTCTCGAGTGTGGACTCTCTGGTGCAAATACTACATCCTCGTCCCGTGTGTGGACTCTCTGATGTAAACACCCTCGTCCCGAGAGTGGACTCTCTGGTACAAGTCAAGTCAAGTCAAGTCTACACCCTCGTCCCGAGCGTGGACTCTCTGGTACAAATAATCGACATCCTAGTCCCTAGCGTGGACTCACGGATGTAAACAGATCAAGGAAAACACCTTCATCCCGAGTGTGGACTCTCTAGTGCCAAGGAAACAATGTCAAGGATTTAGCAGTTCACTTACACGTACTCGTTCTATAACACGACTCAAGCAAGGTACTGATGAGAACTCCAAATGTGAAATACAAGGCCAAAACATGAACATGGCTATAAACAATAAAACAACTCCACAGAAAATAACACGAAAAAGCACATGTCCATAAATAATCCAAAGCTGGAAACTGAAATAAAATGCATGTAAATAAAACTATAGAGGGAGGCAAGGTATACTTGCCTGATGAGTCGTCCAATCCACGTTGAGGCCCGGAACTCGAAAAAGATTGCAAGCCTAACAATAAAATAGAATTCATAGTTATTTTTCTAGTATTTTATATATGTCGTTTGGATTATGGATTTAATTATTCTTAATATTTATACTTAGACTATTATAAACTTAAAATAATTTTTATTAATACAAACGGCTAATAATCTCTCTTTGTAATTATAATATACTAGTTAACTAGAGAATTATGCATGTTTGCTGTATTATAAGTTGTAGGGTCTTTTATGCAACATTATAATATAATTCCCTTAAAACCATAAGTATGAGAGAAGAGACCCACTCATGAATAGTATAAACAATAAAAGGGCTAGTTGCCAAAGAATAATAATGGAGCGGTTAAAAGCAAGTTACCATTCCTTTGGTGAATCCTACGTAGATGGGACAACAAATAATATGGGTAGGGCCCATGGCTTTCTTTCATGTGTCAAATAAGAGGGCATTAATGTTGGGCATGCCATGCGTATGGAATACAGTAATGCTAAGACTACTACTATTTTTTTACAACTTCTTTTACAACCGCTGACCTGGTAGCCAACTCACAATAGGGACAATAATGCTACAGTTACAACACGTGACCTCCCCAAGCACATAGACTTAGCATTATTCTGTGACCAAACCAAGCTTAGCATTATTGCAAAGAGCAAAACCAACAATTGGAACCTAATGTAAATCTCTTTCTCTCTCTTCAACCTAACACTACAGTCAGTGAAATTAGGGCACGATGGCGACCTCAGTCCTCGACGACGACGACGACGACCTCCGTCAACCTTTCTTCAACCTAACAATACGGTCAGAAGAAGAAACGGGTACTTCTTCTTCTTCTTCTTATTCTCTGTCTCTCCCTATTTTCCTTCGTTTACCAGTGAATTTAGGGCACGATGTATAGTAAACTACTAGAAACTGAAATTAGGGTTATGATTTTGGACTTTTCATTCTAAAATTAGGGATTTTATTTCCGAAATTAGATTTTTTTTGTTTCTGAAATTAGGGTTTTTTTTTTCCTGAAATTAGGGCACTACTGTTTCATCACACGTAGGGTTCTTACCTTCCCTTTCATGCTATAAAATTACCAGGATATGATGATTTTTTTTTGTAATTTATATTTACAAGGATATGATGAATTTTTTTGTTTACCTTGTGTAGGCATGGAAGCAGAGCACTTGTCTGAAGAGTTCTTACAGGAAGAATATATAAGCATGGAAGTAGAGCCTCCAAATATACGTAATGGAGAATTGAAAGAAATTGAATTCACTAATGTAGTCACACCTGAGGTGGGGATGAAGTTTGAGGATGTAGAAAAAATGTACGAGGTCTTTAGATTATATGGTTGTCACAAGGGATTTTCAGTGAGGAGACGGCATTCGAAAAAGGGTGACGACGAAAAATTGAGATATGTTGCACTTGAGTGCAGTCGAGGTAACAAGTTGTGGAAGAGTAAGGGGTTAAATGTGTTAAGGCCCAGACCTCAAGGTGGAACCGGGTGCAAGGTTAGGCTTTCAGCACGTTTAAACATTGACGGCGAATGGGAGATAACAAAATTAGTTCTTGACCACAATCATGATTTAAGCCCTAGCAAGACTCGGTTTTATCGGTGCAACCGAAAACTCACTCCGTCAATGAAAAGAAAACTCGTATTACATGATATAGCGGGAGTTAGACCAAACAAAAGTATCAATACAATTGTTGTTGAATCCGGTGGATATGAGAATGCTGGAAATTGTTTCTACTTTTTCTGCTGTTTAATGTTGCTTACATCTTGTTTGTACTTCCTCATTACTTAACCTTGTAATTGGGAATCCTGAACATGGATGGTTGCATGGGTCCTGAACATGGATGGTTACATGCTGATGGTTACATCCTGAACATTACTTGTTTGTTCCCAGGCTAATATAGTTTCCTCATTACTTTTTCTGCTGTTTAATGTTGCTTACATCTTGTTTGTACTTGTGTGACTGGAAATGTGCATTCCTGATAGTTTTTTTTGCTTTATACCAGGAAATGTGCAATCCTGATAGTTACTTAACCTTGTAATTGGGAATCCTGATAGTTTTTTCTGCTTCTTACGGATGAGGGAGCACATATATACTTCTGTGGGTTGAAGGGGATGATGCCTGGGATTCAGGAAACATTGAAGAGGGTCGCAGAGCAGAGGAAACAAAAGGAAGTATATTGATCAAAGTATCCAACACAATGTAATAGTTGAGCACATATGTCCAGCTTGATTACAAAGCCGAGTAATGTGAATCCCAGATTTTGTCTTCCCAATCCAATATAGCTCAACTGGTATACTTGTTTTTGTACAACCCTGGATTTGGCATGCCACATTTCCATAGAATAATAAAAGCTTGAAAATAAGAAACCCATATTGAAAAGAATGGTCGGCATATATGCCTCAAACTCCTGCTCAAATTCTTCTATCAATCATGAGAAAAAAAACTACCCAGCAAAATCTGGGATTCAATAGCCTGAAACTCAAGCAATTACACAATATTTTCCAATAATAAATATTTCATAGACACAACAAGTGACCACATAATTTAAGCAACAAATACAATAGAAATCAGTGTCACCAAGCACAGAGCATATGAAGTTTCATCACTCAAACTCATTTAACAACACTAATGGACTACTCTACTGGTAGCAACTTGTTTTTCCTCTAAACTTCAACCTCATACATCTTCATCAGCTCGGAGCATTTAGACTTTCCGACACCATCAGACTTTCCAACACCACACAGTCAATATTGACTTAAAATCAAATAGAAAATGGTAATTATATTAAGACAAACATATAATACAATGCCAAAACATTACATTAGAGTTTAGAGACAATTGAAACGAGAGGTTTTTAAGCATTACAATACAAATACTAAATCTTAAATCCTCCAAGTTACTAAATCTTAAATCCCCCAATTTTTTTCAAAAAGGAACCATATACTTCGACTTGACGTTGTGCTACACGGTGTTCAATTTCAACTTCCAATAGGATCTCCTTCATGATATCCTTGTCTTGTTCCGAAGAAGTAGTAGCCCCATCATCTACTAGTTTCTTCTTCGTCTTTGAGGCCTTATCTTTTTGCATCCACTCAATATATTCACAACCTGGATTTTTTCTCTACACATTAAAATCAAAATTATAATTGTGATCACACTTACACATAAATAATAGTTTAATTTTTGTGAACAAAGTAAAAAAGTTTTACTTACACTAGTAGATGAAGGACAACAATAGAACTTTTGTCCTAAGCTCATAGGCATCTTCGATGTCCTTATTTTGCAAAAATCGGCCTTGCAACGACAAAATCGAAGTTCATCCGCCCAACACCAAAAATCACATCCATCATTCTATGTAAATGTAATGCCTGTGGTTCGTATTACGTATTTCTGGAATACGTGTACGTATTTATTCTTGTATTGCATGATTCCTTGTTTAGTTTTCTTCATGGCTTGGCTTGGTTTATTCTTGGCCCGGGTTGGCTTGGTTCGATTGGGATTATTTTGGTTCATCATGAACCATGGATAAACCCCCTACCTACCACCACCTTTGATATTTATTGCCCTTTTCTTCTTTCTCTCTCTTCATTACTCATCTTCTTCTTCCTCATTTACTCCCTTCACCTACCAGAGAGAGAAGAGAGAGGTCTAGGCAAGTGCAATCTTGCTTCATGATGGATCTCATGTTTTATTGTTCCATTCTCTTCCTTACTAGATTCTAAGCCTCTTTAGAACTAGAAGTTTTCGGTTTTGATGGTTATATTTTTGTTGATCTAAGTTTTAAATTCCTTCTTGTTTAGTTTTCTTGGTTTTGATCTCTAAAAACTTGGTATTTCCAAAAACTAGTGGTTCCATGTTGTAGAGAATTTGATTTCATGCAGTTTTGGCTTTTGTTTCGCTTGATTTTGACTCCGGATGAGGAAGTTATGACCATTACAAGTTTTCAGAACTTTCATGGCTGAACTTGCTGTTTCGGGACGATGAACCTCATGCGCCAGGAGGCCATGCGCCGATTCGTGCAGGAATCTCATGCGCCGATTCGTGCAGGAATCCCATGCGCCGATTGCGCAGGAATCTCATGCGCCGATTCGTGCAGGAATCTCATGCGCCGATTCGTGCAGGAATCTCATGCGCCGATTGTACAGGAATCTCATGCGCCGATTCGTGCAGGAATCCCATGCGCCGATTGCGCAGGAATCTCATGCGCCGATTCGTGCAGGAATCCCATGCGCCGATTGCGCAGGAATCTCATGCGCCGATTCGTGCAGGAATCTCATGCGCCGATTCGTGCAGGAATCTCATGCGCCGATTGTGCAGGAATCTCATGCGCCGATTCGTGCAGGAATCTCATGCGCCGATTCGTGCAGGAATCTCATGCGCCGATTCGTGCAGGAATCCCATGCGCCGATTGTGCAGGAATCCCATGCGCCAGAATTGCTCTATTTTGCTGTTTTGCATGTTTAAGTCGTTTTGTAGCTAGAATCTTGAAAAAACTCAAAACATGAAAGTTGTAGATCTTTTCCTTGGCTTCAAGAACATGTTACTAGTTATTCTATGCAAGTTTCTCTCATTCATGATAATGTAAGGATAGAACACGATAGTGACCTGTTAAGGCGCACTCTTGACAAGTACCAAGTGGACATGACATGACCTGATAGTAGCCCGCCGTGGCGCACTTCTGACAAAAAAACCTGATATGATATACCCTGATATGCTGTTGCGACGGCTACCTGACATGACATGACCTGTTTAATTAATCATGACACCGTGGGCGATTGTGCTTGTACAAATAATCCAGTCCTGTCTTGCATCATGTCTAGGAGGGGACTCCTGAGTACCACGGTCAGGAGTACCTACTGAAATGGACTAAGGTTAATAATTAGTATAATTCACTAGTCATGAAGAGATGTTCCCCAGTTACAGGCGATCCCGTTATCCCGGCCGCTAATGCTTGGACTTGTAGCCTGCCGACGAGTAGAGCACATTTCCAGCCCACTGTTATGTGGGGCACTCTTGATTGTCACTTTAAATGATTGAACTCTATTGTCACTCTAATGTATTATACTCTCTGAATTGTCACTATAATGATTGCCTGGATAACCTGGATAGCTGCAGGGCCTGTGACTACTTGGAGCATCTCATTGCATCTTGCTAGTAACTAGGATTGTGATAACCCTAGTTAGTTAATGTAGAAAGCCGTAGGCAATGATTGGCCGTGATTGATTGGATGGAGTCTAGTCCAGTATGGTATTGTCTAGAATTGATTGATTGCAAGATTGTACCAGAATGATTGAATGATTGTCACTCCAGATTGTCACTATAATGATTGTCACTCCAGATTGTTACTTGACCTGATTTCTTATATTTATCTTGCCGATAAATGGTGAGAGAAACCAAGTTCCGTTCAGACGAAGGGTTACAACCCCGGTCCTTGTTTGGTTTACGGGTTGTAACCTAGCTATCTGAATAGTCCCATGGTTATCTCATCGTATATCATCCTGGCATGCTTTTTTATATGTCCGGTCTTTTAGTGATTCTATGCAAGATTGTCTTTTATAATTACCTATCATGCTTTTCTTAAATTACGGTCTCTTATTATGTAATTACATTATTGTGCTAATTTGCTGGCTTTAGTTCTTAGTGAAGCTTCCTTTGTGGCACTTGCTCTTTCTGGGGTCTGACCCAGCTGGTTTTGTATGGCCAGATACCGGAGCAGCACCAAAGGATCTCCCTGCTTTCCAGCCCGATGGTGGTCACCAGGCGTAACCAGGGCTTCGAGTGGGTTTCTTTTGTTCTCCCACTGTAATATTGTAAATTATTCTTTTGAGACGTTTAGCCGACGAGCAAGTGTTAGCTCGATTGTACTTACTTACTGTCTGCCTACGGGCTGTAGCATGATTGACAAGCCCCCGGGGGTTGATCATGTATGACTGAACTCTTGCTAGTCCTCGCATTTTGTAATGACTAGCTTCATGATCATTCCGAATATATAATGTATGGGACGCCTTACTATTGTGTATTTGGTGGTCTGACATCTTGTAATTACTATTAGTTGGTTGAGATTGAGACAATAGGCTATTTTATGACCTTAAGAGACTGATGGATTGTAGTGAAACCCTCACATATCTAGACAGCCGTGACCGTATAGCGGGGTGGATCCCATTCCGTTATACGTAGCTGGCTATGTCTGCCCCCGCTCTCCAGTATTCTGGTTCTGGGGCGTGACAGTAAATCAAAATAAGATCATTCAATTTTTTTTTTTTCAAATTTGCAAAAATCAAGAGAATGAACTAAACAAAAAGAAAATCATACCTCCTTTGCACATTTCAGAAATTTTCGACCACGATTCAAAGGGGTATTTGCAGTGAGTAATTTGCACATAGAAGTAACTTCACAATAACATGAAATCTTCGCAAGATCCCATTCAACTTCAGTTGTTTCATTTTGTGCCATTTGAGAGCCTAAACATGTTAGGACATTAGGATTTCAACATGCTAAACTAAACTTTAGAATTTTTTCTTAGCTTTGAAATAACATAAAACATAAGTTAGTTACCATCATCCAAGTCTAATATGAGGAAGAAAAGACCACATTAATGGTCAAATACTTGTGTGGAATGGCTATATAATTTCCCAAATGAACTAACATGATTCAATTTAATGGTTTTGCCAAAGTCATTCCAAAATCAAAGGTCTGTATCTTGTTATTTAGCATTGAATTGCTTCTAAAATTATCGAAAATTAATGAGTACCACCTTAACAATTGTCAAGTCTAATATGAAGAAGTGTTTGTGTGAATTTAGTAAGACATGCATCCACCACCTGGGACAACACCAGGTCGAAGTATTTTAATACTATGTAACTCGTTATACTCAGAAGAATAGGGTTTTGCAAGAACAAAAATATAAGACCCTAATTTCAGAAATAAATACTTTAATTTCAGAATCAGAAGTTCAAAATCATGACCTAATTCCAAAATTAACATCAAAACGGAACCCTAGTTTACAAATTTCAGTTTCCCCTCGTTTAAATTTTCATATTCTCCTTGAGAAGGAGAGAAAGAGTGAGAGTATAAGAGAGAGAAAGTGAGTGAGTGAGAGTGAGAGAGAGAGAGAGAAGAACCCGTCCGATAGAGAAACAGCTCGGAGAAGAAAAGCTCGGAGAAGAGGGAACAGCTCGGAGAAGAGTGGAGCTCCCTTCCTGTAGCAAATTTTTTTTTTTTTGGGGAAGAAGTGGGTTCATCTTGGGGAGCTCACATGTTGTAACTGTAGCATTATTGTGAGTTGGCTACCAGGTCACTGGCAGGTCAGCGGTTGTAAAAGAAGTTGTAAAAAATTGGAAGTAGTCTTAGCATTACTGGTATGGAATATATGGATTTGGTGCAAATTTTTCTATGGAACTATACTAATAAATCAAAAAGGGTGGATTTATATGCAACTATTCTTTCTATACATGCAATGCTCTGTCAAGTAGAAGCCATATGTACTTGAAATATCAATGGAGTGCATGTGACTTTTAGGAGACTTACTTGGGAACACAACTCTTAATTTCTTTATTCTTCTCATCTTCTCTTTCCAACTCCACTTTTTGTCTTCTTCATCTACAGGAGGCTTTTTCTCCTAAAGGAAGAAGATCAGTGGCAGGGACCTCTGCTTCTCTATACTTAGAGCTTCAAGAAGGTGATGCCATGGAAAAGTCGGGTTCCATGGCACAAAATATTGGAGGCTTCAGCGGTCGGACGCGGTCTGCCCCTGGCTCGAGGAATTGTGGCTCATGCTGAGGTCATGTCGGCGTCACAACTCGGAGATTGGCGTGGCCGACTGGAAAGACAAGGATGGGTCGACGTGCAGTGCAGGAGGTCGAGCCGCTCGACTTGGTGTCCGTCGGCAAGACAACGCCTCTTAATGGCTAGGCTCGGCTACATACACGGCCACGACGACTCATCGTTGGCGTCAGTGCAAACGCATCGACAAGTACTGGAAGGCCGCTCGGGTGGGGTGTGCTGGCCGAGAAGGGTGCAACGCAGACACGTTGCTCGCGCGGCCGTTCGGCATGGTTTGGTTGCCGATGGCGGCAGCTCATGGCGGTAGAGGTGGGCAACGAAAACTCTTGACGTAGTCCGGGACGAAGTTGGGGTCGTAGGGGAGATCGGTGTAGGGAGCGGGCCAGCGGCGGCCATGGCTCGTTTGTTAGGGTTTTCTCTCCTCTCTGCTCTCTCTCTCTCTCTATATATATATATAATGTATATATGAACGCTGCTCGGTTGGGGAAAACCTACGCGGTTTACTGGTTGTCGTGGCCTGTGGGCCACTGGCCCGAGGCTGGGCTGTTGATTTCTCTATAACATTATTTCAACTTCAAACTACTGCACTTTATCATTGACCGATCTTATCTATTCATGCAACATCAATGTAAGTACGTATACATTGTATATATCATTATAAGCTACAACACTATTATTATTAGCTTACACATCAATAGCCACAAATGAAAATAAGGCAGTCGTGGTCATCATAGAATGGAACCTGACAATGGATAAATGACAAGCAAACCAAACAAGAATAACACATGCAAACACACTAAACTATTCAAAGGAAAGCAATTAAGTCAGCTAATTAAATGAACAGATAAACTCATGTCAAATAAGATAGATATGAAGATAAATAAAGCTGAAAATATGGCATCAGACAGTTTTGAATGATAAGTCAGAATGCAAGTGCAGTAAGAAACTGTTTACATTTAGCTTACTAAATGATAGCTGTTTTGTAATATCACTGATTGCTATTCCGTGCCGTGCTGTCCCAGCCCAGTGGGCAAAAGAAAAACAATGTATCTAACATTTCCACAATTCTTATATATTCATATATATTATTATTATTATTATTATTTCCTAATAACACAATTTCCTAATAAGATATTTATATACCAAATATTGTACCAATAATAATAATGCTAGAATTTCAATCACCACATGTAGGCATGGTATTGGGGAACACCATATAATTCTGTTCTATTCGGTCCACCGAAAATCGTGCAAAAGTCCTAAATTGCTGAATAAGTATCGATAAAGCTATATTTTAGGTATAAGAATATAGTCAATCCCTTGAAAATAAAGTACAAAAATATATGTAGATACAATATACATCTATCGTAATAATTGACTAAATAATTATTTATAAAAACAAATCAAAAAAAAATCACCATTAAATCAAATAAATGAATAAATAATATATATATAAAAATATTTCCGGAAAGGGGAGCTACATTTGGTAATAGCATATTTATGGAGTACAAATCTGATTAAATATTTGATTTAATTTGATTTGGATGTCCATAATTAGTGCTGGACTATTTTAGATATAATAGGATTCTTATTTGAGGGTTTTCTATTTAAGAGATCCTATTATAATCTAAAATAGGATGTTGATGGGCTATTTTAGGTGTAGTAGGATTCTTATTTGAGGGCTTCCTAATTAAGAAATCCTATTATAACCTAAAATAGGTTTTTCTCATTCTATATATATGGGGTAAGGGTGGAGGCACAAAGCACAGCACAAAAGTGGAGATTCGAGGTGCTCGTCCACAGAAAATCTAAGAGAAAGTTTCGTACTTTGCTCTTAGGACTTCGTCATCCAAGATAGAAGAAAGAAGAGATCTAATCGAGGGGTCGTCAACTTCGGTTAGGGAGATTGCTACGGATTGGTGAGCGATTTCAATTATAAACTCTCTTTTTTCTTCTTGAGTGTGGTGAGGGGGTTGAACCTATTAGGACAAAGGGTTCAACATTAGTTTTTGTCAATCTTGTAATTTCATCTGAGTTATAGAGATTGGGATTTATCCAGGTGACGTAATCACCGCCATATACTTGTCTTTATCTGTGCTTGGTGTCCGTTAGACGGGGGTTGGTTATTTCAGGTGGGTTAACCTAAGTTTCCACTGCGGCAACGTCTTAGACACGGTATCGGAGCACAGGAGGGCGTATCCGATTCCAAACATCTGGTATCAGAGCTTGGAGGTTCTGGCAACCATGTCTACAGAGCAGATGAACACTTGTATGATCACCCTCACAGGGAAAAACTGGGCAATTTGGAAACCAAGGATGGAGGATCTACTCTGGTGTAGGGACTTGCATGGTCCATTGGAGGGCGACAGCACAAAGCCAATGGACAAAGCAGCTGAAGACTGGAAACGACTGGATCAGAAGGCCGTTGGATTCATCCACCAATAGTTGGATGATTTGGTGTTTCACCACGTGTCCATGGAAATTTCAACAAAAACATTATGGGAGAAGCTGAATTCGCTGTACGAAAGAAAGACGGCTGGCAACAAGGCATTTTTTATTCGCCAACTCGTTAACTCGAAGTACACGGAGGGTGTACCAGTGGCACAACATCTGAACGAGCTTTAGGGTATCATCAATCAGCTGTCTGCGATGAACATGGTGATTGATGATGAGCTTCAAGTACTGCTCTTGAATTCTCTGCCGGAAAGCTGGGAGACGTTGGTAGTGTCGGTGAGCAACTCCACGCCTGATGGAGTTGTCACGATGGAGGCAGTCAAAAGTAGCTTTTTGAATGAGGAGATCCGACGCAAGCAAGTAGAATCGTTGTAGGAGTCCTATCTGGTGACTTCCTACGGAAGGGAAGACCCAATTCACAGGCGAGGACAGAGGGGAGTTCTCAAAATCTTGCGATTGTGGACCGCAAGGAGGGATGATATCATTGTGGCGAAATGGGTCATATCAAGAGGAATTGTATGAAGCTCAAAGCCGAGAAGGCAAAAGTCAAGGACGATCAGGAGGATCTCACAGCAATGAGAGATATCATCATCGCAGCAACCGACGCAGAGGAACCTTGTGGCATGTGTCATGACGGCGACTGGGTCATGGACATGGGGGCATCGTATCACGCCACTCCACGTAGGACGATCTTCACGTCATACCGCGGCGGCAGGTTTGGACGTGTGAAGATGGGCGACAAGGGCACAGCTGCAGTTGTAGACATCGGTAATGTGCACTTGACAACGGAGCTCGGTGAGAAGCTCGTTCTTAAGGGTGTGCGACATGTACCGAGTTTGCGCTACATCTTGATTTCGGTAGGGAGGCTGGCAGATGATGGCTATCGCAGTCTATTTGGGGACAAAGATAGGATGCTTGTGAAGGGTTCCCAACAGCTGGCTCGAGGAAATTTGTATTGTGGCATATACAGAATCAAGCAGCTGAGCTGTACAGGTAGGCCACAGACACCTGATGGAGGCTCGAGGGGTGCTCGACAGGAGGTGGATCATCGAGAACTTGCTGAGGAGGGGCTTCTAGGTGCTTTGAGGGATACGGAGGATTCAGTTCGTCGAGACAAAGCGACGGATGGTGGTGAGTCAAAGATTGAGGGTCAGCCTGTCGGTCCAATGACAGCTGGTCGGTCTCCAGGTGGGAGTTGCTCTACGGATCCGATTTTGGCGACGGGTGGTTTGCCAAAGCTTCACGGAACGACATCGATTTCAACAGTTTAAAGCCAGGAAGGAGATCAAGGTTTGCAGCAAACTCAATCTGAGGCGGGAGCATCATCATTCACATAGTTCAGGGGGAGCTATGGGTCATCGACGGCATGCACAGTGCGTGATGTTCTGCTCGAGGACGCATGTGTATGGGGGAGCTTCAAGTTCAGACACGAAGGTGGGCAGGTTCAGGAGTTCGAATCTCTGGAGGACCTCACCATCTGCTTAGTTGGGCCAGCCAAGGATGAAGAAGCTCGTCGGAATGTTAACATTTTTTGGTAGAAGACGGAAGTCGGGGACAGGCAGCCGAGACTTACGGTGAGGCTGATCGTCAGGGACTTCGATCTTGATCGTGTTATTGATATCGGCAGGATCCCAGTGGTGCAAGAGGTGCTACGCATGGCAGCTAGCGTTGACATGACGGTCGATGAGCTGAAGAGGAAGGAAGATGCAAAGTAGCTCGGGGGATCGAAGATCAGTACGTGGCATGGGGGAGCAGGAACTCTGTCGCATGACGGCAGGCATGGAGTCCAGTTGAGGAGCCATGGGGTCAACACCCTCTCATCAGACTGGAGGGGGAGATTGTTGGATTTCAGTCTGGATTTGGTAATAGCATATTTATGGAGTCCAAATCTGATTAAATATTTGATTTAATTTGATTTGGATGTCCATAATTTGCGCTGAACTATTTTAAATATAATAGGATTCTTATTTGAGGGTTTCCTATTTAAGGGATCATATTATAATTTAAAATAGGATGTTGATGGACTATTTTAGGTGTAGTAGAATTCTTATTTGAGGGCTTCCTATTTAAGAAATCATATTATAACCTAAAATAGGTTTTTCTCATCCTATATATATGGGGTGAGAGTGGAGGCACAAAGCACAGCACAAAAGTGGAGATTCGAGGTGCTCGTCCACAGAAAATCTAAGAAAAAGTTCCGTACTTTGCTCTTAGGACTTCGCCATCCAAGATAGAATAAAGAAGATTGCTCTTAGGACTTCGCCATCCAAGACAGAATAAAGAAGAGTTCTAATCGAGGGGTCGTCAACTTCGGTTAGGGAGATTGCTACGGGTTGGTGAGCGATTTTAATTATAAACTCTTTTTTTCTTCTTGAGTATGGTGAGGGGATTGAGCCTATTAGGACAAAGGTTTCAACATTAGTTTTTGTCAATCTTGTAATTTCATCTAAGTTATAGAGATTGAGATTTGTCCAGGTGACGTAGTCACCACCATATACTTGTCTTTATCTGTGCTTGGTGTCCATTAGACGTGGGTTGGTTATTTCAGGTGGGTTAGCCTAAGTTTTCGCTGCAGCAACGTCTCAGACACGGTATCGGAGCGCAGGAGGGCGTATCCGATTCCCAACACATGTCACTATATGTCCGAGTCCGAGTTAGAGCCCGAGTCGCGGGACTTAGCTCCTAAGGATTTCCAAAGAAAGTGATAAAACAATGGATTGTTACTTGTGACTTACCCTTAAGCCTCTAGAAAAATCAAACCCCATGGACCACCTCACCCGTGTGCATAGGACAATACAAGTATCGCTATTATATTGTGACATACATCCCGATAGTTTTCCAATGTGAGACTTAAAGTTCCTAAAGCAAGACGTCTAGGCGAAGTCACTACATACGCTTGTGTGAACTGTTTTGGCTCTGGGTGTTTTGTGTGGTTCTTTATCCCTTTGTAGGACTGTTTTGATCTCGACGTTTCGCAATTTTCACTGTGCGACATCTAAACGATAGGGTTATGTGTGTTTCAATCCCTTCAACTCAATGCCACAATGTTACCCTTATGCTAGAATGGATGTATTGGTGTCTAAAATATTTGAATGTGGGCTTTTCAGTTACAAAAGATTTTGGCTATTGTAGTCGGTTATATAGTTGCCTAAAATATTCCATTTCATGTCTAAAATATTTGCATAATTTTTTATGTTTTAATTATCCTGGGTTCATTCTATTCCTTGTTCCATAAATATGTATAGGATGTATTTTATTCTTTCTAAACTATGTTGGGTTCGCGAAATCATGGCCTTATGAAAGAAAATTTATTCATTTTCTTTATATTTTATGTGTTTGAAAAGAGGGAAAGTAAAATAATTCCCAAAGTAAAAAAATGGTTTTCTCCACCCACCCAATGATTTAATTTCATACTTTATGCCCTCGTTTGGTTCGCAGAAAGGCAAAGAAAGAAAATTAATTCCTTATTCTTTTTCTTTCCTCGAAAAATTACAGTTTCTATTCATTTTTCTTTTCTGTGTTTGGAGAGGACGAAGAAATTAGAAGGAAAAATGAATTCTATATAGTGAAAAAGTGAATTATTGGTTGGATGATGAACTCCCTTTTTCCCTTATTTTTCTCTCGTACGTGAATCATTTTTCTTTCCTCATACTTTTTGACATCTAAGCATAGGAAGGGAATAATTCCTTTTCAATACTATGATTCCGCTAACCAAAGGAGGCCTAAGAGTCGGCTTGGATTGAGTGCTATAAGAGTTAAGTGAGAATAAGTCAAGTGAGGAACATAAAAATTATACTTTGTTTGAGAGTAGGGGTTTGGGAGTGAGGGCTAAGCAAGGGTTTGTTTAATCATCTTTTGTCTATGTTTTCAACTTCCAAATCGGAGGATTAACGAGAGGATTAAGAGGTTTTGTTTAATAATAATAAATCTCGCTTATTTTTTTCTATAAAATATTATTATTATTATTATTATTATTATTATTATTATTACTATTATTTGCTTCCAACATGATGCTTCTTAGCTTCCTTATTTGTGAAGATATTTTGACAAATTCTAATTAAAATTTTAAGCAAATTCAATTAACATATGTAATAAAGAGTATTTTTTTTAACTCTTATATTTTTATTAATCTTTCTTTCACTTAAAATCTCAAATCGAAGCTAGAGTATTTAAACACACTTCACCTAACTCACCCTCTAATCCAAGTAAGGTTATATATATTGTCTTTACTCTTCCTAACTTAACCCAACTCAACTCTGCTTTTGTTTCCCTCAATCCAGGAAGACCCTAAAAATTTAATTTTTCTTCCAATTTTCTTGACTTTATCAAATATCGAAAAAAAATGATAGAAAATACAAATTTTCAAAGCGAAAAAAGAGAGCAAAGAATTGATTTCATTTCTTTTCGCGAATCAAAGGAGGACTTAGTTCTTTCAGATTTTGGACATTTTATGAAGGCATGGCGTTACGGCCTAGGCTTCACTATCGACAGTAAGGGGCAGCAGTGTTATTGCCTCGACTTTTATTTTAAATCGTCGCTGTTTTGTTGATGCTGCTAATGACGTTTAGACATTTCCAAATCATAATGTAGGTTAAATAAAAAGTCCAAAACATACCTTTATTCGCTCTCTAAACAATATTAATTTTTAGATCAACCAAACAGCAATATATATCAAACAAATGTACACGCCAAATAAAGAATAAATTGGTAACCCATTTGGAAGGTAGGTGTTTGTCACTGAAATTTGATATATCTCAAATACTTATATAATTTCGATTTTTAATAGGATTTGCGGAACAACAAATTTAAGGAAACTACAATTTAATTATAATGGGCTAATTAGTGTGTTAGATCATGAGTTTAATATCTTATAGTTTAAGTCCTGACATGTCCAACCAAAGAGTTTACAATCTGAATTTTTTTTTTTTTGGTTTTTATTTTTCTATTATACCTTTCCTTCATTATATATATATATATATATATATATATATATATATATATATATATATATATATATATATATATATAATTTTTTTTTTTTTTTGGAACCAGGTAAATTATTTCTGGAATCGCTCCCATTGGAATTCGAACTCCTGACCACTCGGACCGCATGCATCTATCTTAACCACTAGGCTAGGGGTCATCTGCTATATATATATATATATATATATATATATATATATATATATATATATATAAAATATATATATATATATATATATATATATATATATATATATATATATATATATATATATATAGGAAAACTTAGATGGTGAAACTTTTGAATTCCGAAAATACCCTTACATACTTATACTAATTAAAAATAGTTCATTAATTTTAATAAGGACAACTTAGTAACTAGGAAGACTACTCTTTAGTCTTCCTAAACTAATTAAGAAATGTTAAAATACGTGAAAGGCACGTGCATATATATATATATATATTCTTTTTTCCATCATTTTTCTATTATATCTTTCCTTTCATTTTTGATATTAGAGACGGTATAATGAAAAAAAAAAAAAAATAGGTCCTAGACTCTTCAATTGGTATGTGAGCGCTTAAATCCTAAACTGCTATAAAATCCAGATTATAAACGTTAATTAACCCTTTTATAATTGCAGCTAAGCAATATGTCAACTTCCAATTCCTTTCGAGTAAAACCAATAGGAGTTTGTGTGGCAACATATATGTCTATTATATTACTCAGTAGATTTGGCTTAGCCTTTCTCATCATATTGCTATAGGTCTGTGATAAGAGGTATTTATTTATTATATTGTTAGTATATATGTTTAGGATGGTTTCTGCAAAAGAATAATATGTCGGTCTTTTGGCGCTATTTTCCTGATTAATAATTATAGAAAATTTTACAATTCTTGTATATATATAAGGCTCAACATGGTCTATTTGCTCTCATGTAATGTTTCCAAGTGTATATAGAGGAAACAATGAAGGATTCTCAAACAAGGCTTCCCACCATCTTCTTCTTCTTGGTGCTGTCGTTCGTAACCTATGGTTCGTCTCTCCACTTTTTTTTTTCTCATACCTTTTTTTGGCTAATTAGTGTTTAGACCATAGATTTTATATCAGCTTAAAGTTTAAATTCTAACATGTCCAATTGAAAATTTTAAACCAATATTTATTTTTTATTTATTCTTTACTATTATATAGCCCTCCCTCTCCATGCAAGACAAAAAGTTTTCCTATATAAGCTAGTGAGGATATAATGGAAAAGATAAAAATTCAGAGACTAAACTTTCTAATAGAACAAGACATGACTTAAACTCTAATTAAGTTGGTATAAAATTCAGGGTATAAACTATAATTAGCCCAAAATTTTTCTAGTAAACTCCTTTATTAGAACATCTCGTGGGTTGGGATGTTCGGTTGTAGTCTCAACGAGATATATATATATATATATATATATATATATATATATATATATATATATATATATATACACACACACACTAATGTACATATATATATAGTTGTTCTTCGATTCTTCGATTCATGGATTTTTATTTCATAGATCACGGTTGGAATGATCATTTCTCCGGACAATAGTTGTTATTTTTTTTGGTAAATGAGCTCTACATGTTGGCCGTATATGTGACTAAGAATCGGCATTTGGCCGGACTGGGTCGTCCAGGCCCATAAAGTACAGGCTCGAACTGAATATGGACCGGACTTTATTGGCCCTAGAAAAATTTCGAACCAAATCGAATCGGACTTAATTATTATCTATGAAGTTCAAGTCCGCCCACAAGAGTCCGACTTTTCGCACCAAGTCGGATTGGACCGGACCGGACCGAACTAGCACTAAAAGTCCATGTGCGTGAACGTTTGGGGTTGGACAAACATGCATACCTCTTATTCACATTCACAATCATGACTTCTCGCCACTATACGGACTACAAGAAAAGCAAAACTAATTCATGACACTAATTATTTGCAGTACTAATTACTCAATTTAATTGTTCACTAATTAACATATGTTTAATTGAATTCAAATTAATTTGGAATGCTCTGGGGACTGGGGAGTTGAAAATGCAAGAGTGATGTAATGAGTTTTAGAACATACGTACGAGTTCTGCCACAAAGGTACATGTTGTATGTTGCTATTGCTAATAGGGAAATCAGATACAGTACACGGCGGCCAAATACCATTAATCACTCGGGCTTAGAAATAAATTAAAAAAATGTACTGTACGTCTATTCCTGTTCAATTCAATTTAATACAGTAAAAATGATAGCAGATAACAGTAAAATACTGATTAGAAATACCATAACACTCCTCACAGCATTCCATTGAACCATCATTCCACACAACCGTATGCAATCATCAAGTGGAAGATGCATATTCTATAATAAAATTTAATAATTTTCAAATTAAATTGTAACATATGTCCTATAATTAGGAATGTATCGAATTTTTCGGGCCGGACTTAGTCGGACTTTAGGACTGGACTCGGATGGGCTTGTATCAGACGGACTTCGGACCGGGCTCGGGCGGACGGATGCTTACTCCGTGCCATGCCCTATACTAATATGGATCGTACCGGACTATCCTAAGGGCGGACTGTATCGGGCTTTGACTCATCGGACCGGACGGACTTTTCGGACGCCCATGGACATCGAGCCCAATTATGATCCCTATATGTGACCATAGTAAGCCATGCATGGTGAAGCTTATAGCTGATGGCAACCAACTTCGACTTTGACTAAGCTGATCTATGGATCAATGTTGTCAGAATCGGATCTGACTGAATGTTGGATCGGATTTGAGTGATTTTGATCAAAAAATCGGTTCGATCTGACTTGAACCAAATTTTTCTAAAAAACCGTCAGTTTTTTAGAACCAGAGTTTAACCGGTGAACCGGTTATTGTACCGTCCAATTTTGTTTTTTTTTTTTCCAAAAAACTCAAAAAAGTTTACCATATGAGATTTAGACCAAATATTTGGTTCTTGGTTTGGTTCTGATAGACCTTAAAATTGTCAAATCAAATCAAACCAAATCGAACATACTAAGAACCAAATCAAACCAAATTAAAAAGTAAATATGATATCTTACCTATTTGAATCAAATCAAACCAAACCAATCCAAATCTATTTGAACTCCAGTTGAATCCCGATCCGACCTATACCAAATTTTTTTTTGGTTCAATCATCGGTCCAAATTTTAAAACATTGGTGTGGATGCATGCATGAATTATTGTTGTATTAACTCGCAACTAATATATATTTATTTGATTTTTCTTACAATTTAAAGAGATGGGAACAATCACGGTGGAAGCCCACCGCTATTGCGAAGAATTTCCAAGCGCTTCGTTTCATGGCCCGTGTATAGGGAGGGAGGACATATGTCTGGACAAATGTACTAAACGCGAGGGATTTTTTGGTGGTGAATGCGTTGGCGAAATGTGCATGTGTTTTACTGGCTGTTAATCTGATATTGCTATGTTATGGTATTGTTCTACTTGTTGTCTAAGTCGTTCTTCAAATTCAAAATAAAAGCAAATCATGATGTCATGATATTGCTGCAATATTGTGGTACGTACTTGCTGTCGAAGTTGTTAACTTCAAATTCTAAATAAAATGTAACGAGGTCACGAGACAAATCATGATGTTATGATATTACTATGATATTGTTCTACTTGTTGTGGACGAAGTCGTTGTTGTGATAATGTTTTGGTTTTCTTCACTATGTTCTGACTTCCAATTTTTTGAGGTCATTGGCATCTGGTTCCTGGATTAGATAATGGAATTAGTCTTAAGGGTGCGTTTGATTGCAAGGTGGAAAAGATATGGAAAAGAAATTAATTCCATGGAATTATTTTTCTAGGAAAAAAATTCCATAGAATTTTAAAAAAAATTCATGGAAAACTTAGTTTGGGTGTTTGATTGTCATTATTTTCCATGGTAAATAGTTATTTTTCATGGAAAATGATATTTTCCTATGGGTTTGACAAGTTTCATTTTCCACCATTTTAGAAGAAAATATGGAAAATGATAGTTTTTTGGAAAGTAATTCCATGGAAAATATAAGCTATCAAACACTACAATTGGTGGAAAATTTGTGATGGAAATATTTTCCATGAAAAAAAGCCCAATCAAACACAACCTTAGAACAAATAGATACATCATGACATGACTAAACCATAAAACTATGGACACATTAAATTTCGTTATCATTACAATATAATGTTGATTATTTTTAAAGGCTAATTAGCCTTTAGACCAGTCCCGGTCCTTAGTATGTTATTCTTCGAATAAGGTCCTCTAATATAGATGACCCTTAATTTTGATTTTTTTTTTGGTATAATGATTTTAAAATGAATAATTGAATAAGACAATGAGAATGTAGCTCAAATGGTAGAATATGTTTCATTTGGATATTTTGCATTTCCATTTTATTCTAACAAATTTGATTCTCTTTTTTTGACATGTAATTTTCTTTACCTTGTGAAATGTGGGATCGAGATGTATTCAATCCAAAAATAAATTTTGGATGAATAATTTGATTAGAAATAACAATACATACTTATACAGTAACATTTGAATTTATTTTGAAAAAATAGCTTTTATATATCCAGAAACCACTAGTCTACACCGAAAAAATTACTAGGTTGCAAGAAATAACTCAATGTATTGTTGAACAAAAATTTAATTAGCAAGATAATAAAATACAAGATATTTAAAAAATGTGGTTTTATATTTTTTTATGCGTATTATTTGAATTTTTGTCAAAATACCTTTTACCCGCGATAAACCTCTAGACTTTGCGGAAAAGAATACAAGGTTGGAACTTGGTATATTTTTTGAATATAATCATAGCAAGTAAAACAAAGGTTTTTTGAAAAATTAAAGATGGTTTAAACCATAATATTTTCTCATAAAAAAATTCATGCTAGTATTTATATGAAACATTTTGATCGATATGCTTCGTCTTATCTTTGCTAACAAGCTTCTTCTCCAAATGAGTTTATGGTGATTTTTTTAATTTGAATAGATTTTTTCTAATGTTTAGAAGTTATAGTCATTCGATTAATAAAAAACTTATCATACATGGAAGTTAAGCGATATTATCTTATAAATTTTCTTACTTATTGTCACTCCCGTTTTCCGTTATACGTATTTTCGTATACGTATACGAGATCTTTGACGTTTGTCAGGTTATCCGTAGTTAGACTTAACTTGCTTGCCTAGTCTAGATTGTTTTTGACTTGGTTTGGTCTTGTTTAGCTTGGTTTGGTTTATTTTGGTTTGGCTTGGTTTGATTGGGCTTTTGGTTCATTTTGAGAGAACCCTCCACCTTTATAAACCCACCAACCCTTTCTCTCTCTTCATTACTTTCTTACTTTTCATTTACTCCTCCTTCTTCCTCATAACTCTCTCCACCTACCAAGAGCTTAGGCAAGTGCAACTTGCTTCATGGAGGAACTCCATTTTTGTTGTTCAATTGTCTTCCTCACGGGATTTTAAGACACTTTAGTACTTAGTATTTTCAATTTCCATAGTTTATTTCTTGTCGATCTAAGTTTGTTGTATTTTCGGATTTCTTCGGTTTTGATCTAACAAACTTTATTCTTTTCAAGTTTTGATTGTTCCATGTTACAGAAAATTTTATTCTACCCTATTTTGACCTATGGAAGTCCAAATTTGGACTTACGGTGAAGGTTTTATGGAGCTTGGAAGTTATGGGTTCCATGGCCATCCTTCTCAGTTTTTCAGAGATGGATGGGTACCCATCGACCCAGCCGCATAGATGGCACCCCATCGACCCAGCCGCATAGATGGCACCCCATCGACCCTGCCGCATGGATGGGTCCCCATCGACCCAGCCGCATAGATGGCTCCCCATCGACCCTGCCGCATGGATGGCTCCCCATCCACTACCGCATGAGCCCCCATCCACCATTGGCCGCATAGTACCTATTCTGGTTTTTTTTTCTTGTCCTATTTGGCTGATTTGTGGTCAGAATCTCTCCCAACTTCCAACATAGAAGTTGTAGATCTTTTCTTTGGCTTCAAAAATATGTTACTAGCTATTTTTATGCATATTTCTCTCAATCTTTATAGTGGCCTATTAAGGCGCACTCTTAACAAGTAATAAGTAACATGACACGATAATGGCCTGTTAAGGCGCACTCTTAATAAGTAACTTGACATGATAACACACAATAGTGACCAGTTGTGGTGCACTCATAATGTATGTCTTTCTTCTTTGCTTAACACGATAGTGACCTGTTGCGGTGCACTCAAGTCACATGTCACTTCTTTGCTTAACATGATTGTGGCCGGTCGTGGCGCACCCCTAATAAGTATCCTTAACGTGATAGTGACCCGTCGTGGTGCACTCCAGATAAGTAACATGATATGACATGATATGAACCATGAATGTTGTTGCGACGACTTTATTGGCTTACAAGTAATGAATGATTTGGACACCGTGGGTGTTTCTCTTGAGTGTGTTTGTACAAGCTACATGTTATGCTTTGCATCATGTCTAGGACATAAATTTCTGATTTCTCACGTCAGAGATTCATACTGAATCTGGCTAGGATTAATGACTAGATTGATCAAGCAGCTCAAATAGATAGAGATATTTCGGCTACAAGCAATTCCGTTATCTGGGCGCCTTCTCTGATTGACTTGTAGCCTGCCGTCGAGTATGGCACATTTCCAGTCCACTGTCATATGGGACACTTCTTGAAATAAGTAATATGTACACTGTCATGTGTTGCACCCCAAGTCACCTAATAGCTCTCTTAGGGTACATTTGTCTCCTGGGCGATGTACCCACTATTATATGTATATGGGAAACATTTGTCTCCTGGGCGATGTATCCACTATAAATCCTTGTAACTTGCATCTGGATAACCTGGATAGTCTGCAGGACTTGTGGCCGTAGGAATATCTCATTGCATCTTGCTAGTAACTAGGCTTGTGATAACCCTAGTTGGTTAAAGTATCAAGCCGTACTCTTTGCTTGGCCGTGAATGTTGGATGGTGTCCTATCTTGTCTAGTCTTGCTTAGATCCAGTACATGGCTATCTCAGGACACGCTTGTTTATGCTTACTTATCGATAATTGGTTAGAGACTAAGTTTTGTTCAGGTGAAGGATTACAACCTCGGTTCTTGTTTGGTTTACGGGTTGTAACTTGGTTACCGGAATAGTCCTTTGGTTATCTTATCGTTTATCATCCTATTTTCTGTAACTCATGTCTTTTATCATCATTTATATTTTCATGTGCTAATATGCTGGTTTTAGTTCTTAAGTGAAGCCTCCCTTGTGGCACTTGCTCTTTCTGGGGTCTGTCCCAGCTGGTTTTGTATGGCCAAATTTTGGAGCAGCACCCGAGGTTCTACCTGTATTCCAGCTAGATGGTGACCACTAGAAGAAATCCTGGCAACGAGTGGATTTTATTTTGCTCTCCCACTATAGTGTAAATTATTCTTTTGAAGCGTTTAGCCGTCGAGCAAGTGTTAGCTCGTATTGAATACTTATATTTCTTGTCTGGCTACGGGCTGTAACATGATTAATAAATCCTAGGGTTGATTATGTATGACTAAAACTCTTGCTAGTCCTCGCATTTTGCACGACTAGCTTCATGATCATCTGTATATGAAATGTATGTGATGCCTTACTATTGAATATCTGATGGTCTAATATCTTGTAACTATTATTACTTGCTTGAGATTGAGACACTAGGCTTGTTCTTGACCATAAGAGACTGATGGCTGGTAGAAAAACCTTTATACATCTAGACAGTCGTGACCGTATATGGAGGTAGAATACACTTCTATATACGTAGCTGGCTGTGTCTGCTCCCGCTCTCCAGTATTTTGGATCTGGGGTGTGACACGGTTTAAGTGGTAGCCCATGCATGGCCTTGTAAATCAAGATGTGTGGGGGTTTACCGAATTAATGTCTCAATCAGCATTCGCCCTTGATCTCTACTCGTGCCTTCTAATCTTCCTGAAACTTGACCTGATCGCATGCTTATATCCTCGGTCTATCATTGTCCTTCCTTATTGTTCCCATGTCATTTTTTCAGCTGCATTTCTCCTGGTCCTACCGATCAGCCGGGAGGAGCTCAATCAGCACCTCAGCAGCAACCTGGGGACCAAGCCCAACACTCAGAAGCAGCCTCCCGGGTCATACCTTCCGGAGATCATGAGCCACCAGTTCAGCCGGTCCAGCCTACAGAGCCTGACAATGGAACCTTAGTAGGACTTATCCGAGAATTACTTGCATCGCAGGATCGTCGAGGTGATGCCCTGCACCAGACAGTACAGACGACCATGGACAGAGTGGATTACAGAGGTAATAGTGCAGCCAACATGTCACGTCCCAGAACCAGAATACTGGAGAGCGGGGGAATGACTCAGCCAGCTACGTATTACGGGTAGATGAATACCGTATAATACGATCAATGCTGTCTAACCAGACGAGGGGGTGTATACTACATGAAAGTCTTACTATGGTCACTTCACATCTATTGTCTCAATCATTCAAAACAAGAAACAGAAATAGAGAACATGTAAGATAAAGCAGTAAGGCGTCCCAAACGCTCAGTCAAAATATTCTTGATATGAGGCTTTACAAAACATAGCCAGATGGTATAGTGACATATACACAATTGTTATCAACTGCAGTCTGACTTAATTACAATTATGCAAAAGTAGGTGCAAGACAATCCGACTAACATATCGGTGCCAAACGGCTAAGTATAAAGTAAATAACAAAACGAGCGGTGAAGTAAGGAGTCCTCCTGCGATCATCTCTCTAGTATTGACCATCTTGGAGGTAGAAGTAAGCTGGATCCTCGGGGACCGGCTCTAAATCTGGCCATGCAAAACCAGAGAGGTTAGACCTCTAATAGCAAGTACCACAAGGAAGCACGATATGAAGGACTAAACCGGTAAGTAAGAGAATATAATAATAGATCTCTGCTTTCCACTAGGATTCACATAACATCACGACACTTCAAACTAACCTTCCAACCAAACAAGGACAGAAGTTAGCCCGTCATGTCCTGACATTCTGATCATCTCAGTTAGGCAACAGAGTAGGTACAGTACACAAACAAATCATCTTGAACGGCCAATCAACTACTACGGCTTGCTATTGTGAGTCCCAAGTTATCTTGGAATTATGCAAATAGGGATTCCTCAGTTCTTACTATGTACGAGCAAGGCTAGTCTATCCAATCAATCAATTGCGCTAATCATGTATTTAGACGAGTCCCAGCGGGACGCCCGCCGTTATAGCATGTATAATAATAATATAAGCAGATACCGTTCCCTGCCCGTGTGACAGATTTACAGTATCTGTGGGAACCAGTCGGCCTGTCGGGCACTTAATAGTCCCAAAGAGGGCTGCCATGTAAGAACTCGAGAATCCATTCTCTCCATGCCATCATTATTTTATTTAACTTAATAATCCCTACGTTGAGTGAAGTTCCATGTCGTGGATCATGGTCATTCAAATGAGTACATTCGTACGGGGCACGATATGTACAATTCGACAACGATACCAGTGCGGTTAGGTTGCAGGTCTTACATAGCGTAATGCAACAATCAAACTAACCACGAAATAATCATGCCTTGACCATAAGGTACACATGTTGTTTTTGTAAAATAGATAAATAAATAATTTGAAGCCTGCATGTGCCTGTATGCCAATATTTCGGGATCGGCTAATCGAGTACAATAGTTTATTACATGAACGTGTCTCATTCATTTCATTCAATAAGACGACTAGCCAGTCTCTTAGTTCCAACTAGGAATGCATGATCAATTTTAATCAAGATAACCATTATTATCAATGCTATCAAGGCATGAAAGTCAATTAGTATTTCATGGGGTCGATTCTATAATTCTCAAGGTTAAGTTCCAGTCATACTGGGTATCCATGGATCAATCAAGACACAAGGCATGTTCTACACAACCATATGTATTAATAATATTAACATATCATGATTTTATCAAGTTCATGCCAAAAGGCGTAAGGATATAATAGAAGAATTATCATGCCATCATTAAATGAATAAGTTATAGAACAAATAAAACACCCAGGTTAGAAAGTCACGCCAACAAGTCTAAGCTAAGGCCAACAAGTCACGCCAAGTCTAGCAGGTTGGAGTGTGCGTGTAAACAGCGTGAGCGTAAAAAAGTAATTCACGCTGGCACGCACAGTGCGAGCGTGAAGGGAAATTCATGCACTCATAAGTGAGCGTGAAGAATGATAAGAAATTCACGCACGTACAAGTGAGCGTGAAAAATGGGACAAGAAATTCACGCACGCACGCAAGGCGGGAGCGTAACTCAAAAATTCACGCTGGCATGTAAGGGCGTGAGCGTGACTAAAATCCACGCACGTACGTACAGATGTGAGCGTGACTAAAATCCACGCTAACATGTAGGAACATGAGCGTGACTAAAAATCCATGCAAACACATAAGAACGTGTGCGTGACTAAAAATCCACGCAGACATGTAAGAACATGAGCGTGACTAAAAAAATACAAACACGTAAGAACGTGTGCGTGACTAAAAATCCACGCAGACATGTAAGAACATGAGCGTGACTAAAAATCCACGCAAACACGTAAGAACGTGTGCGTGACTAAAAATCCATGCAGACATGTAAGAACATGAGCGTGACTCAAAATCCACGCAAACACGTAAGAACGTGTGCGTGACTAAAAATCCACACAGACATGTAAGAACATGAGCGTGACTCAAAATCCACGCTAAGTTGGGAGACCAAAACCCGTGAATCAGCCGAGAATACAACAACTTAGATCTAGGAGAAACCAGCCATAGAAATCAAAAATACTAAGTACTAAACTCTCTCAGAATCATGAGAGGAAGAGAATGAACCATAAAAATGGTTCTCCAAGCAAGAAGCAAGATTTGCACTTGCCTGTTGTTGATGGGTTGGTGGAGAGAGTGATGAGGAAGAAGAAGAAGTAATGGTGAAGAATGAGAGTTATGAGGAGAGAGAAGGAGATGAGGGCTTAAATAGAAAGGGTGGTGGTAGGTGGGAGTTATTGGGTCGGGTTTCATTCGGATCCACCATGAACCCGAACCTAAAAGCAAGACTAAAAATAGGGAATAACAGCAGAAAATAAAATACAGAAAATAAAATACAGATAATTAATTAACATGAAATTTAAAGGAATTTAAATACAGGGTAATACATGATAAATACTAAACAAATATACATGAGTTGTACATGAATAAAAATACGTATTCTGGGAACGGGGAGTGACATCTCTACCCACCTTAGAAAAATTCCGTCCTCGAAATTTCAAATCCAAGCAGGTAGAAATATCGGAGCTAAACTAATATAAGCAATTCTAGTGAGCAAGCAATCATTTTTACCATATCAAAAGCAAGTACTACATATGTAAATTCATTAATCATAAAGAATCAGGACAATCAAGGTGATAAGGTGTATATGTAAATTCATCAATCCACGATATCAAGTAGCTCTACCCATAAGATAACAAGTATGAAGAATCAGGAAAATCAAGGTATACAGAAAGAGATATACCTTGTGAGTCAAACATGTGTGGATACCGTGATCGGATATCATCCTCACGTTCCCACGTTGACTCTCCCAATGAGTGACGACCCCAAGCAACATGGACAAGACTAATTGTTCGGTTCTTAAGTATCTTCTCTCTTCGGTCCAAAATGGACACAGGCTATTCCTCGTAAGACAGGTTGGTACCAACAACCAGCTCAGAATGATCGAGGATATGGCTTGGGTCCGATACATACCTACATAATTGAGATACATGAAACACGTCATGCACCTCTCGTAACGAAGGTGGGAGGGATAAACGATAAAAAACATCGCCTATCCGATCAAGGATAACAAATGGGCCCACGTACCGCGGACTCAATTTCCCGGTAACGCGAAATCTAATGACCCCACGAGTAGGTGAGATCCGTAAGAATACGTGGTCCCCAACAGATAACTCTAACGGCCTACGATGCTGGTCCGCCCAATGACGATGCCGGTCCTGCGTAACTCGAAGTCGCTCTCTAATTCCCTTAACCACTTCAACCGTCTGAACAATCATTTCTGGGCCTAACATCTTCCTCTCTCCAATATTATCCCATGCAAGTGGTGACCTGCATTTCTTACCATATAGTGCTTCAAATGGCGCCATCTGGATACTGGCTTGATAACTATTGTTGTATGAGAACTCGACTAAGTGCAGGTGGCTCTCCCAAGACCCTCCAAAATCTAGAGTGCAAGCTCGCAACATGTCTTCTAAAGTCTGAATCGTTCTTTCTGATTGCCCATCCGTCTGCGGATGGTAGGCCGTGCTAAATCTTAATTTGGTACCCAGACTATGATGTAAGCTCTTCCAGAAATGTGATATAAAGCGAGTATCTCGATCCGATACAATAATGACAGGGACTCCATGCTGCCTGACTATCTGTTGCATATACAACTCTGCCAACTTTTCTGTAGATTGCCCTACTCTGAAAGGAAGAAAGTGTGCTACCTTCGTAAGTCGGTCCACTATTACCCAAATAGTGTCCTTACCACTTGGTGATCTCGGTAAACCGATCACAAAGTTCATTGTAATATGCTCCCATTTCCATTCCGGGATAGGAAGCGGTTGTAATAATCCAGCTGGCCTCTGCTATTCTGCCTTCACTTGCTGACATACCAAGCAACAGGAAACAAATCTAGCTATCTCCCTCTTCATTCCGTTCCACCAGAAATGTTGCTTGATATCTTGGTACATCTTGGTCCCTCCAGGATGAATAGAATACTGAGAACTGTGAGCTTCTGCCATAACCTCCTGTCTGATATCTCTACTAGGCACACATAGACGTGATCCAAACCTAAGTGTACCATCTTCATGAATTCTCATCTCCTTCCTGAGTCCTGACTCACATTCTGCCCTAAGCTTCTGAATCCTTGGATCTTGTGCCTGAGCTGCCTTGATCCTGCCTATCATGTCGGATTGAACTTGCAGACTTGTTAGAACTCCTACATCACTAGGAAGTATAACTTCGATGCCCATCTCCTGAAGGTCTTCTAAGATATGCCTCTGTGTTGTCAACATAAATGCGCTGCCTCTCCTGCTGAGAGCATCTGCTACTACATTAGCCTTGCCTGGATGATACTGAAGCTCTACATCATAATCCTTAATCAACTCCAACCATCTTCTCTGCCTCATGTTTAGTTCCTTCTGAGTAAAGATGTACTTCAGACTTTTATGGTCTGTGTACATCTCCACTCGGTCACCATATAAGTAATGCCTCCATAGCTTCAGAGCAAACACTACTGCCGCTAACTCCAAATCATGAGTTGGGTAATTCTTCTCGTGGTCCTGAAGCTGCCTAGATGCATATGCTATCACCTTTCCATGCTACATAAGGACACATCCAAGTCCTTTACCTGACGCATCACAATATACTGTAAAACCTCCGGGTCCAACTAGCAATGTAAGAATAGGTGCTGATATCAACTTCTACTTCAAAGTCTCGAATGATGCCTGACATTCTACCGACCAAACAAATGGTACATCCTTCCGGGTCAAGCGGGTCATGGGTGCTGAAAGCCTTGCAAAGTCTGACACAAACCTTCTGTAATATCCTGCCAATCCCAAGAAACTCCGCACATCTGCTACGGTCTTGGGTACTGGCCAACTTTCTACTGCTTCTATCTTATTGGGATCTACTGCTACTCCAGCTCCTGATATGATATGACCCAAAAATGAAATGTGATCCGACCAAAACTCACACTTGCTGAGCTTGGCATACAACTGGTTCTCTCTCAGAACCTGCAACACTTTTCTGAGGTGGTCTTCATGCTCCTCTTCACTAGCAGAGTATACGAGAATGTTGTCGAGGAACACAACGACAAACTGATCCAAGTATGGCATGAAGATGCGATTCATCAAATCCATGAATATTGCTGGAGCATTGGTCAAACCAAACGGCATTACTAAGAATTCATAATGCCCATACTTCGACCTGAATGCTGTCTTAGGAATATCCTCCTTCCGAACCCTCACCTGATGGTACCCTGAACGAAGATCTATCTTGGAGAAAACTCTAGCTTTGCTCAACTGATCAAATAAGTCGTCGATCCTGGGTAATGGGTACTTGTTCTTCACTATTCCGCGTTAAGATTCCTGTAGTCAATGCACAATCTGGATGACCCATCCTTCTTTCCCACAAGTACCACTGGTGCCGCCCATGGTGATACGCTAGCTTGGATAAACTTCTTCTCCTTCAGTTCCTCTATATGCTGATATACCTTGGCCTGCTCTGAATCTGCCATTCTGTAAACTTGATCTGATATCGGTTTAGTTCCTGGTGCCAATTCTATACTGAACTCAATATCTCTAACCGGTGGTAGACCCGGAAGTTCTTCACGAAATACGTCTAGAAATTCTTCAACTACCTTCAGAATCTGAACTTCTTCCATTGCTGCTATCACTCCCTGCTCTTGCTGAGTTGCCTCTGATCTGACTAAGGTGAATCTCTTCATGCCTGGAATATCAAAAGATACACTCCCTCTATGACAATCTATTGTCGCATGACTGTCTTTCAGCCAGTCCATGCCTAAGATAACGTCAAAATTTCCAACAGGAAATTCTATCAACCGGACGGGTAAGGAATGCCCGCAAACTACAACGCTACACGCTAGAATAACTCTACTAACCCCTACGAGCCCATTACCGGTGAGTATATTCAACCTTCCTGGCAATGCCTCGAACTCCATTCCTAGTCGTGTCGCAAATTGTGTAGATATAAATGAGTGGGATGCTCCCGAATCAAACAATGATACTGCGGGATATGAGGCGACGAGAATGTTACCTGCCACAACATCTCCCGATGCCAATGCCTCTTCCAAGGACAGAGTGAATGCTTGCCCTCGACCTCCTTGCTGGTTTCCATGCTGCGGCCTAGCCTGATGCTGCTGCTGGCCCCTTCCTTGATGCTGGGGTAGTCTATGCTGGGGTTGCTGCATCGGCGGTCCCTGCTACCAAAATATCTAAGCCTGCGTCATTAACGGACGCCGTGCCAACGGCCTTACTGCCACTGCTGGTCCTTGATACTGGCCTGCCCCTGGTGTTGGCAGAGCAGGAAACTGCTGCCCTGGTCCTCCTGACCTCGAATTCATGGGACATGTGGTAACCCAATGGTGTCACGCCCCAGAACCAGAATACTGGAGAGCGGGGGCAGACATAGCCAGCTACGTATATTGAAATAGAATACATCTCAACTATACGGTCACGGCTGTCTAGATATGAGGGTTTACTACAAGCCAGCAGTCTCTTAAGGTCAAGCCTATTGTCTCAATCTCAAGCAATTAACAGAGTTACAAGATGTTAGAGCATCAAATATATATATATAAGGCGTCCCAAATATTACATATTGGATGATCATGAAGCTAGTCGTACAAAATGATAGGACTAGCAAGAGTTCAGTCATACATGATCAACCCTAGGATTTGTTAATCATATTTACAGCCCGTAGGCAGACAGTAAGTAAATGTGTATCGAGCTAACAGGTGCTCGTCGGCTAAACGCCTCAAAAGAATAAATTTACATATAAGTGGGTAAAACAAAAAGGAAAACCCACTCTTGGCCCGGGTTCCGTCTAGTTGTCACCATTGGACTGGAAGCTTGGTAGATCCTCGGGAGCTGCTCCGAAATCTGGCCACACAAAACCAGCTGGGTCAAACCCCAGAAAGAGCAAGTGCCACAAAGGAGGCCACAAATAAGAACAAAAGCCAGCATATCAGAATATAAAGAATAAAAGAAAGTACAAGTAGGAAGGTACACAGGGCGATAAACGACTAGGGACGTGGAACCATTCCAGGAGCCAGGTTACAATCCTTAAACCAGACAAGGACCGGGGTTGTAACCCTTCGCCTGAATAGCTCACTGTCTCTACTCATTTATCGTTAAGATAAGTAAAACAAACATGCTCAGGAGATATCAGGTACTGGAGCTAGACAAGACTTAGACAAGACTGGACACCATCCATTCATAATCGGCCAAGCAAGTACTACGGCTTACTACTTTAACTAACTAGGGTTATCACAAGCCTAATTACTAACAAGATGCAAGTGAGAAACTCCCAGTCCCAAGCCCTGCAGACTATCCAGTTGTCCTTCCGCGGGTTGAGAGTTATAGGTGGGTACATTGCCTGGGAGACAAATGTACCCTTAGGTGACTTAGAGGGTGCAACACATGACAGTGTGCTGGAAATATGCTCTACTCGTCGGCAAGCTACAAGTCCATTAAAGCACCCAGATAACGAGATTGTCTGTGACTGAGAATTTTCCATGTTCTAGTTTGATCTAATAATTAGCCTAATCCAATTTAGCGCGAGTCCCTGGCCGTGGTACCCAGGAAGTCGCGTCCTAGACATGATGCAAGACAAGACAAGTGGATTGTACAAACAAGCAAGCAGGAACACCCACGGTGTCAAGTTGATTATACGAGTTAATTATAAGTTACAAGTCAAGTCAAGTCAGGAGTGCGCCGCCACGGGCCACTATCAAGTTGTCAAGATAAATTATGTCAGGGTGCTTGTTAGGAGTGCACCACTACGGGTCACTGTCATGTCAGGTTGGTCATGTCAGGAGTGCACTACTACCGGTCACTGTCGTGTTATGCTAGGTCCTTGTCATACCATGCCATGTACAATAGACATTCCAAACATATTAAGTAAAATCAAGTTCATGACAAAAGGCGTAAGGATATAAAATGGGCGTAAAATATCTAATACAATATCAATATATATATAGGACTATAGAAGAGCCAGGCTTAAAGAAAATAAAACCAAATCTCCAAGAGCCAATGGTTTGCACAAGGGGTCAGGGGGTTGGATTGCGCAGGAGTCAAGTGCGCCAGGAGGCCAACTACGCAGGGTGAGCTGCGCAGGGTACCAACTGCGCAGGAGTGAGCTGCGCAGGGTACCAACTGCGCAGGAGTGGATGGCGCAGCAGATGGATTGCGCACAGGAGGATTGCGCAGGGGTGGATTGCGCAATGGTCGATTGCGCATGGTTTACTTTGCGCATGGCTGGCTTGCGCATGGCTAGCTTGCGCCAGCGCAATCCAGCGCAGCGCAAAGCACTGGCCAAGTGATTGCGCAATCGGCCATGCGCTAAGGAGCACAGGCCGGGGTTGCGCAATCGGCCATGCGCTAAAAAGCGCAAGGCAGAGGGCTGTTCTTCCTGGCCGAGAGCAAGTCCAAGAACACCAAGAACTTCAATTCTTCATAACTTAGCCAAATTAAAACCAAATCTAGATTTTCAAAGTTCTAACTTGAGTAAAATCGAATTCTCTTCCACATGGAAGCATCAAAACATACAAAAATCAAAGTTAAATAGATCAAAACCATGTAAATCCGAAAATAGTAAAAACCTAGATCTAGAACAAAGGAAACTCCAAATCACAAAATGTCAAGTTCTAAAGTTGTTCTCCATGGCCTAATCTAGCTAATGGATAAATAAAAAGTGGTGCTTATTTGATGGCAATGTGCACTTGCCTAATGGGTTGGGGTATTGTGTGGAAGAAGGAAGAAGAAGAAAATTAATGGAGAGTAAAGAGGAGAGAGAAAGTTTGGTGGAGATATAATGAGGGTGGTTGTGTTGTGTTGAGGGTAGAGTGTAGGTTAAAGTGTTCCACTCATGATGAACCAAACCAAACCAACTTCCATAAAATAAAACCAAGCCATGGTCCAAAACCCATTTACGAGAAACCAAAATCCGCAAGTCGAGAAAATTAAAATACGTGCCAAAATCAAATACGAGCATAAATACGTAATACAGGAAATGGGGGTGACAAATGGTCTGGATTTTCACATATCAGACACAGTCCATTCAATGTCCGACACACATCTCTAGTGTGCCCCATCTTCCCACAATAAGTGCAGCCCGTCGGGGGTTGCTGGTTCTTCCTCTGTTGCTGTTGCTGCCGCCTAGATGGTGGTGCTGGTCCTCGTATCGCCACATCGTGGATACGAATGCCAGTGGATGGTGCTGTTGTTCGGGGCGCTGCACCCCCTCCTCCTTCAATCTGACTGTGGGACCTCTTGTCACGCCCCAGAACCAGAATACTGGAGAGCGGGGGCAGACATAGCCAGCTACGTATATTGAAATAGAATACATCTCAACTATACGGTCACGCCTGTCTAGATATGAGGGTTTACTACAAGCCAGCAGTCTCTTAAGGTCAAGCCTGTTGTCTCAATCTCAAGCAATTAACAGAGTTACAAGATATTAGAGCATTAAATATATATATAAGGCGTCCCAAATATTATATATTGGATGATCATGAAGCTAGTCGTACAAAATGATGGAACTAGCAAGAGTTCAGTCATACATGATCAACCCTAGGATTTGTTAATCATGCTTACAGCCCGTAGGCAGACAGTAAGTAAATGTGCATCGAGCTAACAGGTGCTCGTCGGCTAAACGCCTCAAAAGAATAAATTTATATATAAGTGGGTGAAACAAAAAAAAAGAAAAACCCACTCTTGGCCCGGGTTCCGTCTAGTTGTCACCATTGGGCTGGAAGCTTGGTAGATCCTCGGGAGCTGCTCCGAAATCTGGCCACCCAAAACCAGCTGGGTCAAACCCCAGAAAGAGCAAGTGCCACAAGGATGCCACAAATAAGAACAAAAGCCAGCATATCAGAACATAAAGAATAAAAAGAAAGTACAAGTAATAAAAGTACACAGAGCGATAAACGACTAGGGACGTGGAACCATTCCGGGAGCCAGGTTACAATCCTTAAACCAAACAAGGACCGGGATTGTACCCTTTTGCCTGAATAGCTCACTGTCTCTACCCCTTTATCGTTAGAGATAAGTAAAACAATCATGATCAAGAGTTTCAGGTACAGGGCTAGACAAGACTTAGACAAGGCTGGACACCATCTATTCGCAATCGGCCAAACAAATACTACGGCTTACTACTTTAACTAACTAGGGTTATCGCAAACCTAATTACTAACAAGATGCAAGTGAGAATTTTCGGTTCCAAGCCCTGTAGACCATCCAGTTATCCTTCCGCGGGTTGAGGGTTATAGGTGGGTACATTGCCCGGAAGACAAATGTACCCTTAGGTGACTTAGAGGGTGCAACACATGACAGTGTGCTGAAAATGTGCTCTACTCGTCGGCAAGCTACAAGTCCATTAAAGCGCCCAGATAACGAGATTGCCTATGACTGGGAATTCTCCATGTTCTAGTTTGATCTAATAATTAGCCTAATCCAATTCAGCGCGAGTCCCTGGCCGTGGTACCCAGGAAGTCACGTCCTAGACATGATGCAAGACAAGACAAGTGGATTGCACAAGCAAGCAAGCAGGAGCACCCACGGTGTCAAGTTGATTATACGAGTCAAGTTACAAGTTACAAGTCAAGTCAGGAGTGCACCGCCATGGGCCACTATCAAGTTATCAAGATAATTCATGTCAGGGTACTGTCAGGAGTGTGCTACTACGGGTCACTGTTATGTTAGGTTGGTCATGTCAGGAGTGCACCACTACGGGTCACTGTCATGTTATGCTAGTTCCTTGTCATACTATGCCAAGTACAATAGTCAATCCAAACGTATTAAGTAAAAATTAAGTTCATGACAAAAGGCGTAAGGATATAAAATGGGCGCAAAATATCTAATAAAATATCAAAATGCAGGGCTATAGAAGAGCCAAGCATTAAGGAAAAATAAAACCAAATCTCCATAATTAGACATATTGCGCAAGGGATCATGGAGTTGGATTGCGCAAGAGTCAGGTGCGCAGGGTGCCAAGTACGCAGGGGCACAGGGCACGGGGGCAGATTGCGCATGAACAGACTGCGCAGAAGTGAACCGCGCATGGGTGGATTGTGCAGGAACAGACTGCGCAGGAGTCAACTGCGCATGGGTGGATTGTACAGGGGTTACTTTGCGCATGGCTGGCTTGCGCATGGATGGCTTGCGCCAGCGCAATCCAGCGCAGTACAAAGCACTGGCTGAGGTCATGCGCAATCGGCCCTACGCTAAAGAGCACAAGCCGGGGGTGCGCAATCGGCCATGCGCTAAAGAGCACAAGGCAGAGGGATGTTCTTCGTGGCCGAGAGCAGGTCCAAGAACACCAAGAACTTCAATTCTTCATAACTTTGCCAAATCAAAACCAAATCTAGATTTTTAAAGTTCTAACTTGAGTAAAATCTAATTCTCTTCCACATGGAAGCATCAAAACAAGCAAAAATCAAAATTTAATAGATCAAAACCAAGGATTTTCGAAAATGGTTAAAACCTAGATCTAGAAGAATGAAAGCTCCAAATCACAAAATGTCAAGTTCTAAAGTTGTTCTCCATGGCCTAATCTAGTTAATGGACAAATAAAAAGTGGTGCTTATTTGATGGCAAGGTGCACTTGCCTATAGGTTGGGGAGTTGTGTGGAAGAAGGAAGAAGAAGTAGTAAAAAGAAATTAATGGAGTTATGGAGGAAAGAGAAAAAGTTGGTGGGTTTTAATGAGGGTGGTTGTGATGGAATGGAGGGGGAGAATAGGCTAAGGTGTGCCACTCATGATGAACCAAACCAAACCAAACCAACTCCACAAAATAAAACCAAGCCATGGTCCAAAACCCATTTACGAGAACCCGAATCCACAAGTCGAGAAAATAAAATACGTTCCAAAATCAAATTACGAGTACAAATACGAAATACAGGAAATGGGGGTGACAACTCTACCCACCTTCAAAGAATTCTGTCCTCGGAATTTAATCAAGGAGCTAGAGATTGCCACGACAAGTTATACTAAGCACAAACAAGCTACACTAAGCAGTTCAATCATACAATCATACAATGCAAGCAAGGAAGGGAAAGCGTAAGGCACAAGGAAGACATTATACCTTACGAGTCAAACATGTAGGGATATCGCGATCGGATGTCGTCCTCACGCTCCCACGTTGACTCACCTAGAGAGTGATGACCCCAAGCAACACGGACTAAGTTAATAGTCTTGTTCTTGAGCGTCTTTTCTCTCCGGTCTAATATAGACACCGGCCTCTCCTCATACGAAAGGTTGGTACCAACAACCAATTTCGAATGATCTAGGATATGGCTCGGGTCCGGGATGTACCGTCTTAATTGGGATACATGGAATACATCATGTACCTCACTTAGCGACAGCGAAAGAGCAAGACGATAGGACACATCGCCTATTCGCTCCAGAATATCGAACGGCCCTATATACCTAGGACTAAGCTTTCCCCGTATGCCAAAACGAATGACGCCGCGGGTAGGCGAGATCCTAAGGAATACATGGTCACCGACGGCAAATTCTAAGGGACGCCGATGAGCATCGGCCCAATGGCGCTGGCGATCCTGAGCAACTAGGAGGTGATCTCTGACCTTCCTGACCGCTTCAACCGTCTGAGAAATTAGTTCTGGACCGAGCATATGCCTCTCTCCAACATCGTTCCATGCTAACGGAGATCTGCACTTCCTACCATACAGAGCCTCGAAGGGTGCCATCTGGATACTGGCCTGGAAACTATTGTTGTACGAGAATTCCACCAGGTGCAGGTGATCCTCCCACGAACCACCGAAGTCAAGGGTACATGACCGTAACATATCTTCGAGAGTTTGTATAGTACGCTCTGACTGCCCATCTGTCTGCGGATGATACGCTGAGCTGAACTTGAGACGAGTCCCCAAACTTTGATGAAGACTGCGCCAGAAGTGCGATGTGAATCTCGTATCCCTGTCTGATACTATGCTGACTGGCACTCCATGAAGTCTGACGATCTGCCTGAGATACATCTCTGCTAGCTGTGCCGTCGACTGTCCAACTCTAAATGGAAGAAAGTGTGCCACCTTGGTAAGCCTGTCTACAATGACCCAAATAGCATCTCTGCCTGCCGGAGATCTGGGTAACCCAGTCACAAAATCCATGGTTATGTGTTCCCATTTCCATTCTGGGATCGGTAAAGGTTGAAGAAGTCCAGCTGGCCTCTGATGTTCAGCCTTGACTTGTTGGCAAACCAAACATCGAGAGACATACCGGGCTATCTCTCTCTTCATACCATTCCACCAAAAGTGTTGACGAATATCTCTGTACATCTTCGTGCCGCCTGGGTGGATGGAATACTGCGAACTGTGAGCCTCTGCTATGACTTCCTGTCTAATATCTCTACTGGGTACACAAAGACGCGTGCCATGTCGAAGTGTACCATCCTCATGAATACATAACTCTGGCCTTCTTTCTGCCTCGCACTCTGCTCTGAGCCGCTGAATCTTGGAATCTGTTAACTGTGCTGTCCGGATCCTCTCAACTATAATGGACTGAATCTGTAGGCTGGCCATCAAGGCCATATTGGAAGGGAGGACAACTTCTATACCCATCTTCTGAAGATCTGCCAATAGCTCTGGTTGCGCCGTCAGGAAATAAACTCCGGCTCTCCGGCTCAACGCATCTGCTACAACATTGGCCTTCCCTGGATGATACTGCAAATCCACATCGTAGTCCACCAGTAGCTCGAGCCATCTTCTCTGCCGTATATTAAGATCCTTCTGGGTGAAAATATACTTCAGGCTCTTATGATCAGTAAATATCTCCACTCTGTCTCCGTACAAGTAGTGCCTGCACAACTTAAGTGCAAACACTACTGCTGCTAGCTCCAAGTCGTGGGTCGGGTAATTCTTCTCATGATCACGGAGTTGACGTGACGCATAAGCAATTACCTTCCCATGCGTCATCAAAACACATCCCAATCCTCTGCCTGAAGCGTCGCAATAAACTGTGAATCCTCCGGTCCCATCTGGAAGGGTAAGAATGGGAGCCGTTATCAAACCTCGCTTCAACTTCTCAAATGATTCCTGACATTCTGCTGTCCAAACGAATGGCACATCCTTGCGGGTCAACTGGGTCATCGGCGCTGAAATCCTTGCAAAATCAGAGACGAACCGCCGGTAGTAGCCGGCCAATCCAAGAAAGCTGCGAACTTCTGCCACTGAGTTGGGTACTGGCCAAGACTCGATGGCCACAATCTTCTGGGGATCCACTTCCACTCCTCCTTTGGTAATGATGTGACCTAAGTAAGAAATACGATCGAGCCAGAACTCGTATTTACTGAACTTGGCGTACAACTGGTGCTCTCTGAGAATCTGGAGGACAATTCTGAGATGCTGCTCGTGCTCTGCTTCACTCTTGCTATAGACTAGGATGTCATCAAGAAACACTATCACAAACTGATCCAAGTAAGGCATGAAAATACGGTTCATGAGGTCCATGAATACTGCCGGCGCATTGGTCGCTCCAAAGGGCATAACTAGAAACTCCCAATGCCCGTACCTAGATCTGAACGCCATCTTCGGGATGTCCTGCTCTCTGACTCTGATCTGGTGGTATCCTGACCGCAAGTCTATCTTCGAGAAGACTGAAGCCCCCTTGAGTTGATCAAACAAGTCATCTATCCTCGGAAGAGGGTATCTGTTCTTGATTGTCACTGAGTTCAAGGTACGATAATCTACACATAGCCTAGACGTACCATCCTTCTTTTTCACAAGAAGCATCGGGGCTCCCCAAGGCGATCCACTAGCACGAATGAATCCCTTGGTTCTAAGTTCTTCAATCATCTTGTACAAAATCTCCAACTCTGAAGGCGCCATTCTGTAGACTTGTTCTGATACTGGTGCTGTCCCGGGAATCAAATCGATGGTGAACTCGATCTCCCGCTCTGGTGGCATCCCTGGAAGTTCCTCTGGGAAGACATCTGGAAACTCTTCAACTATCCGGGGCAACTGCACTCCAGCTACTACCATCCGCAATACTGGAGGAGATGGCTCTACTGTGCCTCTGGAAAATAAAAACTCTGGCTCTCCGGGAATACTAAAGACAACTCTGCCAACATGGCAGTCTATCCTAGCATAATGGTTCCTCAACCAATCCATGCCTAGGACTACATCATAGTCTGCCATAGGGAACTCTATGAGCCTAGCGGGGAACTCTCTACCGCTAACTATGATCCGACACGAAGAAAACACTCGATCTACTCCCACAAGACCATTACCAGTAAGTATATTGAGCCTCACTGATAATGACTCGGGCTCCAATCCTATCCGTGTCGCGAATCGTACAGACATGAATGAATGCGATGCACCAGAATCAAATAATACAGATGCTGGAAAGGTGTTGACAAGAATAGTATCTGCCACTACCTCACCTGGTGCAACTTCTTCTTCTATGGTCATCATCATAGCCTGACCTCTAGCTGCGGGTCCTCTCTGCTGGAAACCCCTCTGTCGGTTCTGTGCTGGAGCCTGGGTGAACTGCTACTGGTTCTGCTGCTGAAAGGCCTGGGCCTGAGGCAACAATGGCCTCGGGTACTGCTGTTGCTGCTGCTGCTGGACTGGAACTGGGGCTGGTCCTCTCACCGAAGAACTAGAAAGGTTGGATGATGATGGACCTCCCATATTCGGGCAGGTCCCTATCTGGTGGTCTGCTCCTCCACAAGCCAGGCACAATCCCTGTGCCCTACGATACTCTGCCACTACATGGCCCGGCTTCCCGCAATGAGAACATCCCACCGCGGAAGACTGCTTCTGCTTCTGCTGCTGCGGATACGTCGGGGTCGAATGCTGAACCGACGTCACTGAGGCCGCCCGCCTCGGAGTCCCAATGGTTATACCCCTAGCTGTCGGGGCTGGAGCTGAAGATTGGTGCATCTGGTTGTGGGACCGCTTCCTGCCTCCGGTCCTGTCCACAATTCTCCGGAAGGTGTACTCATGCCTCCTTGCTGCCTTCAACACTGCATCGAACGTCTGGTGCTCGAACTGCTCCACAGCCAATAATATCTCTAAGTGCAGCCCTTGCTGGAATCGCTGAGCCCTATCGAACTCGGTCGCCACCAAAGTGGGGGCGAACCTACTCAGCCTAGAAAACTCGTTCGCATAGCCATCGACCGTCCTGCCTCCTTGCTTCAAGTTGGTGAACCGGGTCTGCAGGTCGTACCGTGCCACCGCATCGAAGTACTTTGTCTGGAATCTCTCTCTGAACGTCGCCCAAGTGACTGGTGCCGCTAACCCTATGGCCTGAGCTGCCCACCAATCGTGAGCCAAGTCTAACAACTGTAGGCATACCACCGCCACCTTTATATTCTCAGGTGTCCTAGCTGTTTCTAGAACCACCTCGGTATCCTGAAGCCAAGCGTCTGCGGCAATCGCATCTTCACTGCCGTCAAAGAAGGGAGGGTTCAAGCGCTTGAAACTGTAGGCCGCCTGATTCCCTTGGGGACCTCCTCGGTTTAGTGCATCATGAACTTCCTGGTACAAGGCGTCGCCTCGACGATCTTGGGATGCAAGTAGTTCTCTGATAAGACCTACCAAAGGTCCCTCATCCTGTCTAGCTGGTTGAGCGGGCGGAGCTGCCTGAACTGGAGGTTCTGAGCCTCCGGAAAGCATAACTCGGGAGGCTACTCCAGAGTGCTGAGCTTGATCTTCCTGGCGCTGAGGTGCTTGTCGAGCTTCCTCTGGCTGGTTGGCAGGTCCGGGAGTAATGCCGCTGAAGAAGACGACATAGGGAACAGTAAAAAAAGGACCAGGACAGATTAATGATACAAGCATGTGATCAGGTCAAGAATCTCAGGGATTTGAAGATACGAGCAGAAATCAAGGGCGAATATTAATTAAGACATCTATTCGGTAAACCCCCATATTTTTTGATTGACAAGACCTGCATGGGCCACCACTTAAACCGTATCACGCCCCAGAACCAGAATACTGGAGAGCGGGGGCAGACATAGCCAGCTACGTATATTGAAATAGAATACATCTCAACTATACGGTCACGGCTGTCTAGATATGAGGGTTTACTACAAGCCAGCAGTCTCTTAAGGTCAAGCCTATTGTCTCAATCTCAAGCAATTAACAGAGTTACAAGATATTAGAGCATCAAATATATATATAAGGCGTCCCAAATATTACATATTGGATGATCATGAAGCTAGTCGTACAAAATGATGGGACTAGCAAGAGTTCAGTCATACATAATCAACCCTAGGATTTGTTAATCATGCTTACAGCCCGTAGGCAGACAGTAAGTAAATGTGCATCGAGCTAACAGGTGCTCGTCGGCTAAACGCCTCAAAAGAATAAATTTACATATAAGTGGGTGAAACAAAAAAAGAAAAACCCACTCTTGGCCCGGGTTCCGTCTAGTTGTCACCATTGGGCTGGAAGCTTGGTAGATCCTCGGGAGCTGCTCCGAAATCTGGCAACACAAAACCAGCTGGGTCAAACCCCAGAAAGAGCAAGTGCCACAAGGATGCCACAAATAAGAATAAAAGCCAGCATATCAGAACATAAAGAATAAAAGAAAAGTACAAGTAATAAAAGTACACAGAGCGATAAACGACTAGGGACGTGGAACCATTCCGGGAGCCAGGTTACAATCCTTAAACCAAACAAGGACCGGGATTATACCATTTCGCCTGAATAGCTCACTGTCTCTACCCCTTTATCGTTAGAGATAAGTAAAACAATCATGATCAAGAGTTCCAGGTACAGGGCTAGACAAGACTTAGACAAGGCTGGACACCATCCATTCACAATCGGCCAAACAAATACTACGGCTTACTACTTTAACTAACTAGGGTTATCGCAAACCTAATTACTAACAAGATGCAAGTGAGAATTTCCAGTCCCAAGCCCTGCAGACCATCCAGTTATCCTTCCGCAGGTTGAGAGTTATAGGTGGGTACATTGTCCGGGAGACAAATGTACCCTTAGGTGACTTAGAGGGTGCAACACATGACAGTGTGCTGGAAATGTGCTCTACTCGTCGGCAAGCTAAAAGTCCATTAAAGCGTCCAGATAACGAGATTGCCTGTGACTGGGAATTCTCCATGTTCTAGTTTGATCTAATAATTAGCCTAATCCAATTCAGCGCGAGTCCCTGGCCATGGTACCCAGGAAGTCACGTCCTAGACATGATACAAGACAAGACAAGTGGATTGCACAAGCAAGCAAGCAGGAGCACCCACGGTGTCAAGTTGATTATACGAGTCAAGTTACAAGTTACAAGTCAAGGCAGGAGTGCGCCGCCACGGGCCACTATCAAGTTATCAAGATAATTCATGTCAGGGTACTGTCAGGAGTGTGCTACTACGGGTCACTGTCATGTCAGGTTGGTCATGTCAGGAGTGCACCACTACGGGTCACTGTCATGTTATGTTAGTTCCTTGTCATACTATGCCAAGTACAATAGTCAATCCAAACGTATTAAGTAAAAATCAAGTTCATGATAAAAGGCGTAAGGATATAAAATGGGCGCAAAATATCTAATAAAATATCAAAATATAGGACTATAGAAGAGCCAAGCATTAATGAAAAATTAAACCAAATCTCCATAATTGGACATATTGCGCAAGGGGTCATGGAGTTGGATTGCGCAAGAGTCAGGTGCGTAGGGTGCTAAGTGCACAGGGGCACAGGGCACAGGGGCAGATTGCGCATGAACAGACTGCGCAGAAGTGAACCGCGCATGGGTGGATTGCGCAGGAATAGACTGCGCAGGAGTCAACTGCGCATGGGTGGATTGCGCAGGGGTTACTTTGCGCATGGCTGGCTTGCGCATGGATGGCTTGCGCCAGCACAATCCAGCACAGCGCAAAGCACTGGCTGAGGTCATGCGCAATCGGCCCTGCGCTAAAGAGCACAAGCCGGGGGTGCACAATCGGCCATGTGCTAAAGAGCGCAAGGCAGAGGGATGTTCTTCCTGGCCGAGAGCAGGTCCAAGAACACCAAGAACTTCAATTCTTCATAACTTTGCCAAATCAAAACCAAATCTAGATTTTTAAAGTTCTAACTTGAGTAAAATCGAATTCTCTTCCACATGGAAGCATCAAAATAAGCAAAAATCAAAATTTAATAGATCAAAACCAGGGATTTTTGAAAATGGTTAAAACCTAGATCTAGAAGAATGAAAGCTCCAAATCACAAAATGTCAAGTTCTAAAGTTGTTCTCCATGGCCTAATCTAGTTAATGGATAAATAAAAAGTGGTGCTTATTTGATGGCAAGGTGCACTTGCCTATAGGTTGGGGAGTTGTGTGGAAGAAGGAAGAAGAAGAAGTAGAAAAAAATTAATGGAGTTATGGAGGAGAGAGAAAAAGTTGGTGGGTTTTTATGAGGGTGGTTGTGATGGAATAGAGGGGAAGAATAGGCTAAGGTGTACCACTCATGATGAACCAAACCAAACCAACTCTACAAAATAAAACCAAGCCATGGTCCAAAACCCATTTACGAGAACCCGAATCCACAAGTCGAGAAAATAAAATACGTTCCAAAATCAAATTACGAGTACAAATACGAAATACAGAAAATGGGTGTGACACCTCTTCTGACCCCCAGTCCTTACTACAAGCCTCTGAATGGTGATCTCATGCCTTCAAGTTGCCGTCAATACTTCGTCAAAAGTTTGGTAATTGTGCCCCTCTATCAATTGCAAGAGTTCAAGATGAAACCCTTGCTGAAACCTCATAGCCCTCTGGCTCTCTGTTGCTACCATCTCTGGGGCGAATCTACTCAATCTGCAGAACTCCGCTGCATAAGCATCTACAGTCTTGCCGGCCTGCTTGAGGCTGATAAACTTCTGTTGTAGCTCAAACTGCGCTACAACTCCATAATACTTGGTCTTGAATCTTGTAGTAAAATTGTCCCAAGCCACAGGACGCCTGATGCCCACTTCCTCTGATTCCCACCAATCACGTGCGAGATCCTGAAGTAACAACTTCACTAGATCCATACGTTCTGCTGCCGGTACCTTAGCTGCTGTCAGAATAGCCTCCATATCCTTAAGCCATGCATCTGCTGAGATGGCATCCTCCGTGCCCTCGAAACGGCGGGGGTTGTACTTGCAAAACCTGGCTGATGCTCCTGAATCAGTCCTCGCTCTTCTTTCCAAAGCCGTCTGTAATCCTTGGTTGAGCAACACATTCTGCTCTTGTAGCTGAGTGTGCATGCGCTGCTGGGCCAATATTTGATGTTGCTGGGTAGCCACCAATCCCTCTCATGATCTCCAGAAGGGCTGGTGTGTCCACTTGGGTAGGTGGAACTGTCGGTGGTAGTAGAACATCTGGATACTGCAATCCAGCTGCTGGTTCCACTATCACTTCTTCCTAGGTAGCCTCTTGAGTTAGTACCGGCCCTTGTTGCTGACCAACAGGGTCAGGTTGTCCATGTTGCTCTTGTTGTTGCTGCCCAGCTCTGACCGATGTGGACGAAGTGCCCCTAAGAAAAGGGACAAGAGAACAATCAAACAATCGGACATGAAGGATCAATGAAGTCAAAGGATATCGGAATGTCAAGCAAGGGTTGAGAATAACGAATCATGAGATCAAGGGGAACATGTGTGATTGAGACATCCTATAAATCAAAACACCCCACAAGTCTGAAATCAGACCTGTATGGGCCACCACTAAAACCTTGTCACGCCCCAGAACCAGAAACTGGAGAGCGGGGGAATGACTCAGCTAACTATGTATTACGGGTAGATGAATACCGTATAATACGATCAATGCTGTCTAACCAGACGAGGGGGTGTATACTACATGAAAGTCTTACTATGGTCACTTCACATCTATTGTCTCAATCATTCAAAACAAGAAACAGAAATAGAGAACATGTAAGACAAAGCAGTAAGGCGTCCCAAATGCTCAGTCAAAATGTTCTTGAGATCTGGCTTTACAAAACATAGCCAGATAGTATAGTGACATATACACAATTGTTATCAGCTGCAGTCTGACTTAATTACAATTATGCAAAAGTAGGTGCAAGACAATCCGACTAACATGTCGGTGCCAAACGGCTAAGTATGAAGTAAATAACAAAACGAGCGATGAAGTAAGGAAACCCACTCGAGTCCTCCTGCGATCATCCCTCTAGTATTGACCATCTTGGAGGTAGAAGTAAGCTGGATCCTCGGAGACCGGCTCTAAATATGGCCATGCAAAACCAGAGAGGTTAGACCTCTAATAGCAAGTACCACAAGAAAGCACGATATGAAGGACTAAACCGGTAAGTAAGAGAATATAATAATAGATCTCTGCTTCCCACTAGGATTCATATAACATCACGACACTTCGAACCAACCTCCCAACTAAACAAGGACAGAAGTTAGCCCATCATGTCCTAACATTCTGATCATCTCAGTTAGGCAACAGAGTAGGTACAGTACACAAACAAATCATCTTGAACGGCCAATCAACTACTACGGCTTGCTATTGTGAGTCCCAAGTTATCCTGGAATTATGCAAATAGGGATTCTTCAGTTCTTACTATGTGCGAGCAAGGCTAGTCTATCCAATCAATCAATTGCGCCAATCATGTATTTAGACGAGTCCCAGCGGGACGTCCGTCGTTATAGCATGTACAATAATAATATAGGCAGATACTGTTCCCTGTCCGTGTGACAGATTTACAGTATCTGTGGGAACCAGCCGGCCTATCGGGCACTTAATAGTCCCAAAGAGGGCTGCCATGTAAGAACTCGGGAATCTATTCTCTCTATGCCATCATTATTTTATTTAACTTAATAATCCCTACGTTGAGTGAAGTTCCATGCCGTAGATCATGGTCATTCAAATGAGTACTTTTGTACGGGACACGATATGTACAATTCGACAACGATACCAGTGCGGTTAGGTTGCAGGTCTTACATAGCGTAATGTAACAATCAAACTAACCACAGAATAATCATACCTTGACCATAAGGTACACATGCTATTTTTGTAAAATAGATAAATAAATAATTTGAAGCCTGCATGTGCCTGTATGCCAATATTTCGGGATCGGCTAATCGAGTACAATAGTTCATTATATGAACGTATCTCATTCATTTCATTCAATAAGACGACTAGCCAGTCTCTTAGTTCCAACTAGGAACGCATGATCAATTTTAATCAAGATAACCATTATTATCAATGGTATCAAGGCATAAAAGTCAATTAGTATTTTATGGGATCGAGTCTATAATTCTCAAGGTGAAGTTCCAGTCATACTGGGTATCCATGGATCAATCAAGACACAAGGCATGTTCTACACAACCATATGTATTAATAATATTAACATATCATGATTTTATCAATTTCATACCAAAAGGCGTAAGGATATAATAGAAGAATTATCATGCCATCATTAAATGAATAAGTTATAGAACAAATAAAATACCCAGGTTAGAAACTCACGCCAACAAGTCTAAGCTAAGGCCAACAAGTCACGCCAAGTCTAGCAGGTTGGAGTGTGCATGTAAACAGCGTGAGCGTGAAAAAGTAATTCACGCTGGCACGCACAGTGCGAGCGTAAAGGGAAATTCACGCACTCATAAGTGAGCGTGAAGAATGATAAGAAATTCACGCACGCACAAGTGAGCGTGAAAAGTGGGACAAGAAATTCATGCACGCAAGGCGGAAGCGTAACTCAAAAATTCACGCTGGCATGTAAGGGCGTGAGCATGACTAAAATCCACCCACGCACGTACAGACGTGAGCGTGACTAAAATCCACGCTAACATGTAGGAACATGAGCGTAACTAAAAATCCTCGCAAACACGTAAGAACGTGTGCGTGACTAAAAATTCACGCAGACATGTAAGAACATGAACGTGACTAAAAATCCACGCAAACACGTAAGAATGTGTGCGTGACTAAAAATCCATACAGACATGTAAGAACATGAGCATAACTAAAAATCTACGCAAACACGTAAGAACATGTGCGTGACTAAAAATCCACGCAGACATGTAAGAACATGAGCGTGACTCAAAATCCACGCAAACACGTAAGAACGTGTGCATGACTAAAAATCCACGCAGACATGTAAGAACATGAGCGTGACTCAAAATCCATGCTAAGTTGGGAGACCAAAACCCATGAATCAGCCGAGAATACAACAACTTAGATCTAGGAGAAACCAGCCATAGAAATCAAAAATGCTAAGTACTAAACTCTCTCAGAATCATGAGAGAAAGAGAATGAACCATAAAAATGGTTCTCCATGCAAGAAGCAAGATTTAGACTTGCCTGCTATTGATGGGTTGGTGGAGAGAGTGATGAGGAAGAAGAAGAAGTAATGGTGAAAAATAAGAGTTATTAGGAGAGAGAAGGAGATGGGGGCTTAAATAGAAAGGGTGGTGGTAGGTGGGAGTTATTGGGTCGGGTTTCATTCGGATCCACCATGAACCCGAACCTAAAAGCAAGACTAAAAACACGGAATAACAGCAGGAAATAAAATACAGAAAATAAAATGCAGATAATTAATTAACATAAAATTTAAAGAAATTTAAATACAGGGTAATACATGATAAATACTAAACAAATATATATGAGTTGTACATGAATAAAAATACGCATTCTGGGAACGGGAAGTGACACAACAATTTCAAGCGCCTGGACCATCCTTTCTTTGACGGTAGCGAGGACGCGATTGCAGCTGATGCCTGGCTCCAGGACATCGAGATTATCTTGGGAGTAGCCAAGACTCAAGAGGAAGAGAATGTGGCAGTAGTACGCCAATAGTTATTGGACTTAGCCCACACCTGGTAGGCGATGTTAGAAGTTAGGTTGGTGATGCCTGTCCTATGGGCGATATTCAGTGACAAGTTTTAAATTAAGTATTTTGATGCAGTGGCTCGACATGATTTACAGGCGAGGTTCACCAATCTGAAGCAGATAAGCAGGACGGTCGATGGATATACGACCGGGTTTTCTAGACTGAGTCGGTTTGCTCCTACCTTGGTGGCAACCGAGTTAGATTGGGCGCAGCAGTTTCAGCAGAGACTTCACCTAGAGATTATTCTAGCAGTAGAGCAGTTCGAACATCAGACGTTTGATGCTATCTTGAGGGCATCTAGGAAGCATGAGTATACATCCTAGAAAATAATAAATCGAACCGGATGACGGAAAAGGTCCCATGGACAATTGTTCCAGTCATCAGCACCAGCCCCGACAGCTAGGGCCTTAACAATTTGAGCCCCCAGGAGGACGACCACATTTTCGTCGGTTCAGCACTCGACACCGATATACCCTCAGTCGCAGAAGCAGAAGCAGTCTTCCGTAATGGGCTGTACTCATTATGGGAAGCCAGAACATGTAGTATCAGAATGTCACAGAGCACAGGGATTGTATTTGGCTTATGGGACACCGGATCATATAATTGGGTCCTGTCTGAATAGAGCCAGCTCATCATCAGCGAACCTAACCAGTCTATCGATTAGGGCACCAGCACCAGCTCCAGTACAACAGCAGTACCAGCCTCCGAGTCCATTGCCGCCTCAGAAACAAGTGTTCCAGCAGCAGAGGCCCCAGCAATATGCCCAGGTCCAAGCTCAGATTCAGAACTGGAAGAGAGGTTTCTAGCAGGATGTCTTCCTTCTGCCTTGTGCTTCTAAATTCCTTGCTTGCATGAATGATTGCTTGATTGGTTGCTGGCCATAGATCTTGTGCCTTAGTATAGCTTTCCCCGACATCTCTAGCCTCTTGATTAAATTTTGAGGATAGAATTCTTTTAATGTGGGTAGAGTGGTCACTCCCGTTTTCCGTTATACGTATTTTCGTATACATATACGAGATCTCTAACGTTTGTCAGGTGACCCGTAGTTAGACTTGACTTGTTTGCCTAGTCTACGTTGTTTTTGACTTGGTTTGGTCTTGGTTTAGCTTGGTTTGGTTTATTTTGGTTTGGCTTGGTTTGATTGGGCTTTTGGTTCATTATGAGAGAACCCTCCCCTTTATAAACCCACAAACCCTTTCTCTCTCTTCATTACTTTCTTACTTTTTATTTACTCCTTCTTCTTCATAACTCTCTCCACCCACCAAGAGCTTAGGCAAGTGCAACTTACTTCATGGAGGAACTCCATTTTTGTTGTTCCATTGTCTTCCTCACGAGATTCTAAGACACTTTAGTACTTAGCATTTTCAATTTTCATAGTTTATTTCTTATAGATCTAAGTTTGTTGTATTTTTAGATTTATTGGGTTTTGATCTATCAAACTATATTCTTTTCAAGTTTTGATCTATCCATGCTGTAAAGAATTTTATTCTGTCCCATTTTGACCTATAGAAGTCCAAATTTGGAATTACGGTGAAGGTTTTATGGAGCTTGGAAGTTAAGGGTTCCATGGCCATCATTATCAGTTTTTTAGAGATAAATGTGTAATGTCTGTGGTTCGTATTGCGTATCTTGGTATACGTATACGTAATTTGACCTGTATTGCATGTCTTCCTGCTTGATTTATTCTAGCATTTCATTGATTGGTTTATTATTGGGTTGGTTCGGCTTGCCTAGGTTTGCTTTGTTTCATCATGAACCAAAAGTGAACCCTCCTACCTACCACTACCCTCCTTATTTATAACCCCTTCCCTTTCTCTCTCATCATTACTTTATTTCTTCTTCATTTACTCTCTACCACCAACCATGAGAACCCTAGCCTAGGTAAGTGCAACTTGCTTCATGAAGGAACCTACCATTTTATTGTTCTAAACTCTTCTATGCAACTTTCTAATCCACCTTAGTTCTTGTCATTTTACATTTTCTTGTATATTTTCGATCTAGGTTTTAGCCTTTTTCAGATTTTTATGGTTTTGATCTATCAAACCTTCTAATTTTCAAGTTTTGATGGTTCCATGTTGTAGAAAATTTGATTCTACACAATTTAGACCATTGGAAGTCCTGATTTTGACTTATTTTGAGTAATTTATGGCCTTTTGGTTCATGGGTATTCATGGCCATTGGAGGCTGGTTGGAGAAGATGAGCAGTGCATACTGTCCTGGCGCATGCTGTTTCCTAGCGCATGCTATTTGCTGGCAAAAAGCTGTTGCCATGCTGTTTGCTGGCGCATGTTGTTTCCTGGCGCATGCTGTTGCTGGCAAAAAGTTGTTGCCATGCTGTTTGCTGGCGCATGCTATCCTGTCGCATGCTGTTTTCTGGCGCATGTTGTTTGCTGGCAAAAAGCTGTTGCCATGCTGTTTGCTGGCGCATGTTGTCCTGGCGCATGCTGTTTGCTGGCAAAAAGCTGTTGCCATGTTGTTTGCTGGCGCATGCTATTTGCTGGCACATGCTGTTTGCTGACGCATGCTGTTCCGGCGCATGCTGTTTCCTGGTGTATGCTGTTGCTGGCTGTTTGCTGGCGCATGATGTTTTGCTGGCGCATGATGTTTGCTGGTGCATGCTGTCCCTGGCACCCCTTTTATCTCTTGTACCATTTGTTATGCCATGACAAATCTTGTTACCTTATCCGTGTTGTTTTTCTTGATCTTTAGTGTAATGTGGGATAATTGTGACATGAACACGACATGATACATGAACCTGACACGATACATGGACACGACATGATAATGCATAATAGTGGCCCGTCGTGGTGCACTCCTGACAAGTATACCTGACATGATATACCTCAGATTGTTGTTGCGAAGGCTAAACATGACATGGAATGACATTGCAAGAATGAATGACCTGAACACCGTGGGCGATTGTGCTTGTACAAATAAACCAGTGTTGTCTCGCATCATGTCTAGGACAGGGACCCTAGAGTACCACGATCAGGGGCACCTACTGAAATTGACTAAGGTAAATACTAGTGTAATCCAGTAGTTATGAAGAGATTTCTCAGCTACAGGCAATTCCGTTATCTGGGCGCTCAAGGACTTGTAGCCTACCGACGAGTAGGACACATTTCCAGCACACTGCCACGTGTTGCACCCCCTGACAAGATATTCGACCTGGATAACCTGGATGGTCTGCAGAGCTTGTGGTTGTGGAATAATCTCACTGCATCTTGTTAGTAACTAGGTCTGTGATAATCCTAGTTAGTTAAAGTATCAAGCCGTACTTCTTGCTTGGCCGTGAAATGATTGGATGGAGTTCAACCAGTCTAGTCTTGTCCGGATCCTGCTCCAGATTGCTACATAACCAGAATGCTTGTATTTATTTTACCGATAAATGGTGAGAATCCAAGTTCTGTTCAGATAAAGGGTTACAACCCCGATCCTTGTTTGGTTTACGAATTATAACCTGGTTATCTGAATAGTCCCATGGCTATCTCATCGTATATCATCATGTTATGATTTTCCATATCTCCTGTCTTTTATTATAAGATTATAATCTTGTGCTAATTGCTGGTTTTAGTTCCTAAGTGAAGCTTCCTTTATGGCACTTGCTCTTTCTGGGATCTGACCCAGCTGGTTTTGTATGGCCAAATTTTGGAGCAGCTTCAGAGGATCTACCGACTTTCCAGCCCGATGGAGACCACCAGACGTAACCAGGGCAATGAGTGGGTTATTTTTGGCTCTCCTACTTTATTGTAAAAATATTCTTTTGAGGCGTTTAGCCGACGAGCACTTGTTTAGCTCGATTGCACCTTTACTTACTGTCTGCCTATGGGCTGTAACATGATTGACAAATCCTATGGTTGATCATGTATGACTAAACTCTTGCTAGTCTTCACATTTTGTAAAGACTAGCTTCATGATCAGCTGAATATGTAATGTTTGGGACGCCTTACTATTGTATATTTGGTGATCTTACATCTTATGACATTTGCTTACTTGCTTGCGATTGAGACACTAGGCTTATTCATGACCATAAAAGACTGTTGCTTGTAGTTAAACCCTCATGTATCTAGACAGCCGTGACCGAATAGCGAGGTGGGTTACAATTCAATATACATAGCTGGCTATGTCCGCCCCCGCTCTCCAGTATTCTGGCTCTGGGACGTGACATGGTTTAAGTGGTGGCCCATGCAGGTCTTGTTAATCAAGATATGTGAGGGTTTACTGAATAGATGTCTCAATCGGCACTCGCCTTTGATCTTTGCTCGTATCCTCTGAATCCCTGGATCCTTGATCTGATCATATGCTTACATCCTTAATCTGTCTTGGTCTTTCCTTATTGTTTCCTATGTCATCTTCTTCAGCGGCGTTATTCATGGACCTGCCGATCAGCAAGGCGGAGCACCTCCCGTGGACCAGCAGCAACCCGGAGATCAAGCCCAGTATTCCGGAGTAGCCTCTAGAGTCATGCCAACTGAGGGTCAAGAGCCACCGGTCCAGCCAGTTTAGCCTACAGAGCCTGATGATGGCACACTGGTGGATCTTATCAGGTCATTGATAGCTTTCCGAGATCGTCGAGGAGATGCCTTGCACCAGGAGGTGGCAGACGCTTTGACCAGAGGAGGTCATCAGGATAATAGTGCGGCCAACAGCTTCAAGCGCTTGAACCCTCCCTTCTTCGATGGCAGTGAAGATGCGATCGCTGCAGATGCATAGCTTCAGGACACAAAGGTGATTCTAGAAGCAGCCAGGACTCCAAAGAACGAGAATGTGGCGGTGGTGCGCCTGCAGTTGTTGGATCTTGCCCGCAGCTGGTGGGCGGTACAGGTCGTTGGATTAGTGGCCCTATTGCCTGGGCAGTATTCAGAAAGAGATTCCAGACCAAGTATTTTGATGATAGCTCGATATTATCTACAGACGAGGTTTACCAATCTAAAGCAGATGGACAGGACGGTCGACGGATATGTGGCCGAGTTTTCCAGACTCAGTCGGTTTGCTCCCACCTTGGTGGCAACCGAGTATGATAGAGCCCAGCGATTCCATCAGGGGCTCCATCTATAGATCTTATTGACAGTGGAGCAGTTTAAGCATCAGACCTTCGATGCAATATTGAGAGCCGCTAGGAGGCATCAGTATACCTCCCAGCGGATTATGGATAGGACTGGAGGTCGGAAGCGATCTCACGGCCAGATGAACCAATCTTCAGCACCATCCCCGGCAGCCAGGGCTTTGACCATTGGAACTCCGAGGTGAGCAGCTTCAGTTACGTCGATTCAACATTCAACCCAGACGTATCCCCAGCAGCAGCAGAGGCAGAAGTAGGCTTCCGCCATGGGTTGCACTCATTGTGGAAAGACAGGGCATATAGTGGCAGAGTGTCGTAGGGCACAGGTATTATGCCTGGCTTGTGGAGCACCGGACCACAGGGTTGGGGACTGCCCGAATAGGGGGAGTTTCCCTTCATCAACCTTTTCTAGTCCTTCAGTTAGGGGACCAGCCCCAGTTCCAGTCCAGCAGCAGCAGTACCCGTTGTCGAGGCCCTTGCCGCCTCAGACCCAAGTGTTTCAGAAGCAGAATCCCCAGCAGTATGCGCAAGCCCAGACCCAGATCCAGAATAAGCAGAAAGGTTTCCAGCAGAGGGGTCCTGTACCCCGAGGGCATGGTCAGGCTATGGCAATGACGGTGGAGGAAGGATTGACACCATGTGAGGTAGTGGTAGGTACTATTCTCGTCAACTCCTTTCCAGCTTCAGTATTATTTGATTCTGGTGCATCACATTCATTTATGTCTGCACGATTCGTGACACGGATAGGATTGGAGCCCGAGTCATTATCAGTAAGGCTCAATATACTTACTGGTAACGGTCTTGTGGGAGTAGATAGATTGTTTTCCTCGTGTCAGATCGTAGTTAGCGGTAGAGAGTTTTCCGCTAGATTGATAGAGTTTTCGATGGTCGATTATGATATGGTCTTAGGGATGGATTGGTTGAGGAACCAGTATGCTAGAATAGACTGCCATATCGGCAGAGTTCTTTTTAACATTCCAGATGAGCTAGAGTTTTCCTTTTCCCGAGGTGAAGTGGAGCCTTCTCCTCCAGTATTGCGGATGGCAGTAGCAGCAGTTCAGTTTCCCCGAATAGTGGATGAGTTTCCATATGTTTTTCCAGAAGAGCTTCCAGGGATGTCGCCATAATGGGAGATCGAGTTCACCATAGACTTGATTCTCGAGACAGCCCCAGTGTCGGAGAGAGTCTACAGAATGGCGCCGTCAGAGTTAGAGATATTGTACAAGATGATTGAAGAATTTAGGACCAAAGGATTCATTCGTGCAAGTGGATCGCCTTGGGAAGCCCCGATGCTTCTTGTGAAAAAGAAGGATGGTACGTCCAGATTATGTGTTGATTATCGTACCTTGAACTCAGTGACAATCAAGAACAAATATCCTCTTCCAAGGATAGATGACTTCTTTGATCAACTCAAGGGGGCAGCCGTATTCTCGAAGATTGATTTACGGTCAGGATATCATCAGATTAGAGTCAGAGAGCAGGACATCCCGAAGACAGCTTTCTGATCCAGATATGGGCATTGGGAGTTCCTTGTTATGCCATTTGGAGCAACCAATGCGCCGGCTGTATTCATGAACCTCATGAATCGTATCTTTATACCTTATTTGGATCAGTTTGTGATAGTGTTCCTAGATGACATCCTGGTCTACAGCAAGAGTGAAGCAGAGCATGAGCAGCATCTCAGAGTTGTCCTCCAGATTGTTTGCGAGCACCAATTGTATGCCAAGTTCAGTAAATGCGAGTTATGGCTCGATCGCATTTCATACTTGGGTCATATCATCACCAGAGGAGGAGTAGAAGTGGATCCCCAGAAGATTGTGGCCATTGAGACATGGTCAGTGCCCAGCACAGTTGCAGAAGTTCGTAGTTTTCTTGGTTTGGCCGGCTACTACTGACGATTTGTTCCGAACTTTGCTCAGATTTTAGCGCCCTTGACCCAGTTGACCCACAAGGATGTGCAGTTTGCTTGGATAGCAGAGTGTCAGAGTTCTTTTGAGCAGTTGAAGCGAGGCTTGATGACGGCTCCCATTCTCACGCTTCCAGATGGGACTGGGGGATTCTCAGTATATTATGATGCTTCAGGCAGAGGTTTAGGATGTATTTTGATGCAGCATGGAAAGGTAATAGCTTATGCGTCACGTCAACTTCGTGATCATGAGAGAAATTACCCAACCTATGACTTGGAGCTGGCAGCAATAGTGTTTGTACTAAAGCTTTGGAGACACTACTTTTATGGAGATAGGGTAGAGATTTTCACCGACCACAAGAGCCTGAAGTATGTATTCACTCAGAAGGATCTTAACATACGTCAGAGAAGATGGCTAGAGCTGCTTGTGGATTATGTTGTCAACCTGCAGTATCACCCTGGGAAGGCCAACGTTGTTGCAGATGCATTGAGCAGGAGAGCCAGAATTTATCTTCTGACAGAGCAGCCAGAATTATTAGAAGATCCTCAGAAGATGGGTATAGAAGTTGTCCTTTCAACCAATATGGCATTGATGGCCAGTATGCAAGTTCAGTCCAGCATAGTTGAGAGGATCAAGATGGCTCAGTCAGCAGATTCCAAGCTTCAGCGGCTCAGAGCAGAGTGTGAGACGGGACGAAGACCGGAGCTATGCATTCACGAAGATGGTACACATCGATATGGTAAACGTCTTTATGTACACAGTAGAGATATCAGACAGGAGATCATGACAGAAGCTCACAGTTCTCAGTATTCCATTCATCCGGGCGGTACGAAGATGTACCATGATATTCGGCAGCACTTTTGGTGGAATGGCATGATGAGGGAGATAGCTCAGTTTGTCTCTCGGAGTTTCGTTTGCCAACAGGTTAAGGCTGAACATCAGAGGCCAACTGGACTTCTTCAGCCCTTACCGATTCCAGAATGGAAGTGGGAGCATGTAACCATGGATTTCGTGACTGGATTACCTAGGTCCCCAGCTGGTAGAGATGCTATATGGGTTATAGTTGATAGGCTCACGAAGGTGGCTTACTTTTTCCCATTCAGAATTGGTCAGTCGACAGCTCAGCTGGCAGAGATGTACCTCCGGAAGATCGTCAAGTTGCATGGTGTTCCAGTTAGTATCACCTCGGACCGGGATTCAAGATTTACGTCACATTTTTGGCATATCCTGCAAGAGAGCTTGGGGACTCATCGCCAGTTCAGCTCAGCTTATCATCCACAAACAGATGGTCAGTCAGAACGCACGATCCAGACTCTTAAAGATATGTTGCGGTCCTGTTCGCTCGACTTCGATGGTTCGTGGGAAGATCACCTGTACTTGGTGGAATTCTCGTACAATAACATTTTCCAAGCTAGTATCCAGATGGCACCGTTCGAGGCACTATATGGCAGGAAGTGCAGATTCCCGCTAGCTTGGGATGATGTTGGAGAGAGACAGATGCTCGGTCCGGAAATGATTACTCGGACTATCGAGGTGGTCAGAAGGGTCAAGGATCATCTTCGCGTGGCACAAGATCGCCAGCGGCATTGGGCCGATTCTCATCGGCGTCCCCTCGAATTCTCTGTCGGCGACCATGTATTCCTTAGGATCTCGCCTACTCGTGGTGTCATTAGTTTCGGCGTACGGGAAAAGCTTAGTCCTAGGTATATAGGGCCGTTTGATATCCTGGAGCGAGTAGGAGATGTGTCCTATCGTCTCGCTCTTTTACCGTCGCTACGTGAAGTGCATGACGTATTCCATGTATTCCAATTACGACAGTATATCTCGGACCCGAGCCACATCCTAGATTATTTGGAATTGGTTGTTGGTACCAACCTTTCGTATGAGGAGAGGCCCGTGTCTATATTGGACCGGAGAGAGAAGATACTCAAGAACAAGACTATCAAGTTAGTCCGAGTTGCTTGGGGTCATCACTCTTTGGGTGAGTCAATGTGGGAGCGTGAGGATGATATCCGATCGCGATATTCTGACCTGTTTGACTCGTGAGATATAATGTCCTCCTTATACCTCATGCTTTCGATTCTTTGCTTGCATGATTGATTGATTGCCTAGTATAGCTTGCTTGTGATTAATATAGCTTTTCCTTGCCCCTCTAGCCTCTTAATTAAATTCCAAGGACGGAATTCTTTTAAGGTGGGTAGAGTTGTAATGCCTGTGGTTCATATTGCGTATCTTGGTATACGTATACGTAATTTGACCTGTATTGCATGTCTCCCTGCTTGATTTATTCTAGCATTTCATTGATTGGTTTATTCTTGGGTTGGTTCGGCTTGGCTTGGTTTGCTTTGGTTCATCATGAACCAAAGGTGAACCCTCCTACCTACCAACACCCTCCTTATTTATAATCCCTTCCCTTTCTCTTTCATCATTACTTCTTTCCTTCTTCATTTACTCTCCACCACCAACAAAGAACCCTAGCCTAGGCAAGTGCAACTTGCTTCATGAAGGAACCAACCATTTTATTGTTCTAAACTCTTCTATACAACTTTCTAATCCACCTTAGTTCTTGTCATTTTACATTTTCTTGTATATTTTCTTGTAGATCTATGTTTTAGCATTTTTGAATTTTTATTGTTTTGATCTATCAAACCTTCTTATTTTCAAGTTTTGATGGTTCCATGTTGTAGAAAATTTGATTCTACCCAATTTAGACCATTGGAAGTCCTGACTTTGACTTATTTTGAGTAATTTATGGTCTTTTGGTTCATGGGTTTTCATGGCCATTGGAGGCTAGTTGGAGAAGATGAGCAGTGCATGTTGTCCTAGCGCATGCTATTTTCTGGCACATGCTGTTTGCTGGCAAAAAGCTGTTGTCATGCTGTTTGCTGGCGCAAGCTATTTTCTGGCGCATGCTGTTTGCTGGCAAAAAGCTGTTGCCATGATGTTTGCTGGCGCATGCTGTCCTGGTGCATGCTATTTCCTGGCGCATGCTGTTTGCTTACAAAAAGCTGTTACCATGCTGTTCGCTGGCGCATGTTGTTTGCTGACACATGCTGTCCTGGCGTATGCTGTTTCTTGGCGCATGCTGTTTGCTGGCAAAAAGCTGTTGCCATGCTGTTTGCTGGCACATGTTGTTTGCTGGCGCATGCTGTCTTGACGCATGCTGTTTTCTGGCGCATGCTGTTGTTGGCTGTTTGCTGGCGCATGCTGTTTGTTGGCGCATGTTGTTTGCTGGTGCATGCTGTCCCTAGCACCCCTTTTATCCCTTGTACCATTTGTTATGCCATGACAAATCTTGTTACCTTATCCGTGTTTTTCTCTTGATCCTTAGTGTAATGTGGGATAATTGTGACATGAACACGACATGATACATGAACCTGACACGATACATGGGTACGATATGATAATGCATGATAGTGGCCCGTCGTGGCGCACTCCTGACAAGTATACCTGACATGACATACCTCGGATTGCTGTTGCGACGGCTAAACATGATATGACATGACATGACAAGAATGAATGACCTGAACACCGTGGGCGATTGTGCTTGTACAAATAAACCAGTATTGTCTCGCATCATGTCCAGGACAGGGACCCTTGAGTACCATGATCAAGGGCACCTACTGAAATTGACTAAGGTTAATAACTAGAGTAATCCAGTAGTCATGAAGAGATTTCCCAGCTACAGGCAATCCCGTTATCTGGACGCTCAAGGACTTGTAGCCTGCCGACGAGTAGGACACATTTCCAGCACACTGCCACGTGTTGCACCCCTGGCAAGATATTCGACCTGGATAACCTGGATGGTCTGCAGAGCTTGTGGCTGTGGAATAATCTCACTGCATCTTGTTAGTAACTAGGTCTGTGATAATCCTAGTTAGTTAAAGTATCAATCCGTACTTCTTGCTTGGCCGTAAAATGATTGGATGTAGTTCAACCAGTCTAGTCTTGTCCTGATCCTGCTCCAGATTGCTACATAACCAGATGCTTGTATTTATTTTCCGGTAAATGGTGAGAATCCAAGTTCTGTTCAGACGAAGGGTTACAACCCCGGTCCTTGTTTGGTTTACGGGTTGTAACCTGGTTATCTGAATAGTCCCATGGCTATCTCATCGTATATCATCCTGTTATGCTTTTCCATATCTCCTGTCTTTTATTATAAGATTATAATCTTGTGCTAATTGCTGGTTTTAGTTCCTAAGTGAAGCTTCCTTTGTGCCACTTGCTCTTTCTGTGATCTGACCTAGCTGATTTTGTATGGCCAGATTTTGGAGCAGTACCAGAGGATCTACCGACGTTCGAGCCCGATGGTTACCACTAGGTGTAACCAGGGCAACGAGTGGGTTATTTTTGGCTCTTCTACTTTGTTATAAAAATATTCTTTTGAGGCGTTTAGCCGACGAGCACCTGTTTAGCTCGATGGCACCTTTACTTACTATCTACCTACGGGCTGTAACATGATTGATAGATCCTAGGGTTGATCATGTATGACTAAACTCTTGCTAGTCTTCACATTTTGTAACAACTAGCTTAATGATCAGCTGAATATGTAATGTTTGGGACGCCTTACTATTGTATATTTGGTGATCTTACATCTTGTGACATTTGCTTACTTGCTTGCGATTGAGACACTAGGCTTATTCATGACCATAAGAGACTGTTGGCTTGTAGTTAAACCCTCATGTATCTAGACAGCCGTGACCGTATAGCGAGGTGGGTTGCACTTCATTATACGTAGCTGGCTATGTCCGTGCCCACTCTCCAGTATTCTGGCTCTGGGGCGTGACAGAATGGGTACCCATCAACCCAGTCACATAGATGGCACCCCATCGACCCAGCCGCATAGATGGCACCCCATCGACCCAGCCGCATAGTTGGCACCCCATCGACCCTGCCGCATGGATGGGTCCCCATCAACCCAGCCGCATAGATGGCACCCCATCGACCCAGCCGCATAGATGGCACCCCATCGACCTAGCCGCATGGATGGGTCCCATCGACCCAGCCGCATAGATGTCTCCCCATCGACCCTGCCGCATGGATGGCTCCCCATCCACTGCCGCATGAGCCCCCATCTACCATTGGCCGCATAATGCCTATTCTGGTTGTTTTTCTTGTCCTATTTGGCTGATTTGTGGTCAGAATCTCTTCCAACTTCTAACATAGAAGTTGTAGATCTTTTTCTTGGCTTCAAGAATATGTTACCAGCTATTTTTATGCATGTTTCTCTCAATCTTGATAGTGGCTTGTTAAGGCGCACTCTTAACAAGGAACAAGTAACATGACACGATAATGGCCTGTTAAGGCGCACTCTTAATAAGTAACTTGACATGATAACACACAATAGTGACCAGTTGGGGTGCACTCATAATGTATGTCTTTCTTCTTTGCTTAACACGATAGTGACCCGTTGCGGTGCACTCAAGTCACATGTCACTTCTTTGCTTAACATGATTGTGGCCCGTCGTAGCGCACCCCTAACAAGTACCCTTAACATGATAGTGACCCGTCGTGGTGCACTCCTGACAAGTAACATGATATGACATGACATGAACCTTGAATGTTGTTGCGACGACTTTATTGGCTTACAAGTAATGAATAATTTGGACACCGTGGGTGTTTCTCTTGAGTGTTTTGTACAAGCTACATGTTCTGCATTGCATCATGTCTAGGACATGAATTCCTGATTTTCCACGTTCAGGAATTCATACTGAATCTGGCTAGGATTAATGACTAGATTGATCAAGCAGCTCATATAGATAGAGATATTTCGGCTACAAGCAATCCCGTTATCTGGATGCCTTCTCTGATGGATTTGTAGCCTGCCGTCGAGTAGGACACATTTCTAGCCCACAGTCATGTGGGGAACTTCTTAAAATAAGTAATATGCATACTGTCATGTGTTGCACCCCAAGTCTCCTAATAGCTCTCTTAGGGTACATTTGTCTCCTGGGCGATGTACCCACCATTATATGTATATAGGATACATTTATCTTCTGGGCGATGTATCAACTATAAATCCTTGTAACTTGCATCTGGATAACCTGGATAGTCTGCAGGGCTTGTTGTCGTAGGAATATCTCATTACATCTTGCTAGTAACTAGGCTTATGATAACCCTAGTTAGTTAAAGTATCAAGCCGTACTCTTTGCTTGGCCGTGAATGTTGGATGGTGTCCTATCTTGTCTAGTCTTGCTTAGATCCAGTATATGGCTATCTCAGGACACGCTTATTTATGCTTACTTATCGATAATTGGTTAGAGACTAAGTTCTGTTCAGGTGAAGGGTTACAACCCCGGTCCTTGTTTGGTTTTCGGGTTGTAACTTGGTTACAGGAATAGTCCTTTAGTTATCTTATCGTTTATCACCATGTTTTCTCTAACTCATGTCTTTTATCATCCTTTATGTTTTTATGTGCTAATATGCTGGTTTTAGTTCCTAAGTGAAGCCTCTCTTGTGGCACTTGCTCTTTCTGGGGTCTGACCCAGCTGGATTTGTATGGCCAGATTTTGGAGCAGCACCCGAGGTTCTACCTGTATTCTAGCTATATGGTGACCACTAGAAGAAACCCTGGCAACGAGTGGATTTTATTTTGCTCTCCCACTCTAGTGTAGATTATTCTTTTGAGGCGTTTAGCCTTCGAGCAAGTGTTAGCTCGTGTTGAATACTTATATTTCTTGTCTGCCTACGGGCTGTAACATGATTAACAAATCCTAGGGTTGATTATGTATAACTGAAACTCTTGCTAATCCTCGTATTTTGCATGACTAGCTTCATGATCATCTATATATAAAATATATGGGACGCCTTACTATTGAATATTTGATGGTCTAACATCTTGTAACTATTATTACTTGCTTGAGATTGAGACACTAGGCTTGTTATTGACCATAAGAGACTGATGGCTTGTAGAAAAACCCTCATACATCTATACAGCCGTGACCGTATATGGAGGTGGAATACACATCTATATACGTAGCTGGCTGTGTCTGCCCCCGCTCTCCAGTATTCTGGATCTGGGGCGTGACACTTATATACATACATCATTTTTTAAGAAAATTAAAATTAACTTGTGTCATTAATATATGACATCGTCCTAATATATAACTTTGATTTTTTTTATGCTTACTTAAAATAGAGCCTTATTTTTTGTTTTTGAACATGGTTCTCTAATTGAAATTCGACGAGATTTGTGGATCATCGAAAACTTATCTTGGGAGGTCTTCAAAATCATTTGAGGGATACAGAGAATTTTGTTCGTCGAAACAAAGCGACCAATGGTAAAGAGTCAAAGATTGAGGGACAGTTAGGTCCCATAACAGTCGGTCGGTCTGCAGGAGGCAAGTGGTTGTTCCACGGATCCAGTTTTGGTGACGGGTGATTTGCCAAAGCTTCAGGGACCGATATTGATTTTAGTAGTTCGAAGCCATGAAGGAGATCAAGGTGTGCAGCAAATTCAATTCAGGGCAAGCAAATCTCTAATCACACAAATCAGGGGGAGCTGTGGGATATCGACGACATGTGCATGTTGCTCTGCTCGAGGATACATGTGTACAAGAGAGCTTCAGTGTGAGACACAAAGGTGGACATGTTTAGGAGCTTGAATATCGGGGAATCGTACCGTCTACTTGGTTGGGCCAGCCAAGGGTGAAGAAGCTCGTTGGAACGATAGCACATTTCGGTGGACGATAGAAGTCGGGGAAAGCAGGCAAAACTTACAGTGAGACTGATCGTCGGGGACTTCTGTCTTGGACGTGTTATTAATTTTGATAGGATCCCAATTGTTCAGGGGGTGTACAAATGGCAGTTAGCGTCGATGTGGTGGTCGAAGAGCTATATACGAAGGAAGATGCAAAGCAGCTTGGGGGATCGAACATCAATGACAAGGGGGAGAAAAAACTCTATCGCGGGATGACATACATGTCGTCCAGTTGAGGAGCCATTGAGTCAACATCTCTAATCAGACAAGAGAAGGTGTATGTTGGGTCCAGTCTGAATTTGGTGACAGCATACTTGTGGGGCCAAATGTGAGACTCGTCTAACAGTATCATTATTTATATACATATACATATCTTATATTGTATTCTGTATTTTTTTGACTCCCGACGATCCGTAGAAAAGTCTAATTTTGAGACTTTTTTCCTGACCAACATACCATCGGTATACTATACTACTGTAGTATATTGTTGGTATATTGTCCGAGTGATATTTTTACTTGTAGACATTTTATATTTTTCGATATTTTCGTGAATAGTGTTCGAATATTTTCATGGAAAGTGCTATGATATTTCATGAATAGTGATGATATATTATATTATATGCTCGTTTCTCGGGTTTTTTTTGAACGGATGGGATTAATCCAGATCGAGTCATGGATCGCGATCGGACGGTCATGATTAATTCACCCTTCTATATTTACCCCTTTGGTTTATTTTATAATTTCTTTTTTATCTTCTTCTTTCTCCGTTTCCTTTTCATTTTTCTCGTGAGCTAGGAACTTGATCTCGAGGCCTCATATAAGGTTTTTGAACCCCTCTTGATGGTGGAGTAGAAGAGTTAGGCTGAGAGCTATTATAAGCAAGTACTTCTTGCTGAACTACTGGACAAATATTATTTTTACTGTTGTTTTTGTTTTCTGTTGCATGATAGTCTGGTAATGCCTAGTACTTGCTTTCCCTCGTGATTATCGTCTTTGTGCTCATCTCAAAATTTGGTTTGAGCTAGAATTTGATCCTACTAGGTTTTGTTATTTACTCAGTAGGAAAATTTTGTATCAAAAATGATACCGGGGTACCTGCTTGCAATGAGACTTAGTATACATGCTATACAAGACATCCCTATTGTACTGTCTCGTCCCGCTCAGTCAATCGGAGGAATTGGAACATCGACGACGTTCGGACTTAGCCTTACAATAGCAGTTCGAAGACATCGCTCGGTCGAGGCAACCGCTCGCTCAGGTGGGGTAGTTTCGGTGAACTCGTCTCATCTTAGCCTTCACATAATAAATTGTATGTTTTCAACATACACAAGTAGGCACGATAATAAAAGAGACGAATCCATATAGATAAGGGAATAATCCGACGGGTCGAATTGAGTTAGAATATGGAAAGGTCCAATGGTCGGCTTAGAGTTGGGGCACGGTGTGCTTTGAAAATAACACTCGGCCCTTCGTCCCGTGTCTTGGGAGAAGAAAAAGTTGGTCTTCGACACAAACTATGAATTAGCCTAAGTCATAGGCGTCGCCCGCGTAAATGCCCGATAAAGCATGTACGCAACCACGATGCAAGGCTTGGTATTGTCATGCCCCGCTCCCGTAGGAGCGATCGTCCTTGCTAAGACGTGATGCCGCACGAGCCTAGATTACGCTCGTGCAAGGCTGTTTCCATAACGGCTGATTTCAGCGGCTGCGACGGGGTCATCGCACAGAAGTCCCAAGCAGAGACATTGAATAATAGCAGCGGAAACTAAGAACAAAATACAAGTTATTCAAAGAAGCTCTTTATTGATATTGAAACAAAGGTTACAATAGGGCGCAAGGCCAAGATTATAAGTCTCTCAAGCTCACTCATCTCTCATTACAAGTCACTCAGCTTTCTCTCATCTCTCAATACATGTCTTGAGCCAGCGGAAGCTTCGGAAGGCGACGTCCATACATTATGTCCTGTATAAGTCTTGCATACATGTGGCCGCACGCTTCGAATCACCAAGAAACTCCGTGCCTCGACGCGTCCAAGCGAGCTCCGCGCCACGAGCTTCTACCTGTGCCAGCACATAAAAACTATGGGTGTCAGTGCTCAACTGTACTGGTGGAATGAGCTCCTCGCCCACCTATACAAAACCAACACGTTTTATTTACTTTTGTGCAACATAGTCCCCTTTATGATTGTCTTTCTACTCTTGTCTTAGGATCAGTTTTAGGACCGACGCCTTGGTCTATTCCGTGTCTCTAGACCATCCCGTGCTTGCAACAACAACGTTGACTCAACAACGTTAACCTATCAAGTCGTGCTTGCCTTATGACTTAAAATCAGAGACACAACTACTCGGTGAGACTCCATTTCCATGTGACCGTACTACAAATCCTACATGTCGTTCCTCGCAACTTAGTATGACTTAACCATATCGCCGCCCACGCGGTCCTTGCTACTTTGATCACCAACTGACACAATCAAGACTTGTGGGTTGTGTCACTCGACCGACTTTGCCTTGGCGGTCTTCCTGACATAGACTCAAGACAACTCACATCCAACTATGCAACTTACATGCCGACAAATAAGACTCGACGCCACATCTCATGCCGAAGCACGTCACCTACGTTACAACCAAATCTTAGGCCCAACCTTGTGTCTAACTGTACACACACATTCAACTCAACTCAATCCAAAGGCACACATGCGGGTTTGCCGCCATGCCGACTCATCTATATGAATTTGGTCACCGACTCCAGAGCCATCGTGTACTCCTTTAGCTTGTTAGAAGGTCGCTCTTGCCAGCGCGAGTAGCGAGCTCCGCTGCAAGACTCTACGATAACTTGTGCGGTCATCCAACACGTGCTAATCCTGCTTCTCAAGAACCGGTCCCCGTCCGCTTGGGTCACCGTTCGAGGAAACTCTACCTTGTCGACAAGTTGTCCATGACCATGCAAGACTCGACTCAAAATGACGTCTCACACAGTCATTCTACCTCTAGTGTTATCATCTCTTTCAGGGCCAAGTTCAATACTTCTCACATCTGAGACCTTGCCTCGGCGACCCAGTCGCGAGCATTCTTCTTTCTTGCCTCAACGACCCAGTCGCGAGCATTCTTTCTTTCTTGTCTCGACGACCCAGTCGCGAGCATTATTTCTTTCTTTCTCTATCAATTCACTCAACTCAAGAACAACTATTGAAATACTTTCCAAACTCAATGAATCAACCTTGGCCCATGCCTTAAAATACTAAATCCGTGACATCATCTTAAACCAACTTGAAACTCTATGTGACACCATCGCCCAAGTCATACTCTATATGACGGGCCTTACAATCGTGAGACTATGTGGTTATACCCAGCCGTAGAACTCATAGGGCCGTGCTTGCCACTACTTCGATTGCTTAACATAACTTACCTAACTTACTTTGCAGCAACTTGACGAGCAAAGGCTGCGTCAAGCCTTGCGTTGTAGGAACGTGCCGTGCACGCTTCGACTTTGAACAACCAAGTTATTTGAGGTGCCTAGACTTATGCCACAAGTCGTGCAATACAACTTAACCCTTCGGTGAGCAGAGGCTATGCCGCGCCTTGGGCGAAGAGACCGTGCATGCTTTATGAAGCATTTATGGGCGACGCCTATGAATTTGGCTAACTCTTAGCTGTGGCGAATACCAAGTTTTCCTTCTCCCAAGCCACGGGACGAAGGACCAAGTGTCATTTTCAAAGCACCGTGCAACAATTCTAAGCCGACCGTTGGACCTTTCATATTCTAACTCAATTCGACCCATCGGATTATTCTCTTATCTAAGTGGATTCGTCTCTTTTATTATCAAGCCTACTTGTGCAAGTTGAAAACATGATTTATTATGTAAAGGCAAAGATGGCAAGTTCACCGAAACTACCCCACCTGAGCGAGCGGTCGCCTGAGCGAGCGGTCGCCTCGACCGACTGATGTCTTCGAGCAGCCGTTGCAAGGCTAAGTCCGAACGCTGTCGGCATTTCGATTCCTCCGATTGACTGAGCGGGACGGGGCACTACATCATACACCACTCAGCAAAAGTTTCGTCCTCGAACCTAACTGAGTACACTTATCGACTTATAACTTTTCAACATGCTTTGTTTCTCGCATACATTTCTCCTATACATTTCTAAATCCGAGCCACGCTCGTGTTACCCTCAATGCTTTCTTCAAAACTTACGATCTCAAAATCCTCGACACTTTCCCATTCCTCAAGTCTCACTTGATTCAACGTATCACTTAGTTGGATCGTGCACATATTTTAGGCATCCCCAAAATACATGTATTTTCAACCAAGCCTCGTGATAGCGATTCCCGCCATCACCACTCGAGTCGGATCGTGCACATATTCAAGCATCCCTAATATACATGCATGTCAACCGATACTCGTGAGTGGTGCCTCCACAAATCCTACCACTTTGCACTCGGACGTCTGCCTAACTGCTAGGTTATGTCTTTCCGTCAGTATTGGCATCATAGTTCCCAAACAACAATATCAACACTGACCCCATCCTAAGGTCAAACCAATTTGATAGTACGAAGTTTTCTACCCAAGCTCACGTCACTCCGATTTCTAAACTTCGAGCATAGATTTCCTACACGCATCCTAACATTCGTCGCACGGGGTCCGAGTCATTCAGCAAAGCCATCCTACGATAACTCACGTTCAACCAATTTTATGACGTATCAAAATCGCTCATTCAATAAGTCATCTTGTATAGTCTATCCCTTCAAACACGTTCGATATAGTTCGCCTATCAATCCTTTTCAATTCAAACACGCTATGACACAATTTAGTCGCTAACCAAAATTTCACATTCCACATTTCCTAAGTCATTCATCATAATTCACGCATTCGATTATGAGGTCGCCTAGCTTAATAATATGTTGTGCCCCAATCTCACGCAATTCAGATTATCCACGGTGGACATGAATCACCATGCACGCTTTCGCGTGATAATCATCCTCATCGGGACGTAACTCTTGTTCGAGTCTAGACTAATCTATTCTTGATACGCGGATTGGACCTACTCAATCCTCTTCATTCATCAATCGCAAGTCCTAACATCCTCAATTTTTCTTGCATCAAACCGACAAGTGAGACAATCAAAGTTGCCGCATCTTAATTTTTTCGAGTTCGATCATTCCCGCGACATGAATCACCATGTCAGCGCTCACGCGAAACGATCGCCCCAAATCCGACGCGAAGCATGTGCGAGGCTGGAGTTACGCTCGCACAAGACAAGAATGTCGACGCTGTGGTTATCCGCGTAACCATCAAGACACTCCTATTTTCATCCAACATTCATCTCAATCAAAATTCTAAGTATAACTTCCAACCGAAAATAACACTTGCACGATCGTCTTTCACCAAATTAGAGTGCCCCCGAGTTATTGCATATCGATCTTTGATATGCCTCAATACCATCGATGATATCCGTAACTTGACGATCTTCCTTTTTATGAATTTCGAGTCGTGCGAACGATGCTATCGTCCGACTGGATGGTCTCCTCGACATTCAGATTCAAGTTCGATCATTATCCCTCGAATCATTCACAACAACAATTTTCTCAAACCCAAATTAGCGTATTGTTCATCCGTCTATCTTAAGTCATCGACCAACATTCATTCCAATCCTTCGTGTTATTTTATAACCTCAAATCAGACATTTATGCACGCTATCTACCTGTCGTGCTAACTTTTCGTATACGATCATATCAATTTTTTCGAATAAGTCATCGTACACCCTAACTTTTTCTCGATCAATTTCACCTACTCAATCATTTTTGCGTTTCATACTTCGCACAATCCTCAATCCTGTGCACGTTCCGGGCACGTCCACTTCTAGGTTGTTCGAATCAATTCGTTAAATCTTCAAGACTACAACTTTTTCAAAGATACTCAATCTAAGGCTTTGCATAATGCAATGCTTGCTGATAGACTCATCGACACCCTGCATCCTAATCGATCGATCGACATCCCTGAAGCTATCGCATACACCACTCAGGGATGAATTCATTCAACAAATTCTCAACTTATCATTCGATTGCAATCTATTTCCTTGAATTTCCGTCCGAATGATTCCATAAATTTCAAGCACGCTCATCTATATCGCATCGACGATATCGTCGTTCGATAGCACCCCTATCGATAGTCATCTCACGATACTCAATCGAGTTCAACTCATTCTTGCTCGACACTATTCAATTCTCGCACTCGACTTTTCTAAGGTCGACGCAATCCTTGGTGTATATGCCCAGTCCAACTTAGCCAACCGTGCTTACGCAAACCATCTTTTTATTTCTTTTCAAAAATTGTTCTCCTATGTTTTACAAAATAGTTAGACTTATTGTATGGACATCCGTGGGACATTTGAGAGAGAGCGCACCAGCGATATCAATTTTGCGGAAGCAACAATTCAGAGTTTGAAACATCAGGGTTAAAGAATTCAATCGATAGTCCAAGGATGTAAAGCCGTGCTATATCCATAGGAGCGATCTTCGATAAGGCGTGATGCCGCACGAGCCTAGATTGCGCTCGTGCAAGGCAGTTTTTATAACGACTGATTTTAGCGGCTGCGACGGGGTCGTCGCACAGAAGTCCCAAGCAGAGATATTAAATAATAGCAGCAGAAATTAAGAACAAAACACAAGTTATTCAAAGAAGCTCTTTATTGATATTGAAACAAAGGTTACAATAGGGCGCAAGGCCAAGATTACAAGTCTCTCAAGCTCACTCGTCTCTTATTACAAGTCACTCAGCTCTCTCATCTCTCAATATATGTCTTGAGCCAGCGAAAGCTTCGGAAGGCGACGTCCATACATTATGTCCTGTATAAGTCTTGAATACATGCGGCCACACGCTTCGAATCTCCAAGGAACTCCGTGCCTGACGCATCCAAGCGAGCTCCGCGCCACGAGCTTCTACCTGTGCCTGCACATAAAAACTATATGGGTGTCAGTACTCAACTGTACTGGTGGAATGAGCTCCTCGCCCACCCATACAAAACCAACACTTTTGTTTGCTTTTGTGCAACATAGTCCCCTTTATGATTGTCTTTCTACTCTTGCCTTAGGATCAGTTTTGGGACCGACGCCTTGGCCTATTCCGTGTCTCTAGACCATCCCGTGCTTGCAACAACAACGTCGACTCAACAACGTTAACCTATCAAGTCGTGCTTGCCTTACGGCTTAAAATCAGAGACAACTACTCGGTGAGACTCCATTTTCGTGTGACCGTACTACAAATCCTTTGTGCCATGCCTCGCCACTCAGTATGACTTAACATATCGCCGCCCACGCGTCCCTTGCTACTTTGATCACCAACTGACCCAATCAAGACTTGTGGGTTGTGTCACTCGACCGACTTTGCCTTGCGGCCTTTCCTGACTTAGACTCAAGACAACTCACATCCAACTATGCAACTTACATGCCGACAACATAAGACTTGACGCCACATCTCGTGCCGAAGCACGCGCCTATGTTGTAACCAAATCTTAGGCCCAATATTGTGTTCTAACTGTACACACACATTCAACTCAACTCAATCCAATGGCACACATGCGGGTTTGCCGCCATGCCGACTCATCTATATGAATTTGGTCACTGACTCCCAGAGCCATCGTGGACTCTTTTAGCTTGTTAGGCGGCCGCCCTTGCCAGTGCGAGTAGCGAGCTCCACTGCAAGACACTGCGCTAACTTGTGCGGTCATCCAGCACGTGCTAATCCTGCTTCTCAAGAACCGGTCCCCGTCCGCTTGGGTCACCGTTCGAGAAAACTCTACCTTGTCGATAGTTTGTCCATGACCATGCAAGACTCGACGCAAACTGACGTCTCAAATAGTCGTTCTACCTCTAGTGTTATCATCTCTTTCAGGGCCAAGTTTAATACTTCTCACATCTGAGACCTTACCTCGGCGACCCAGTCACGAGCATTCTTCTTTCTTGCCTCGATGACCAGTCGCGAGCATTCTTTCTTTCTTGCCTCGACGACCCAGTGCGAGCATTCTTTCTTTCTTGCCCTATCAATTCACTCAACTCAAGAACAACTATTGAATTACTTTCCAAACTCAATGAATCAAACGTGGCCCGTACCTTAAAATACTAAATCCGTGACATCGTGTCTTAAACCAACTTGAAAGTCTATGTGACACCACCGCCCAAGTCATGCTCTATATGACGGCCTTACAATCGTGAGACTATGTGGTTATACCCAGCCGTAGAACTCATAGGTCCGTGCTTGCCACTACTCCCGATAGCTTAACATAATTTGCCTAACTTACTTTGCAGCAACTTGACGAACAAAGGCTGCGTCAAGCCTTGCATTGTAGGAACGTGCCGTGCACACATTCAAATTTGAACAACCAAGTTATTTGAGTTGCCTAAACTTATGCCACAAGTCGTGCAATACAACTTAACCTTTCGGCGAGCAGAGGCTATGCTATGCCTTGGGCGAAGAGACCGTATGCTTTATGAAGCATTTATGCGGGCGATGCCTATGAATTTGGTAACTCTTAGCTTGTGGCGAATACCAACTTTTCCTTCTCCAAGCCACGGGACGAAGGACCAAGTGCCATTTTTAAAGCACGCCGTGCAACAATTCAAAGCCGACCGTTGGACCTTTCCATATTCTAACTCAATTCGACCCGTCGGGATTATTCCCTTATCTATGTGGATTCGTCTCTTTTATTATCAAGCCTACTTGTGTAAGTTGAAAATATGCGATTTATTGTGAAGGCAAAGATGAGGCAAGTTCACCGAAACTATCCCACCTGAGCGAGCGGTCATCTCGACCGAGCGATGTCTTCGAGCAGCCGTTGCAAGGCTAAGTCCGAACGACGTCGGCATTTGATTCCTCCGATTGACTTAGCGGGAGGGCACTACAGGTATAGCCTTTTCTCGTCTTGGGTTAAGTTGTAGGCTCGATAAAGTTAGACAAAGTTATGCCGGTTGACCTAAGTCATTCTAAGCATTGTCCATGTTTTCTGCGGTTCTCGATATTACTTGGTTTCACGATCGTAAGGCCCATTGCATAGGTATGTCTTGGGCGGTAGTGTCACCCAGAACACCAATTGGTTTAAGGTACGATGTCACGGACTTAGTGTTTTAAGGCACGGACCATGGTTGATTCATTGAGTTTTGAAAAGTGCTTCAAATAGTTGTTCTTGAGTTGAGTGAAAAGATAGAGCAAGGAAGAAGAATGCTCGCGACCATGGGTCGTCGAGGCGAGGTCTCAGATATGAGAAGTATTGAACTTGGCCCAGGAAGAGACGGTAACACTAGAAATAGATTGACTGTGTGAGACGTCAGTTCGAGTCGAGTTGTATGGTCATTGAAAAACTTGTACAAGGTAAAATAAACATTTTCTAGGACGGCGACCTAGGCTGCCCATGGGAACTGTTTCAATGGTAGACATCGTAGTTGTGCTGGATGACCGCGGGTTAGGCGGGGACTTGCAGCGGAGCTCGTTACTCGCACTGGCAAGGAGCTTCCGTCTAATCAAAAGCTACAAAGGGAGTCCATTATAGCGCTGGGCGCTAGTGACTAGTTCATATAGATGAGTCGGCATGGGCGGCGATCCGCGTGTATACCTTTGGATTGAGTCGAGTATTGAGTTCACTATATCAATGAGTCGAGTCGAATGCGTGCACGGTTAGAAGACATTGTTTGGGCCTAAGATTTGGCTGCAACGAAGACATCGTGCTTCGGTACAAGATGTAGCATCGAGTCTTAAGTTGTCGACATATAAGTTGTATAGTTAGGATTTGAGTCATCTTGAGTTTAAGTCAAGAAATACCGCAAGGCAAAGTCATTCGAGTGACACTTAGCCTACAAGTCTTGATTGGGTCAGTTGGTGATCAAGTAGCAAGAGCCGCGATATGGCGATATGGTTAACACTGAGTTGCGAGGCACGGCACGATAGATTTGTAGAACGGTCACAAGAAAGTTGGGTACTACGCGTAGTTGCGTCTCTGGTTTTGGGCCGTAAGGCAAACACGACTTGATTGCAAGCACGAGATGGTCTAGAGACACAAAATAGGCTAAGGCATCGGTCCTAAAACTAATCCTAAGATAAGAGTAGAAAGACAATCAAAAGGGTTATGTTGCACAAAGTAAATGAATGTGTTGGTTTTGTATGGGTGGACGAGGTGCTCATTCTACCAGTACAGTTGAGTACTGACATCCACATAGTTTTCATGTACAGGCACAGGTAGACGCTCGTGGTGCGAAGCTTGCTTGGATGCGTCGAGGCATGGAGTTCCTTGGAGATTCGTAGCGTGCGGCCGCGTGGAGTCAAGACTTATACGAGACATAATGTATGGACGTCGCCTTTCGAAGAATCCGCTGGTTCAAGACATGTATTGAGAGATGAGAGAGAGCTGAGTGACTTGTAATATAGAAGAGTGAGCTTGAGTGACTTGTAATCTTGGCCTTGCTCCCCATTGTAATCCTTGTTTCAATATCAATAAAATGCATCTTTTGAATGACTTGTGTTTTGCTCTAAATTTTTACTGGCATATTCAATGTCTCTGCTTGGGACTTCTGTGCGACAACCCCGTCACAGCCGCTGTAATCAGCCGTTATGAAACCCGACTTGCACGAGCGCAATCTAGGCTTGTGCGGACATCACGCCTTAGCGAGACGATCGCTTCTACGGGAGCGGGACGTGACCTATAGTATTGTTTTCATGTTATACTTGATTTCTGCAGCTTTTAAGACATATTTGGATTTCGGAACTGGATTCATGTCCTTAGTATTGTTGTTCGGGACAGAAATGCATACAGTAGGTATATTAGAGTATTCTGATGCCATACCGGTTTGTGGCCCCTTTTTAGATTAAAAATCTTGTTGTGACAAATATCAGCATACCGCCAGTGTAATGGTTTGCACCGACGGTATACTTGCGACACTAAAATTTGGCAGAGAGCTTGTAGCAGTCCCAGACTGGCATACCGTCGGTATACTGTAATGTGCTGACGGTATACTGTTAGGGTACCTAAGTTTGATATTTCTGATTTTGTTTTAGTTTTTTCGATTTCTTCCTTTTTTTGTTTTCCTATATGCCATGTAATGTTTCCTGTTATGTACTATCATGCGTGCCTGGATTTTTTGTATTGTATTGTCTAGCCCTGAACATGATTTCTTGAGCACGTAATTGCCAACTTGCTTATCCCGTACGTGTATTGTCTTGCCTACTTGATAGTGGCCCCTCTTGGCGCACTCTTGATTTTGTACTGTCTAGCCTAATATTATGGCTCATCTTAGCACACTCATGTTCACGATACCTGTATATTACTGTTGTGGCTTGTTATAGTGCACTTTTGCTTGTTTTGTCAAGTCTTGCATATATAATGTCTTGGACGAAATCTGTAGAATTTACACCCGGAATCGGAATGAAAATTTTAAATACTAAACATCTAGCTTGATTACCTAGATGCATTGGGAAGGAAGATTTTTTCGGTTGCTTGAAAGTCCTTTATTCCGGCCTATACATTGGCTTTGGAGCTCTCCATTGTGAGGGTCATTTCTAGCACACCATCGAGTGGGACAATCCTGTATACATGTACTACTATATTTAGCTTGCCGTCGTGTGGAGCTAACTCTTTAGGATACATGTTGTAACGTCCCAGTGCCAAAATACATTGTAGGGGTGTGCATCGGTCGGTGGTCGACCTATTTGGTGACAACCGAAGTCGAACCGAAGTTAATCAGTTTGAAAATATTTACAGCCGAACCAAACCAATCAACTGGTCGGTTAGGTTTTGAAATCGACTGACTTGGTTCGGTTTGGTTTGGTTCGGCTGATCGGTTGAAAATTTTCCAAAATTAAAAGTAGTATGCTAAATCTATTCAGCAATTGATATACAATGTCCCAGATTCACAGATTCATTTAACAGATTCATTCACACTCCAAGTCAATTGGACAATATAAGATAGAATAATCTATTCAGAGACAAATCATTCACACTCATTGCAAATATGAGAGTATTAAATATATTCAGAGACAAATAAATCATTCACACTCATTGCAAACATGAGAGTCTCAATCTTCACACTCCAAGTGACCCAAATAAATTCAGAGACACCCCAAATCTATTCAGAGACACTTCCATGGCCACAAGTGGCCCAAATAAATTCACAGATTCATTTAGTCCAAACTCAAGGAGAAAAAAAAGCCAAAATATGAGAGGAAAATGACATCATACTCATTACACTCCAAATCTATGGCATGAATGACATCAAATAAATTCACAGATTCATTCACACTCCAAATCTATGGCATGAATTCATGAAACAATCAAGAAAAAAGTCCTAACCCTAACATCATCTTAGTCTACATTTATAGATCTATAGTTCTATAGATCTGAATATGTTGCTTGCAATATATCTAATTATCTATACATCCCAAACCCTAAAGAGCCGCCGAAGAGGGTATAGAAAGTAGAAACAGTAGAATACTTACCGGTTAAACTTAAAGAGCCGCCGAAGAGGAGATTGGAGTCGGCCGACGGAGAGGGAGAGAAGATTGGAGCCGGCCGACGGAGGAAAAAAATGGAGAGAGAGAGATAATAGAGAGAGAGAGAGAGAGAGAGAGGTTTGGACTTTGGAGGACTAGGTCAAAACTCAAAAGAGCAGCCGCCCAAATGAAACTGAGAAGAAGAAAAGTGAAACTTTTCTTTTAATTCATAATGAATCACTGCGGCTGAACCAAATCGGTCCAGAGACTTCAGACCAAATCCTAATAATATTTAACACTCACCCATGTTTTGGTTCGGTTCGATTTTAAACGATTTTGGACTAACCAAACCGTGAACCGAACCGAACCGGTCGGTTTTAATAATATGTAGTCAAACCAATCCGACCAAACCATCAGTTCGGTTAAAAACCGATCGGTTTGGTTTGGTTCGGTTCGACTTGGTCGGTTTGACTTAAATGTGCACAGTCCTAATACATAGGACCAGAAATATGATACATGCTAGCAATATTTCACCAATGGGCCAAAACTGTCTATCAAGCCCATTACCTAATGCTTAAGCTGTAAATCATGATAACAACCCAGAATAATAATACAAGTCACAGGTACACAACTAATCTCATCCACGCAAAAATAATAAGTCACAAGATATCCAAGTACAATAAAATAATAATAAAAATGTCTATCTAGCAGGAAATAAAAATAATAACTGTGCGAAAAAAGACATCCGAAACCACAGTAAAGAGAAGTAGAGTAAATAATCAACTCCAAGTCTGTTGAAAGGAAAGAAAATAAATTAGCAAGTCTAATGAGTAGAAACGACATGAGCACGAGAAATCCTCTGGAACTATCTCGTCCTCCTGTGAAGGTACGTCTCTAGTCTTGACTCTAGAACCATAAACCTGGGTAGCCCTCCTATCTAACTAAACCTGTAGAGACCATCAGATCCTTAGGGGACTAGCAAGATACATATAAACATGCCAAATATAACAGTACAAAATATGCAGAGAAATAATAAATAAAATAATCAAGGAAAAATCAGCTAAGTCACGAGGAACTAAGATACCAAGAAACTAAGAACAAGGAACCTAAGACACTGGCATGCCATACTAGTCGTGGCTAATAGGTCAATCCTATAGACTGTAGTCAGGCAAGCACTCCTCTATAGTATCTCAATCGTAGTCAGGCACTCCCAATCAAGATTGTAGCCATTCCTTGTATCAAGGTCAAACAATTTTATAGACCGTACTCAAGGCAAGCACTCACAATCTATAGAATGTCACAAGTCAAGTCCTACTCAAGTTAAGTCATGTCATATCAAGTCAAGAAAACAGTGATGTAGGACTAGACAACTACATCAGGGGACACATATGAACATAAAAGCAGTATAACAGATAATGAACATAAAAGAAATTAAGAACGTGCATATAAACTAGAAGTATGATAAAGTAAAACTAGAAACAAGATATAACAAAACTGGAGACAAGATATGCAACATGAAATAAAAGTATGAGAAAAATGAACAACAACAAAGTAAAGCACATGCATATAAAATATACTGTACGAATGACAAGGTATACTTGCCTGGTGGTAGTGCGTAGAACCAACAATATCCAATCACTCAGTGAGCCACAAAAGTTAAACTCCCAAACGTTTCAGGATGCTGAAACAGACATCACAATATTTTGGCATAAGAAAATATCCAAGTTTGACTACCCATAAGTCAATTCTGAACACAGGGCAAAACAGTAATTTTGGGTCAAAATAGTATCCGTCGTTGGACCCACTGATTTGGATTCCGATGAGCCATGCACAAAATTGTCCGTTGAGTCAGATCGTGGGCCTGCCAAAATAGCGTTCCGGTCGACCTTCTCTGAATTGGACCAAACTTGGCTTACGGGACCAAAAAAATAATGCGAGTCTAGTGGCGCAAGTTTTGTCACGATGTGACAATTGTGCACAAAGTAATTAAGATTTTTGCAAAGTGGCAGATACATTGTACCTCGACCGATACGTCTCGAATTCGTCGTGCACACGCAACCAATTTGAGTTCCGTCAAAGTCTACACTTCCGCGACATCCATACGCACCTTTTGATGCTCTTGGATTTTGATGAAGTGTGGAGGAGTCATCATTTTCTATCAGGAATGCAATGCCATTTATAACCCCAGTGTATTTCAGATGCTTGGAGGTAGAGCTGACCCGAAGTGATATAAACAAATTTCGGTTTGTCGGGACGGATCTCGTATCGATGGATTTTGATGTTTCAAAATTGTTTTAACGTAGTTTTTCTGTAATTTTCAATCCAGGTTTACCTGCAAATCATGAGAGAACAAATAAAGTAATTAAAGGATTTTGAAGCCATTCAGGTTGTCTAAATACTGTTTAAGTAGATTTCAAAAATTCTCTACGGATTGCCATTAATTGGCCTTCCAAAATAGTGCCATCACCTATAAACTATGGTTAAGAAATTGTGGGTTTTCGTGATTTTCTAGCAAGATTTCTGGAAAATCTGGTTCACTAAAATTAAAACTATTTGAAGGGTACTGGATAGAAAACGATCGAGTATAGCTAGAGGAATCGAGGTCGAAAGACAGGTACTTGGCCTGTGAACAAAACAGAGCAATGCTCTATCCGGTGGCCGGCAACGGCCCTAGCGGCGGTACAGGCTGCTCGGGCGGCGCGGGAGTCGACGACAAGATGTCGGGGGGTCGGAAGGGGTGGCAAGAGTTTAGGGTTTTGGTTTTTCTTCTCCCCCTCTCTCGATATATATAACTTTGGAAAAATACCAATAATATGTTAAAATAGTAACCTATATTGGTTAAAAAAAAAAAAATACCAATAATATGTTAAAATAGTAACCAATAATATGTTAAAAAAAAAAAAAAATTATATATAAATATATAGTAACCTATATTTGGTATATACATAACTTTGGAAAAATA